>LUCM01011297.1:127821-375339 GCA_008360955.1 Fasciolopsis buskii
ACAAGTCCACCAGACATTGACCCATTTGACTCCGGTTCTCCTTCTTTTCCAACGCCACGTTCATCTCTAGACCAAGCTCAATTTATGAACGCAAAATTGCTCGAAACAAACCTCATGTATTAGTATTACGATGGCACAGTACCCATCCTTTGTCGCCGCTCTCCTTGCTTAATCGGTCTGTGCCTTCTGAATTTTTGAGTTTTATACTGCCTTTTTGATATCCAGTCTAGTTTTCGCTCATCTCCATTCCGTTATCGCATCCATAATGTTATGATCCTGTGAGCGAAACCACATTGCATTGTATGTTTGGTTTCCGTTTCCCATGTCTTCATTGTGCTTTCCTGGTCTAATTTTGATGTTATCTTACGCATGACTCTCGTATGTCGAGAGATATACAAAAACAAACAAGCCTCCCAACTCACTAGAGGCCGCTTTCACCCCTGTCTCTTCGATCCACATTGTCCGTATTTCCTGTGCATCATCTATGTAAAAAACTGATCTTGCCTTGCGCATGCATCTCGCAAATCGAGAAATATACATTATATTATCATTATTATTAATTTGCAAATAAGCACGATCAGGCAAACGTGTGGTTGAGAGGCATTTTTCGTCGAAACATAGTCTTTTAGGGCTAATGGGCAACAGGACGGCAGCTGTCAGGACGGACACCAATGGAGAACCTTCAGTGGGATTGAGAACAGTGTTGTTGTGCACATTACTGCAGTGATGGACATTCACATTTGATTCCAGTGATGCGTGAAGAACCTGCTTCGTGGCCAGATGCCATGCCGGGACTTACTGGGACACTGAGCAAGATATTGTGGTTGGTTCTCGTTCATTTACTTTGCTTAAAGAGCGCCAAAGTGAGAACGAGAAAACAGAGGAGGATCAATTCAAGCAGTAATTTATGACATCATTGGAGAAGGAAAATCTAGATCAGTTATCAGTAGTGGCAAGTCCTCCATGGAACTCCGTATAGTATATGGCAGGAAAAAAGCTGCTAATAAGAAATAGTTATACATAGTGAAACATTATGCACAAAAATATATAAACCTTTAAACACACGCCGCGTGAAATTTCTGATATCAACAGCAGCTTACGTTTGTTGCGAACAAACTCACTGGGATGCATGACTTAATAAACCCTGGTTAGCCGGAGCTCTTTAAACCGGTCTACAATTTAGATAAGCTATTCCCAAAAAGTGAAACTATTGTGGGATGGCTGGAAATGCAGGCTGCTAAACTGAAAGTTTTGAGCCATTCAAGCCACATATCCACAAACTCTGAGAGCTCCAAACTGGTTGATGAGATTTAAAAGACAATTGCTAATTTTTAGGGGTGCTTCCATCTGATGATGCAGTCCCTATCGTTATACATCCACACAAGCCTGTGAAGCAATCGTTTCAGATCGCTAAAATTTGATTCTTTGCAGCATAAAAGCAAACGGTAGACCGATACTGAAGAAAATGTGAGTGCGAAGCTTCTATTTAGGATTCATGAATCTTCATCAACCGATAGCAGCCACACAAAGAATTTGCTGCATTTGGAAATCAGTATTTCGGCTAGCAGCCCGCCACGCGCAATGCGTTGACTCGCTCTCAATGTGGAATAAATTCAGGAACCGTCTGTATGTGATTTTTCATTGACACCTCCCACGAATGGCGTCACGAGGCAAGTTACAGTTGCTCGCTTTCTTGTTGTAAACTGACTGTGGTTATAAATTCTGCAATAAGTCAACGAAGACCTCCTCAATACCGCACTCATTTTCCAAAAAACCAGGCGCTAGAGAGCTGCGCTATTTCCCAACTATTCATTTAGACTTGCACGCGAATACACATAGATATTTGTTGTGGTAAGTGATTCGCAATCAACTTCGAGATAAACATCTACATGTGTACATGGTTCAACAGAACCTTTTCCAGTTCTATCTGAATCGGGCACTTACTCGTTTGTGGCGATCAGTTCCGTCTCCAATGTCGAAGTCATTTCGTACATCTAGGAACCGCGGGTTTGGACGCAATGGTCTTGTGAATACAGACCCGCGGACCGAGCTGTATTTTGGTTACCTCCAGCGTGCGTTTCAGGAACAAAGTCAAATAGAGTAGATGGAACGGATAAAGAGGATCAACAAATTTCAGGGGCGTTGAAGTTGCCTGCAATTATCTTACGGTTAGAGGAGAGTTCAGAAAGATAAAGAAAGCTTGGTTGAGAAGAGAGATATCAGATGTATACGAGTTTGGTGATCGGTTTGCACATCCTATGTGGATTGGGAGCTCCGGTAGTTGCATCTGAAGCCAAAGGGTGTCCAGTATATAATCAAGCAGTGGGTAATGGAGAACGGAAATATTGTGCGGCTGGTTTACGTGGGCTAGGCAACGGCTTCGTGTACGATTTGATCTAGGTGGTTGGTAGGGCGTATAACCCGCCAACAAAAACGACAAAGTGAAGCTGTGTTCTGTTAGCCAATTTCTGTTTTCAAGATAATATCGCCAGATTTTAGCTGATAACTTCCTGGCTTTTTTTAATTTGTTAGTTAGTGATCTGCAGTTCAGGATGAACAAAAGAAATTCACCGGAACATTTAGGTACGTGTGATATCTAAGAGGTGGGTTCAGCGGAGGTCAAATAACCAGTGGATACCTTAAGGTGTTCCGATGATGCATGTCTGTGCTAAAGTAGTAAGTTCAGTAGAGTTAAATAAACTGGCCAGCGATGGATGGTCCTTGTTAAGGGATCCGAGGACTGAAACGCGAGGTGATGGATGAATCTTGGGAGTTAATGAGCGGGTTTTCAGAGGGTGCTGGCATGGAGGATGCGGTGTCAAGGGAAATGGGACCTTGTTAGATGGCCGAATCGCGGTCTTGTCACGGTGGAACTGGCACTATATATGGAAGTGGTAGGGAGGGGGCTTTTGAAAATGCCGGAAAGTCGGTTCCTAGGTATGTGCGTGTTCTTTTGGAGGTAGGCGTTACTTTTGGAACTCGCAATAATGAGGGGAACGGTGTTTGGTAGTTGGAGCAATTGAGGAGGGTGCTGGACATTAGCGGATGGAGAAACGAATCTCATGATAGGCTGGGGATCAAAAGGCAAAGTACAGTTGTGTAGAGTTTGCCAGACATCTGGGTGGAACCGGAGCTAAATCGTGCAAAGTTATAAGTATAATGGTAGCTAGGAATGCAGGCGTAGGACAAGAGCAATGGAGTGGCGGGAATGTATGTAAAAAAGGCTGGCTATTAAGTGGGTCAAGTTGGGGAAATAAGCGATCCCTAAATATGGAGGGGCATTGATACCTTACTGGACGGCAGCAACTGTGTTACTTAAGGAGGGTGGGGGCATGGGTACAGTGGGCCAATCAACCTGTGATTGTAAACGGTGGTTGGTTGGCCGCCGTGCATTTGTGGGCCTTCCGAGTTGGCATTGCTCATGTCGGGATGGGTTGCTCGAGTTGATTGTGCCGAGGGCGCCAAGCAGTCGAAGTTTACGGGCAGGATGGCCTACTGGACTGGTAGGATGGCTACTGATGTGCGGGATTGCGTTGTTAGTTAGACAGGTGAATGTTAGGCTATTTCCGGAGATTAAACTGATTTAGGCTGGAGGCCGTTATGTTGTTAGATACACGGACGAGGACATGCTTGAAGGCGTATCGGGAATGGATGCATGCCAAGCGGTTTTTATTAGACTGACGAAACGTCGTCATGATGGTAGTCACCTGCGTGGTTATGCTGATAGCGTTCCTAACTTGGGGTACCAGAGTTAATAGATTTAGACGATCACGTTTGCGAGGTGGTTGGACGGGCAAAGGGCAGCGAATTTCATCGGAATCTACCGGAAATGGTTGCAACGAACGAAGCTGATGATCGGGGTTTACCGCTTTTGCAGTGTGTAATAGATTTGTGGGATAAAGAGTCTGGACAGGAAGTTGAGCGGCGTATGCGCGGAAGAGCTGTCTTTTTGACGGCGCCAAAGAAGCGTCCTGTTGCAGCGAGCTGATTGGCAGCACTGTCATCAGATGAGGCAGTTGGGATGGCTAATGGGGACAGTTTCAATGAGAAGTCCTTGATCTGTTGGACTTTTTATCTTTTTGAGTCATTCAGAGCTTTGCCACCAGAGTGAATGAATATTTCGATAAGTGGGACTGAGCGTGAGTTAGTGGGAATGAGGGTTTTCAAGGGTTTTCTGGGTACAGCGGTGCTGCGCTTACATCGCCTGGGCCCCTCTGGTAAATGCATAGTAGGTGTTGCCGAAAGTCAAGAACGTCTGGAAGTGCTATGAGTTGCTGTAAATTTTAGTAACTTTCAAATGGAAAACGAGGTGGGGTCAAGAAGTGCGGGAGCATGCAGATGAAATGATATTTAGACAAGTCAATTAGCGAGTTCGCTTATAAAAGCAAATCAAGAGACTGGTGGAATTTGTGATATACAGCACAAAGGCGTTTGAATTAGGCCAAGATGGAGATGTAAATGTTACTGCTAATGTTTGAAATAAATATTGGCAGAACGCTCAGTGAGAGATGAGATCAAAGGTTGATGCGCGCAAAAATTCAGGGAAATTTTCCGAACATACAAGAGGTTCTAAGTCTGCTAGAAATGACACAGTAATACTCTAAATTGCCAAAACATTGAAGGCAACTTACAGAGATGATCGGTATACCGCAGCAGCTCTTGATGTCTTGGGAGTACATCAAGTGCATCAACATGCGTGCTGCAACGGAGAACCGACTTTGCATGCGGAAACAAACCGCTATTCGGTAACCAAGTCTGCCCGCCGCGGACGAAACCGTGGTCTCGCAGTGTTCGTAATAAATTAACTACCCTCGTATACGTGGTATATAACGGCCAGCAACTTGCAGTTCCGAGGTAATTCCTGAGTTTTTCACTCGCATTTCCGCGCCATTATAACCGACAGTATCAAACATATGCCTACCATCCTCATTCTAACGGACTAAGTACTTCCATCCATCTCGCTTGATGCATAGAAAATATAATAGACTTGGGACCTCGTGATGCCGTTGCACCTAAGCGCTATAACGACGTCACCCTGATCATTACACCTCAGAAAAACAAACGCAGCTCTTCAGTCGTTAAGCCGATTAGTTATGTTTAAATCAACTATGGCACTTCTGCTTCAGTCGAATGTCTCTACCATTATTTTCCCCCAAACCATTGTACTTTGCTAATTCTGCTCTAACTAAATTTAGTCTATCAAACAGTACGCCTCGGGGCGCCTTCCATATTCGCTGACAGTATGAAGCTGATATACTAATTTGCGCAACATTCTGCATCCCAAGACACGGCCAACATTATGAAGGATTTGAACTCGGTATACGAGTGAAGTTGACTATGGGCGTTACAGTCGTCTGAGGCTAAAGACGCTTTCCTGGTCTGTACATGTCACACCACCTCATTTAAACATTTTGTAAATGGTTTCTGCGTACTAGCCACCCAGTGTGCAAAAGATCTAGGGTCGCAACGCTTCTGCTTTCGCAGCTAAGGCAAATAGGCAATTTGCCGAATTGCCAGCAGATTTGTGAATAACAGCTTCATTGCCAAATGATTCCGCAATTTGAGCCGTAGACCACAGCCAAAGAACTGCCCGACCTTTTTCTCGAGCAAGCTCATAGACAGTAGTGTTGCAGCAGAAAATCTACAATGGGAACTCAAAAGGAACTCCTGGGTCTCATGTCAAGCCTTGCTCGCGGGGAAAGATAAGTTTCTGCACCTTGATTCATTTTGGCTGCGTCGTGTTAAGCTTGACATCACATTTCTATCCGAGCTGTTTGACTTGGTATCCCTAAAGGCTGGAAGCCCCCTCCGCTTGGCTAACCAGCCCTTTAACCTATTCCGATATGAAACATTGTCTCTTGTATTATCAAATCGCAAATTGTTTTCATGTTTGAGTACCTCGTGGTTGTTTGCTCCACCCAATGGACTAGATTGTCTGACCCTGTCAGGTCCTGTAATGATTGACTTGTCCAAAATTCTCAACGCATCCCCCTTCACCCACTTGACCGGATCCATTACCAGCCTGAACAATGATTTCAGGGGCTGTGTGCACTTCTAGTTATATCTGAATTTAGGAGCCCATAACCCGTTTCGTTCTAGTTGGCTCGCACATTATAACAAACCCCCTAACACCACCGGTGTCGTTTTGTTCCACCATGAACCGTTGTTGAATGCCCTAACCTTCACGCCACCCCTCATTTAAGCCCGGGGAGTTCAGGCCACTCGTCACCGTCTAAAGTCCATACATGGAATATGAAAATGAAATGTAGAACATTATCTGGTAGTTCCTTAAGCTTAAAGTTCTTTTCCATTGCTTCTCGAGTAATTTCCTTACAGATCCCAGGGGACGCTATCGCAATACATCAGATCCATTTTAAATTAAACACGCTTATAAAAACATTTATACATTCTCTTTGGGACGTCTCGATGAACCGTAAGCTAGTGCACTTCGCACATCGGTCGCTCAATGTTGCCACCGTTGAATTTCGGTCCGCAACTTTCCCCTTTACTAAACAGTGCACCAGACTACGTAATACCGATTTCTTGCCCCTCCCAGCCAGCTTCGCTCTTTCGAATAATCCTAAATCCGACCTGCATTTCTGCACCCGTCTTTCCTCCTGGTCATCACTTCCCACTTCATAGTGTCCATACATGCCACTCTTATTGCCATTTTATGATGCATCGTAGTACTGTCACATCCTGCCCATCTACATCTCGCATGACCTCTCTATATTTTTTGAACATACTTGATTTTTGGCTGAAACATTTAGTGACCAGTAATTTATCATGTTCGCACTTTTGTTTTGATACTTATGCCGGTAATGTCATCGTATAATAGTTGGTAATCTCACCTTAACGTTTAGTTGTGACCCAGTCTTGGGTACAGTCTACTGACGGCCCGGAGGAAAGTGTCTTTACCCTAAAAACAATGGGTGCAACAATCGCTTTTGGTTTTAGCGCAGTAGTATTTCTTGGGCTCCTACGCCAATTTGTCCCGTGGTTAAATTGCAACGTCACGGTTTCGAAAAAAAGAATGTGCTAATATGTTTTTGTTTCTACGTGAATGCAATATGCTGTTTTGGGAATTTGCTTTGCAGGTGTGAAATGTCACGACACAGCTGTCGTCTGCAGGCCCAACCGGGGCCGTCACAAGCGATCTATGCTTTGGTGCATTTGCGATACCATTTGTCGTCCGCAGCGATTAACGAGCTCGGCGCAGCCTCTCATGAGGCCATAGTAAGTAGTTTTCTGGGAGTATTACCCACCAGCAGCAAAGCCCAGATCCCTATACGTATTGTGTTCTGTTGTGTAGACTCTTGATCTCAGGAAGAAGCCAAAAAGGAATAACAACCACAAATAGCAAAATGAGTGATTGGGCTAGAATTTCGGTGCAAATGCCGGCAGATTTGAGTGAGGCATATTGCTACCATTTTTACAACCGCCACCCACCCACGAATTTCACTCGTGGCCCTTGAAGGACTGAACGGGCTGTCGCCTGATACAATGATCTGCCCGCGTTGTTCGTCGTGTTATAAAGAGAACCGGAAACCAGGAATGGCGTGTTAAGGAAAGCTGTGAAGCTGAGTAATTTTATCGCCCCATTTTCACTTAATTCTATGCTTATGTCTTATAGTCGCTGGGAAAAGTCTCCTTAAATTTAGAATAGCTACTGCGCTCACATGTGTCATAAGATGGAATCCATAATTACTAATGATGCTATGCTCTTCTCTTTTCTCACGCATTCTGAATCGGTCAGGTTCGCCTCCCGGATTGACCGTTTTGGTCCACTATGGTTAAGGTGCAAGAAGCAGACGGAAAAATTATACACATGCAAAACCACTTGGATAAAATCCCCATCCGTCCGCCTCGGATTTGCACTCTCGGTGAGCATGGGTTCGTTCTTGTGGGTGCTGCAGTCTCACGGCCAGTTAGGCCAGTCATTCCAACCTTAGGGCTGACGATAACTAAAAATTTGTTGGAAATAATCGGGGAGTTTTACGTTGGAATCGGGGCTTGAAACAGGGTATGCTGAGAGTAAAAACCTCTTTATCCCCCTGTGCTTTAGGCTTTGATGTGGAATGAGGAAAAGTTTTATCAGATAAGCTAGATGAACAATGTTTTATTGATCAAGCAGGCACTAATGCTCACGTGTACCGTTTTGTACTGGCTTCCTTTTGACTGCTTTCACAGTTTGTTTACCAAAGCCCTGCAAAACGAAATCACGCTGGAAAATTTATCATCAGATAATGAGCTGCAGTTCTGCATACATATCACCACTCATCTCCTCCTTATTAAGTGATTGCCGTAATCTCTTGATATCCTTCGTTGTGGTCTGCCATTGTGGCAACAGATTGTTGCTTCTGGCAAGTGTTCTTCACAAGAATGCGTCCAACGCTGCATCAGTTCTGGCCCATCTTCCACTAACTGGGCGACTGATTTCTCTTTTTTTCAACTATCGCTCCGTCATTGGTACAGCCAGGAAACATATACAACCGCACAATGACTCTCCAGAGCCACCATCTCCATTTTCGTAAAGAACGTCGCCCCAATATCCCGATTTTATTTTATTAGAGTTCGTTCAAAATACTGTTCAGCAGACTGTACACTCCGCAAAACGACGGATTCTAAACTACTCTCTCCCTGTTGTGATTTTTTGCTACACCTTATCCATGTGATAACATTTAGCTCATGTTTGTCTCTCTCTGTCAGGCATCTCGCCACAAAATGATTTATTCATGGAATTGTCAACCAACCCAGCCTGGTGCGTTCATATGGTGACTTATAAGATGCGTAACAAAGCTAGGAAAATGGTAGTGAAGAGCAGCCATAATAATGATATATTTGTATATTTGTCCAAGACTCCGAGATGCTTGATTGCGTGATCATTCCTTAAAACGGTATAGTACAACCCATCCAAAAGCACGGCTCAAAGATGTAGACAAAAAGCGCATCACTTAGGATTAGGCATGGTTTCCAGTTGGCCGCAATAGGTCATGTTCAGGAAAACGCTTAGCATTTAGATACACCAACCATGGGAAACTCAGGAGCAAGTATCGTTTGGAGAACAGTGGAGAATGTCAAGATGTGACCAAGTGTTCTGTGAGAGAGAAGGTCACTGAATTATGAGTGACGGATGAAGGACTAACAAACATGGTCAAAACTACTGGAGGAAAGAACGGAGGAGACGAGCAACATCAATTTAGGGATGGAAGCTGAGTACCATGCATGTTATGGTGGTTTCCGTAGACGAGGAAATGAGGAAAATGTTTTGGACCTGTGGAAAGGAAGAGAGCATTGACTTGGAACATGGTGGACCATTGCTTGAAGTTGCAAACAGGGAAAGTGTCACCCTTGGGGGGGGGGAAATGAAGAGTATTGTGCAACAAAGTAAATAGAATGTCAACGTCTCTGTGAAATGAGGATGAGGTTTTGGCTCTTTCCAATAGAAATGAAATTGTTGGCAGTCACAGGGAGAATAATAGCCTTAAGAGGGAAATTGAAGAGGATATCTGGAGTTGTGAAGATGAGCGAACGGCAGGGTTTGCATGTGAGTGTCTTCGTAGGTATTCACCGTAAATGTGACGGGAGTATCAGCTGCAGTCACGCTGTGCAGTCAGGACGATTTATCTGTCACTAGTGAGTTGTCGTTTTGGGTCGCATTACGCGGCCTATAGTTTAGGAAACACCATATGTTGTCTTTAGTGAAGCATGCTGATTTTTCTGTGGCACGTCCTGAGAAGTAAATCTATTTTCCACCTCGATTATTAAAAGTGATGCGTCTAGGCAGTCTGAACTAATGAAGGGAACGGCAGTCTGGAAAGTGTCTCAAGTGGGGGGTTATGACGAGCAATAAACGAAGGATAAACAAATAAATACGAGGGCCAAAATCTATGGAAGTAAATTGTACCGCTACGTCAGAGAGTTGGAAAGCGAGGGGCATGGTTGCATGCCGAGGGTAGACCCACCCCTAAGGTGGTTCAAACCATTCCATTTATCCGGCGGTCAGCGGTGCCAAACATTGGGTAATATCCACATCACTGAAATATTTAATTCGTTTGGGCTTTAAGATTGATGGGTACAGAAAACAGGGTCTAATTAAAAGCAAGGTTCGAGCCCGGGCCTTTGATAACCTGATAAATGCCATCGGATTGAGAGTTGAGATTCCCATTTGAACCCTTGGGAGAAAGAAGATTATTATGGTAAGAGTAATTCGAAGGGATAAGGTGACCGGCAAAATCAGGAAATAAGTAAAAAGGAGTCCCTTGGTAGGGGTATCATGAAGAAGGAAAGCGGACAGAGTGGTTCATCATCAGTAGCTCAAGTCATTGCGGAGAAGGTTGGATGAAGGATGTCTCCGGTAACGCCTGCAGCGAACAAAATGGAATCGCAGGAATTCACATCCGATGGTTTGGAATAAGCAGTACGGCTAAAGCGCTGTTATCCTTCAATTTTAGACGAATGATCTCAGGCTCGTACACGTGAGGGCGGAAGGCTGAAAAAAGTGTTAAGGAGTCTGAACCTGATTATATGACGGCCGTTGTAGAGGACGAGAGCGCACGTGCCCGGCGCGCATAAGGGAGACCGGGATGAGGTAGAAAATTAGATAGGCAGTGCCATGGATGAGTGTGGAAAGCCTGGTGTGCGAACACCACACCAAGTAAACGGCGTGAGAACCAGAAGCCAATCTGGCGAACAGGTGCAGCGTGGGGTTTCCCGTCTGGAAGGATCGGGTCTAGACGGATAGGAGACGAACCATATGCTTCAGCTGGTCCATTTCCTTTAAAGCCGGGTTTCGCATTTTGTATTTGCTTTATCCCACCAGAGCCCGTATAGAAGTTTTCCGTAGCTCCTCCGCCCGATCATAATCTTCAGTGTGTTAGTCATTTTTTGCAAAGTGCTTTGGATGGGCTGTTTTCCGGAGGTTCGCAAGCCATGGCCCTGTTGCTGCTACAACAGGGGTTTTTATCGCACTGGTCTATGGAAAATAAATGCAGGGATAGACAGTCACACGAAGCGGCAAAACTGCTTTTGTGGGGCACGTGTCTGGGAGTACGGAAGAAGCCAGCGTGAAGATTGATTACGGTTTGCGACTCGCACAGAATCTTGGGAGAAATTTCTGTTTACAAAGAAGTTTTTGGGTTCGCTTGTACACGGAGTCTGAGAGTCTCCCTCTGAATAAGGGTTTTTTCTGGAGTTATTTTGATGGACGTAAATGAGGAAGATGAAGTTATCACAACTTGACTCCTCAAAATTTGCTTTGCAGCGGCGGGATTGAGGAACTGAAACGGTAGTTGACAGGATCTGCTTAACACTTGTTTACGTAGTCCGAAACACTGACAGAGGTGTATCAACATATTGCAAACAGAGTGGATAGAATATTTGAGCGGGTATGCTGGAATGTGGTCCGGAACATTAAATGTCCTTAGGTGATACCGAGTAAATTATGAAGCCATTGAACGATGGCCCCAAAGACACGGACAAACTGTTTGCGCGGTGTGCTTTCAGGCGTATTGGCCGGGAAGGTGAGCTTAAAGTAGCATTGTGAGCACTGGTCCCATGGGTGAAATTTTGTTGGTTAACTCGTGAATCGTTTGCTTCAATTTTTGTACTTTATTATTAGTCTGTATGAGCGCACCTGTAACACTACAAGTGCAATTTGGAGGCCGGCGGATGGGTTATGAGGGTGTGAACGCAGTGCGTCTAGCAGCCAAGACCTTGGCACGATTAGGCGTAGAGAAAGTTGATTTGATAAAATAGCTAGATGTGTTAACATAATAGGGAACAGAATTGCCTATAAGAAGAGCTGTAACATTTTGTAGAACTGCGTGATAAAGGAGGCAATTAGAAGTAAGAAGAGTGTCAAATCTTAAAAAGAAGAACTTGGGCCAGGAGGTTTAGATCGGAATGATGAAGCCGTGTCTGAATTGACATTGTGCCAGTGATAGCATTATAGCAGTTAAAGGTTAGTGGGAATGCAATGAGAAACTGACATTTAATGGGAAAATGCATTTCCTGTAAATGTTTGTGGATAGGACGAGGCCTATCTGTGTTAAAAACGTTTTCGACGCGAAAATAATATAGCAATAACTTAAACCCATGCTATCTCTAAGGGTAGCTGAGAGGGATGGCCAATAACTGCGGAAACGCGGCTGTGGGGCAATAATATCTAGCAGCCCACGTGTCTCCTTAATTTGGGGCTTCAGGACGGTGAGTACAAGCGCAGAAGCTGATGAATGGAGAAATAGGTGGATAAGCCGTTAAATATAGTTACTCGTAATCATTGATAAACAGAGAGATGGCGATGACGGCGTGCAACATATTTCAGTTTAATAGAACTCTATGAGTGTCGCAGTTAAATTCCAGACAAAATCTCAGCAAAATCGTTAGGTAGTGATCTGATCCAAGTGCGACGTTTAGAAAATTAACCAAAATTTTGACTGGGGAAAGCTCTTAAGGTGCACGAGCTTTATAAAACCTTCCTGGCTGACTAAAGAAGCGAGAATAATAACTCACAGTGGGTGCGGTATAGTACAGTCTCCTTCGAAATGAAACCTCCTGTGCAACCATTTGCTGCTATTTGTATGTGCGAGCGTTCGTTTAATTGCTTTATCCATTTTTCGCTACTGTCATGGTCGTGCCCACTTGATATGTAATGGCGTTGCCCTAGAAGCGAAAATATTATTGTTATCCCAAAAACACTTGACGACGAGGCTTTTGGTGGTGTTCATTTTAAGGTTGAGGGATAACAAACAACCGTGTCTTGGTATTGGTACCCTTCAGTGAGGCCGGCGATTTGGTATTGGTCACTTAGGATCTTTACTTATTGAAGTTTATTGAGACCTACTATTCCTCGTGGGTTGTGTCTTTACCAGTGGAAGCAGGCCAGTTTGTAGCAGAACATGAATTTGTGCCTCCTGATCGTTTAGTTTACCAAATGTTGGCCGCCCAGTGCAATCGCCATTTTCACGTTGCTCACATACGCCCCGCTGGTACGCTCCACTCGCTAGCTTCACCCATGTGGTCCTGTTGAAACACACTCAACCTTCTCCTGTTTCCGGTTGTATTTTTGTCTTATCGGTCGAGTGTCAGGGTTGTCAGTTTTGCTGTTGTACAAAGCCAAGTAAGGGTGACGCGTAAGTGGTCACAACGGCTAAGGGCAGGCAAACTTAAAACGAGATCCGCGCTGAGACAAACGGTCGTACAAGTTAATTGACAATGGGCCTTTGAAGCATATGGTGATTAGAATACACGCAACCGCTGGAAGCCCGAAAGAAGAGGATATATAACGAAGTGCTGTTTACGATAGGCTACGCAGTGGTGATCTATGGCGAACATGTTCATGCACGTTCCCGGCCTCTCGATGTCGTGGAACAAGTTACTATCAATTTTGACGGACGTGTAATGACGGTTAACGTTAGAACGAGAAGGAGAACCCCGACTGCGGTCTGTCTTTTTGACTGAAATGCGACATTATTGATTGTACGCAAATTCTATACAATAAAATACAGTGCAATACAATAAGGCTCTTGAAGGGGAAGGAAGAAGAGGACGATATTGCAGCTTCCGAAAGCGGGCAGAAAGCGAATTTCCTAGAGCAAGAATAAGAAAATCGGTGGCTGCGCATTCATGTGTATGCATTTTGTTTCCTCCTGTTACCCCCTCTCAGTTGGACAAGAAAATGGCGTAAACTTTTCTGAGCTGGATGTTGTAGCGCCACTCCATGATTACATCGAAAGATGAATCAAAATAAACTCCTTCACCGATCAATTACGCCCCAGTCCTGCGTTGATACATTTCTTCCAGGATATTCCATAACCCTCCAGTGAATTACGTACCGCTGCAATGCACTGCAATCTGGAACTTGAACTTTTTCAGCGAAGATATCGGCTAATCTGGCTTTATTGTTGGTGAACCACATGGCGTATTTTTCATTTTACATCTCTAAGCGATGCCGCCGCACTATTAACCGCGCACCTCGGAATCTACAAGAACCGCATCTTTTCTGTTACGCCATTTCCGCCACTCAATCTCATTTGCTCCAGTTTTCGTTTGGATATTGATTAGATCTAGAATCCAGTAACGCAGAATTTACGAACCAGTCGTTGGATTTGAGATTCGACTTTGGCTAAGCACTACACAAGCTTTGTTTGGGCTGGCTCCCACACCGTAGGATCTGCTGATAAAGAGGTCGTTTACAGGCGGCCAGCTTAAAACGACGCTTGATGCCACCTATCTCAACCGTCGGGAGCAAAAAAGCTGTCTCATGCGAGGTTTTGAAAGCGATGGACGGGATGGTGCCTGCCGAACTTTCAAGTTTGGCAAAACCAGGTCATTTAAATTAGTGGTACAGTTTTGCCCGATGAATTATGTGCATCTAGACGAATGGCGTCTATTAATCGCTGATGAGGCCGAGGGAGATGGAAGTGGAAAAATGCTAACATTAATAGTGAGAGGAAGAAATAAATAATGCGTGCTTAAAATCGGGAAGATACGTTTAAACGTTTGAAAAATCCAACAGAACAGATTGAGAACAACGCAACGTGGCGAACAAGCTCGTTTTCAGTTATTCGTATTCATGCCAATACATAACATCAAATATGGTCTGGAGATGGTTCAAGGGAAATTGTCCGTTTGCATTCACATCAGTTCACAACTCTAAGAATGCGTCTGTGTGTATGTGTAATTGGTCAATTTGTCACACGATCAGGTTGTAGACCACTTGTTGGATAATGACAAGTGGGCCAGGGAAGTTTAAGAGTCTGGACAAATTGTTTCTGAGCACATAGAGGGGGGTTACACAAACGGATAGATACGGCTTCGGCTGTGTTCAAGATGCGACACTTGACAGTTCTTGATTGTCCGCTCCTAACTTTGTAGATGGTGCGAAAAGCTTTTGTCCCATTCACTGAGTGGTTTGACTCGACAAGGTGTGAACACACCGCGCTAGTGATTGCCTTAATTGTTCCTGTGCTCAACCAAGCCGGGAGGTGTTCTCGAACGCGATCGGACAGACGCCTGGTCGTGCGGCCAATATACCTGGTCCCACAGGAGCAGGTGAACGAATGCACACAGAATGAGGCTGCAGAATCTGGCAGTCTGTCCTTTAGTTGGAAACACATGATCGGTTTGGATGTGAATACAGTTTTTAACTGTGCAGCAAAGAATGTTCCACTGATTGAACTTGACAGTCTCCGTTGGATAATTTCCGCTTCGGTGTCACCTTTGAAGGGCAAACGAACGTATACGGGTTTCTTTACTGGTCCTATTACTTTTTGTCTTACTTCGTGTTTTTTCCATAGTTTTATTTATGAATCTTTCGGGGTATCCATTTTGTACGAATACGCTCCGCAGGAAACGAAGTTCATTTTCAATTGTGTCCTCCGTACATATTCTTCTTGCTCTATCAACTAAACAGCATATTAGGTTCCTCTTCGCTTGTAACGGCGCAAAGCTGTGAAAATGTATGTACTGTCCATTCCATGTTGCCTTTCTGTAGACTGATAGTTGTGCAGATCCGTCCTGCCCTCGCCTTATGTACACATCTAAGTATGCTAAACTATGGTCTGCTCCTTTTTCTAATGTAAAATGTACGTTTTGATGGACACTGTTAAACGTGTGTAACATGTGATTTACGTCTGCATGTTGCTCTACAACACATAGTATATCATCAACATAACGTTTGTAAACGGTACATTGCCTGATTGGTGAGCGCAGTTCATTATTCCCCAGTTTGGACATAAAGATATCAGCAAACAATGGTCCCGGAGGAGACCCCATTGCCACTCCGTCCTTTTGCCGGTATATTTCACCATTGAATTGAAATTGAACATTTTTGGTGCACACAAAGAGTAGCTGTTTCAGGTCATCCAATGGGATCCNTTTTGTACGAATACGCTCCGCAGGAAACGAAGTTCATTTTCAATTGTGTCCTCCGTACATATTCTTCTTGCTCTATCAACTAAACAGCATATTAGGTTCCTCTTCGCTTGTAACGGCGCAAAGCTGTGAAAATGTATGTACTGTCCATTCCATGTTGCCTTTCTGTAGACTGATAGTTGTGCAGATCCGTCCTGCCCTCGCCTTATGTACACATCTAAGTATGCTAAACTATGGTCTGCTCCTTTTTCTAATGTAAAATGTACGTTTTGATGGACACTGTTAAACGTGTCCATAAATCAGAATATCCCAAACTCTATCGGACTGTTTTGAAGAGAACTCGCGTGAGCATTAGTAATGTGTCCTTACGTCGCCAAGCCCTGAACGAACAAGACACGGTAATCAGTCGGGCGTCAGAATTGGAGCGAAACACGAGTCCTCGATAAGTTGGCTGAAGAAGAAAAGGAAAGGTTCACCGCCTACGCTCATTCAATACGGGAAAAGCAATTGGAGCGATTACGGTCAGCGCTGAGGAAAACCGTCAATCCAGAAAAACCTAATGGTGAGTTCCCGTCGGATCCGAAAAGATTCGTCCACAACCTGTCTTCTGTAAGCCTGGATAAGAAATTGCTTGAAGTTCTATCATTAGGACCGAAATTCTGTTGCCCATCCAACAAAACCAAGCAACTAGATATGGAAGTTGAGTTTGAAAATCTGTTTAGTCAGCTGTCGGATCTGATGCCGTCCTCTCCGGAGAGTTTAGAGAAATTTAAATCCGATCTCGTCAACTCATGTTACCAATATCGTGACGACAGACGAGTAAAGCGAGGATTGGTAACGCCTGAGCACTTGAAACGTCTAAAAGATCTACAAACAAACGACGAAATAATGTTGACCAAACCAGATAAAGGAGTTGGCATTGTTATCATCAATAAGTTGGACTACATTGAAAAAATGAATAGAATACTGGGCGACGAGTCAAAATTCACAAAGACTCCAACCGAAAAGGATAGGACAACTCAAATAGAAAAATCAATTTCTATGAAATTACGAGCCTTAAAACAGAATGGAACGATTGACGCCTTAAATTTTGAGCGGATACGACCCACAGGTACAGCAATTCCCAGATTGTACGGCCTACCGAAGGTGCACAAAGACGGAGCTCCGATGAGGCCTATTTTGGACATGTGTAATTCTCCGTATCACGCTTTATCTAAGTGGTTGGCCAGCCTACTGGAACCAGTCAGGGCAGTCATTTCTATACATAGTGTGCGCGATACATTTCATCTCACAGAAACTATTAAGAGCCTACGTCTTGAAGGGAAGTAGATGCTATCACTGGATGTAGTTTCTCTGTTTACGAATGTTCCGATTAGGGAAACTATTAGTTGCATTTGCAAGTACATTCAAGATAACAACATCTCCATAGGGATCCCATTGGATGACCTGAAACAGCTACTCTTTGTGTGCACCAAAAATGTTCAATTTCAATTCAATGGTGAAATATACCGGCAAAAGGACGGAGTGGCAATGGGGTCTCCTCCGGGACCATTGTTTGCTGATATCTTTATGTCCAAACTGGGGAATAATGAACTGCGCTCACCAATCAGGCAATGTACCGTTTACAAACGTTATGTTGATGATATACTATGTGTTGTAGAGCAACATGCAGACGTAAATCACATGTTACACACGTTTAACAGTGTCCATCAAAACGTACATTTTACATTAGAAAAAGGAGCAGACCATAGTTTAGCATACTTAGATGTGTACATAAGGCGAGGGCAGGACGGATCTGCACAACTATCAGTCTACAGAAAGGCAACATGGAATGGACAGTACATACATTTTCACAGCTTTGCGCCGTTACAAGCGAAGAGGAACCTAATATGCTGTTTAGTTGATAGAGCAAGAAGAATATGTACGGAGGACACAATTGAAAATGAACTTCGTTTCCTGCGGAGCGTATTCGTACAAAATGGATACCCCGAAAGATTCATAAATAAAACTATGGAAAAAACACGAAGTAAGACAAAAAGTAATAGGACCAGTAAAGAAACCCGTATACGTTCGTTTGCCCTTCAAAGGTGACACCGAAGCGGAAATTATCCAACGGAGACTGTCAAGTTCAATCAGTGGAACATTCTTTGCTGCACAGTTAAAAACTGTATTCACATCCAAACCGATCATGTGTTTCCAACTAAAGGACAGACTGCCAGATTCTGCAGCCTCATTTTGTGTGTATTCATTCACCCGGATTCATGATTTCTGTGCCACCATGAAATATTCTATTGGCTTGATTAAATGCACACCTGTTTCTCCCGTCACCGGATTTTCGCATAATTCTCTGAATTTTCATGATAGCTGATGACGTTTCTTCTTTTCCCTGCTCTTAAACATACAATCACGAAAATAAAGTAAAGTAATATTGACATCTTTCGATGTTTGCCGGGAAGCATAAAAGTTGCACGATCATAATTCACGGATAAAGCACCAGGTTAAAAAGGTTTGCTTCGTTTTAAGTACGAAGTAATTGTAAAGGAAAAAGCAATGGATCGGTAATGTGAGCTGGAAATGAGACAATTTTATGTAATGGCGCATGTGGGCACCGGGGTTCTGATATCAATTTCAGTCGGCCTGTACCGGTGATTTGAGCCCTAACGGTTCGTTTGGTATTTGGCCGGTAAACAACAGCGGATACAGAGTGCGGAGTACGAGAATAACGGAATGACAAATGAATAACACGAATGTCTTCGGAGCCAGATAGGTCGTCACTTAAAATTGGGTGGAGTGGGTTGCTAAACGGAGTGTGGGAACTCAGGGGAATCAATTTACCTGGCAGCCATTTAAAGGCTGAAGAAAACATGTACAAATGTTAAGACACATGAAACGGGCTAGCATAGTCCAAAGGAGGTGTCGTAGAACCGTTCGGGTGTAAATTTGTATAATAGGTCCCGAAGTTTCAGTCAAGGCGAAGTTTATAAACTAAATATAAAGGAGGAAGTTGTGGATGCGAGGCAGATGAGCTTTTGGTGACATACAGTTTGAAGGAATAAAGAAAAAAATTAGGCGGCCGCACGGGGCGTCTCATGACTATGCAACAGAAAGAAGCGCACTGCGGCTCCGTACAAACGACCTTAAGACCTCAGTGAAATATCAGGCCGACGCGTAAGCGGCTCGAGCCTTGGATGTACGCGGGCTTACACCTACCGCTACCACCATTCGACACGCAGCTACCAATGGATGTGAGATGGTCCACAATGATTAGTTTCCCCTCCACGCTGTATGAAGTTTGTGACCGTAGTCGTCCAGTGCTGTAACAACAATATTTCTGTTGAAGGTTCCGAGTGCGCGCAGAATCGAGTTATGGACCTCGAGAGTCTGTCTATTGTATGTTGCACTTGGTCCGCAGATTCCTACAGACACATGACGTTATCCGGACAATCTAGATCACACAGGTTCTGTCTCCCAGTATGATTCCTACATCTTGCAGAACTTCTAAACTATCCTCGATCGATTAGCCTAAGGTGAAGCTGAACAAGAATGGAGATATAGAACACCCTTGTCGAACACCGCTAGTCGTTTCGAGTAAACTTTTTATTTCCGTATACCCTCACGCGACTAAAGTTGTGAAAGTGCATTGCTCACAACAGGTCCATGAAATTTGCTGACATACCCTCTCGGTGGAAAGCACAGAACAGAATCATTCGATTCAGTGAAACTAACGAGCCTCTGTAGTCGAGAGGACTTGCGATCGTAGGGCTGCGGTGTTTGAGGCGGTTTCAGTAACTGCCGAAGAGTGAACATCTGGTATGTGAGGGTACGGTGTTGTAGGTGTTCCTACGCAAAAGTCTGATAGATCTGTTTCACAGGTTATCGGATTTGCGTAACACTGGACCGTGCCAAATATGGCGCGATGTAACCGGAATTTGCCAGACAACGAGCAAATGCGGGATGAAAAATCAGAGTGAGACCGCGTCATCCCACTGGATACCAGAACGTCAGCACTGCAGTCTGTTTGGGTATATGCCGAGATGAGGAATAGGCTGCGCTTAACACAGCTATCCTTCCGAACCCCGACTGATACTCACAGTCTCACGGCGCAGAAGCGACTGTTAACCGGCATCCAGTCTAAAAGAGCCACTTCAGCCTTCTCACTTAAGACTATTCCTACACCGCCTTGACCCACAGCTTGAGTTGCTTCGTCTCCTAAAGTGTGCAGGAAATATCTTGACAAGACATTAAGCGCAGTTAGTTCAATTATTCCACTCTACTTGAATCCTGAATTCTTGTTTCACTCACGCAGCAGATATCAATCGAAAGTGAGCCCTCTGTCAGACATAAGCATGCCTGTTGGCCAGTCTGCATGACAGTGCGTACATTGAAGGAGCCACGATTCAGAGGCTGACGAGACTTGAGAAAATAAGAGTTAGCAGACTGAAAAAAAATCTACTACACTATTTGACAATGAACCGTTTTTAGTATCGGGGACACTATGGGTAGGCAGGGAGCACAAACAAGTTTGTTTGAAGTTAGACGAAACAGGTTGTGTGAAGGAGAGGAAATTCTGAGCAACACCTTGTCGCTACTCATCCCGTTCGATGCAATGAGCATCGCCGTCCCGATCGTCCTGCGCGACGACCAATGCAGCATACAATTATTTTCATGAAATAATTCATCGCTAAGCTCACCATTAGGACACGATGGAACCACTGTACAGCTGTTTCATCCTTGTCAAGAAATCATCAGCAGTGCATGTGCACCGCGCCCGAACTGGGACGCGAACCCGGGACGAACAATTGTGATCCGAACGCTTTAGCCATTACGCTACCGGACAGGCTCTGAACGGTCTGTTGAACTTCACGACATAATGATGTTGCACATATCTGTCACTGATTTGCATGGTTACTGGCCGATAGCAATCGACCCCTACTGGTAGATGACTTTTCTGCAGGTAGCCTAAGTGCGACGAAGGCTTTGGATATAACTTACAGAATTGAATACTTGCAACATGTTTCTAGTAAGAGTTTGAATGATTTCATGAAACAATTCGCCATTTGATATCATCGCCCAACTCACTATTAAGAAATCGTTCTTCCAGGGTTCGCGTCCCAGTTCGGGGGCGGTGGATATGCATTGCAGATGATTCCTAACAAGGATGAAGCAGCTGTAGAGTGCTTCCATGGATTCTTTATGGTGAGTTGAGCGATGAAATCACATGGCGAATTATTTCATGAAAACATTCAACCTCCTACTACTAACAAACAAAAATATTTGTAGACGTAACTCATGGAGATTGATGGATGGATGTCACGACGTGGTCCAGCCTCTAAGCAGTACGATTTGTAGCGGAAAATGGAATTGCTTCTCCCGATAGCTTGTTTAACCGAACGTTGACCGCCGAGCGCGGTCGCCACTTGTGCTTTGCTCATGTACGCACCGCTCGCACGCTTCCGTCCAAATGTACTCAACCCGCTCCCGCTTCTGACTGTCTTTTCCCTGTACCAGTCAAGTGTCAGGGTTGCCAGTATTGCAGTCGTACGGAGCCGAGTAAGAGTAACGCACAAGTGGTCACAAAGGTTAATGGTATGCAAACGCAATACGAGGTTCGCGTTAGGACAATCCGTTCTACAGACTAGGGTTCTCAACCAAAGTATATGGTTCTAAGAACAACCTTGCCTCAAGGCAGCTGAGTGTAGGTGGGTGAAAGCCCAGTTGCTTTGGTCAATTATTATTTCACTCAATATAGCTCAGATGGACATTAACATGGGACAGGGAGCATTTGAGGTATGACTGGATCCTTGACACATTTACCGTCCTAAGGCAAAAACTGAAAGATTCCAGTGTTCCATCTATGTCGTTTATTTTGAACCAGCAGACGGTACATCGGATTTAGTGTCTAATCCATTCTGTTACTCGCATACCGTACCAGCCACAGCGAAATTCAACATTCTTCAAATGCCTCTTGGCAAAGACGCTGAAACCCTATCCTCAGTTTCGCACCTCTTAGTGCCGTCCGGTTGACTAAATTATTTTCAATTTTCTTTCTCCTAAATTTACCCCTTTACTGTAACCCTTCGGATTCTTACCCCACATTGACCTTCGTGCTGTCCAATGTTGTCTTCAGAACCCAGATTGGAATATTACTTCTTGAGCTGATCGCATTTACTAGGTTATCTAAGGCTTAAGTTCCAACTCCTCCTCCCTATATCTGTTCAGCAATTGTTTACAATCGCCAGATCTAGGAACGCAAAAGAGCCACTTATAATACTGCAACCTGGAGAATATCTAATATTAACTCGCACTGCCAAATGAGCAAACGAAGTAAGTCGAACCGTTCCAAGGGTAGATCTAACATTGGCACACAATTATTTCCAACGCTTCGAACTCGCAGAATTGTTAACGCTATGGACATATATCCCTTTTTCCCCCATTCACTCTCATAATTCTTGACCCCCGTTTGTTTCAATGTCATTCACCGTAACGCTTCAGCTGGAACATTTTCCAGACTGTCTTTCCTCCGTATTATTTCTAACCGTCTGGCCTGTACATTGACTGGCTTTAATTCAACCCGTAGGACCCCCCCGTGACACTGGATTTTACTCGTTCGTTAAACCATGCTTTGGCTTCAAATCAGTTTAACTATCGACACTATCCCGTCGTCCTCATACAAAACACTGTCCATGACGCTCTTGCCGATCTTGGCTTCCATAGGACTTGGGGTTCTGGATTAGTGTCCTCAAACTAACTTCGCTACTGCTCTCATGGTTGGACCACCCAGCTGGAAACGGGGCGCAGACATACTTTTGGGGACTTTCTAGGAGATCCAGGTTATCCCAGGCGCAAACATTATGGCCGACCGGTTCCATAGGCCCGCCAGTTCGCCAGCATCTATTCAGACGTGAATTCCTCAGTAAGTATGATGACCCTACTTCCAGTGATTTTGTTATCTCCTCAGCTATTACATTACAGGGACTAAATCCACAATTTAATACTCAATATTAACATTCAGTCGAATCATAATGTCTCTTATTCAGTTAACACCGCATTCGCCTTTCGTTTATTTCCGTCTTCTCATATTTGTTCCAAAGCTGTTCCAGTAGTAATCCGTCTCATTCATTGTTATTTGTCCATGTATTGTATCCGCAATCAGGTTCGTTTTGATTCCCTTCATTTTCCTCCACCACCACCACCACCCTGAAGCAGCCTAGCATTATTGTTGGTGTTTCTTTTCTGCCGTTGCCTTAATTCTGTAGGAGAATCTTATTCGTATTCTTGTCTTTTGCAACGTCTCTTCCTGGATTGATTCCAGCATATCATCACTTTCCAAGCAGGTTTTCATATCAAGATTCTACTTTTATAGGGGATCATTCCGGAGGGTTCTTGACCCATGCCGCTGAGGGCTATTTTTATAATTTCCGGTGAATTAAACGAACTTTGCATTAGCGGGTTCCATTGCTCAAGAAAAGTCTTGTCTCTCGGCTAGCCTGGTATTCTGCCCGTTTTACTTCAAATGTTTAGGCTATTCCCGCTGCGCGCGTCCCTTCAGCCTCTTTTCTGCCTTTGCAACTCTAAATGTCCTTCCTCCATGAGTCTTCTATATCACTCTTGTAACCACCACTCATGCTTTGAGCATGGATCTCATCATTCGAGAAATGTACGCATTACTGCCATTGCATGTATATGCATACACACCTGTTTATGCCCATAATACTATGCTTATGCACAAAGCTTACCTATTTTACAAAGTTATCAAATTTTGATGAAAGCCCACATTTACCTGAATGATTCCTCCACTAAAATTGCCAATCCCTCAAAAAGCAGACGGAATTATTTAGGTGGCAGCTTGTTCCCACGTTCCCTGACAAAAATCACCACTTGCCAATTGGACAACGTGCACGATAATTTTCGATCTCGAAAATACATTTTCCTGTTCACGATGGGTGTTTTTTACATTATATATGTGTGTTTCTCCACAACTAGCGGCAAATTGTACAGAGTGACGGGCAAACTTTAAAGCATAAGGATACTATCTGCAATCTTGGTTGGTTCGGTCTTCGGTATTGGACGTTCAAAAATGAAAACAAACAATCTTTGGGCCAAGGTTACAAAAAACTTAGCATCATTTTATCTTTACCACGGAGCGTAGCAGATAAGCTTATGAGGTCGATGATTTGGGGGAAATTTCAATGAATAACGGCCGTTTTGTTTACACGCAGTGGATCCCGAAAATTTTGGAGAAAATGGAGACATAGTCTTCTGACCTACCCTTGGTGTAAACTTCCGTTTTTCTCAATTGTCCAGTGACATTCTGAAAGTAGCCACCAGCGTCCAAATAAAACTAGACACATAATTAAGACTAAGAAACGTTTTGTCAGCAGTGTTTCGCTTATGGATGCATGAACGAAATTGCCCCTGGAAACAATGTTATTGGCCCTCATCAGTTATATATACCCGAAAATCTCCTGCCAAACCATCCCCGTGCTTGTACACCCGTTTATTAGCTTTTCAGTAAAGTCGCATTCGAATCATTAGGTGCGTCAATGTACATATAAAACTATACGATGAACCTTTGATACTTTGCAAGGTTTAACGACTAAGTGTTTCGCATCCGTTGTGCAGTCCTGGCTGACCACCTATAAATGGATCTGCCACCAACAGCATGTAGACCATTTTCAAAGACAAGAGCGGGAACATCCGATAAAATGTACTGCCCGAAACCCATCATAGTTTCATTTGAACATTCAAAATGGAGTCACTCTAACAGTACCAAAAGACAACATTACAATGTAGTGCAGCTGCGACGCACAATTTTGAAACCCTTGAAAGATGAAAACTTAAAGACTGTATTAGGTTAACTCCAGGTTTTGAATAGGGACAAAAACTCTCACAAAAGTTGAACAAATTACACTACTAACAATAAAAAGCAAGTTATTCAGTAAGTGCAGCTCAGGCGAAATAAATGTGTCATCAAGTTTTGAATATCGTGTAACAAAAAGCATGTTTTCTCTGCCCAGTTACATCTCTTTTAACCCAGGCAACAGCTAAAATGTGGTCAACTTCAGGGTGAAGAAGCCGTCTTGGGATAAATGCGTGAATGGTTAAAAGAACTGTAACATTAGCTGACAGATCTTATTATCTTGCGACTCTGTTTCTTGTGCGCATTAGTTATGGGCAACCTAGTATGCATGGCACTTTGTACTTTCACAAATCTAATTTGTCATTCTAACCAAATGAAAATGCAATTTGGGGAATAGGTTTATATTCGTGCATATCCCGTTTATTTTGGATCGATATGATGTTATTTCAGAAGCTACATAAGATTTTAGTGTATCACTGCCATTTCATTTCAAGGGTTAACTAAAAGTTAGCTGATTCAGAAGGGAGAATAGCTTAAAGTTTTAATTGATTATCGGGATTAAGATGGGATGCAGACGTTTCGAAAAATAATTAAAAGGTCTAGTTTCGGGTGGTAGCATAAAACCATTTTGAGATGCACTTTAAAACTACACTGGAGTCTGTAATAATGCAATCGTTATCTGCTTATGTGGCGTCTGTTTTTATGATGTCTTGAGAACTCGCATGGGCTATTCTGTCTAGGAGTTAGAGAAGAGGAGGTGCATGTGAGCAGCTTGCTGTTCGATATATGCTAATCTACTCATCTTTCTGGTGGTAATTTATTGAGAACAATATCCATAAGAATGAAATAATGAAACTTCAATCATACTTTTGTACATAACCCATCTAGGATCACCTATAGGCCTAAAAGAAATCCAAATTGGTCGGCATTGCGAAAGGCTCTCAGCAACAAAAGTAAAGCCGTGTATTGATGATGTTGTAAACTAAATGAACCATACAAGTATGATTTCTTGTCACAGGTGTCGCCAAATGGTCATTTAGAGGACCCCTGAGCAGACTGGGTTGAGGCGATTTCATGAACCGAGTGCAGGTCACACAGTCTGATTCCACAAGGAACAGTTGATATTTTCGACTAAACTTCGCTGATGAACTGAACTCGGTCATGTTATTGATCGATATATCGAACTGTGGCTGCGAGATTTAGTCAACTTCTGTTTCATTTTGTGGTATATTTTATGAAAGCTGTCTGCAGAGAAATAACATAAAGAACAACTTGAAGCTCTATTTGCCTAACCTGGTGCCATGGCAAATTTTTTGGTATTTCGATGAAATATCGTCTAGGGATTGTAACCCAAAGAAGGTTTACAGAACGCAAGAGTACACAAGAGTTAGCAAGCGATTTGAATTACCAACTTTCTAAGTGCCATTGGAAAAAACCCACGGAAATATTGTGCACTTAATTTATTCCCCAACTTTCGGCCTTTTGTTTCGACTTTGAAATCAGACGGGTTTGACAGGATAGCAGAAAGGGACTTTCAGGTTCAGACTCCAAGATGCATATTATTCAAAGGAACCCGAGTTCGCCAGTCGTTCGACCAACACCAATTTGACACCAGAAAATGTCACCCTGACCGGATAGGTGGATGTTCAAGTGAGTGTCATCCAACGCAGTGAAATCAGGACATTGGAATGACCAGCAGCTATGTACTCGAACAAGCGAATGATAGATGTTTGTATAGTAAAAGTTAGTCAAAATTAATGAATAAATTAGGAGTAAAACTTCCTCGTTGTATCCATAAATTGCTAGATGCTTTGGTGCTTACCGGATAAAAAGTAAATTTGTGATTTCTCCTCGGAAGAATGATAGACGAGATTCGCATTGAAATCTGTTAGTCTTACCACCCAATGTGCATTTACTTGGTCAAAATAATATTCTACTGTTTGCAATAAAGAAGGATTTGCCGGCTTTTCTCTGACTTTCCCTCAATAGGCCTTTTAGCATCCATTTCGCTGGCTGGGATGAATGACTGACAGTCGATTGCTCACATTAAGTCAATTTTGTGCATCTTTGCAGCCTATGGATAGTCAATTAACAGCTGCTTGTTGGCTAACAGTTTTACTGAAAAACTAAGAACTACACTTTACTTTGCGTGGGGCTGTGCTTGTGTCGTGAACCACACAAAAACTGTCGGCGGATTGACCAAGTATGACGCCGTTTGGACAAAAATAACCCAATGTAAAAATACCACTGACCCCTTCATTTCAGCTGAGACGAACCACAAATGCAATCACGAACAAACGAGCACTCAGGTACACTTGGCGGAACGACAACCAATATTACCAACGCAAGCAAACGTACTCCTACAGCTGCATTTTCAACCTATTATGCAATCAGCATTTGTTCGTATACAGTGACTCTTTGTGGGGTCTTATCTAGCTCGGGGAAATGGAATTCCAGACACGGGTTTATTCCGGATACCTAATTAGTTTTACCCATCTGATTACATTAATCCTATTCACTTAGTTGTGCACCCGAATCTGATATGTTTATGGGTTGCATGGCAACCGCCTCCAGTTGTAGCTGTTCTACCTGTCTCTGCCTTCTCAGGTATTGTCTCACAAGCCGTTTTACCCGATTTCGCTTCTGTCCATTTATTTACACACTGACGGAATACTTCTAAATTGTGCATTACCTGCCATACCATATATTGCGCTACCTGATGTCACCAACGAGAGAACCAATCTTTTCGCTGTAAGTGTATGAGAAAAGGACAGTGCTAGCAAATGTGAGAATCCTATTTTGTGAAAATTAAACTCCCGGTTGACTTTATTCGTCTAGTCAGTTATTGATTAAGTGGCCTATGCATCCCAACTTGTTTAAAACGCCCAGTTACTCCTGAGAATAGACGGCCCATATTATATTTTGTGGCAGGAAGTTTTAGTGATCACGTGCTTAGTTATGGATAAAATTAATCAGAACGAAAAAACGCTTGAGGATTTACTTTATATCGGAGCTTATTAAACACGATGTAACCGTTTTCAGTTTAATAATATCCATGTTTTTGGATTATTGGTGTTTTGTATTTTATCCATCTTAATTACACCACTCAACCAATAGTAGGTTCGCCAATGTTTCCTGAAGGCATCATCCATCAGATTATCTATTTAGATCATGTGGAACTTAAGTGCCCGGCTGTCAGGACCTTATCAGATTTGGCATTAAAATGATGGGAAACAAAAATATAAGCCATTAGAAGACAGTGAAATGTGTGCTTATAGGGGTTTCATCCAAGCCCGAGTTAAAAGTGACTGGATGTTTGGAGGTAGGACCAGTCTTCTACAAACGACCAAATGTCCTAACGTCCAAATCACGAGAGCAGTTTTGCTGATGCTAACAAATGAGATGTTAACTATCATTTACTGACAGCTTTGGCCTCGTCTAAATAGATAACTGATTGACTCAGAGTGCTGGAGTACATACTAAATGGTCGTCAAAATCAATGAATCAGATCTACATAACTAATATAATACGTCAAATTCTCCTGCCTGTTCAATCATGCTTACTTGACTCTCCAAATCTTGGCATAACTCGGTAACTCGAATTGATACCGAACGACATTATACGAAATTCAGTGAGGCAACCGTTGCCAAGTTGGCCATTAACTTCTTTTGATTCCTATGTTGTTTTACTTGGCACCAGGCTTTGCAAAAGATATTGAGTGTTAGTATTTCGAATACTTCACTTTCACCATTAAATGGCACGAACAAATTGGATTAGTTGCAGGGAATTCATTTGAGATAGACTGGATTCTTGGGGGAAATCTGGCCTAATGAACTGTTCCGAGATGTCAGACTGCGTGATTTATTATTTCGCTAATGAATCGCAAACATTGTACAAGCAAATCGACGTGGCAGTGGTCTGGAAAACATTGATCGTATGTTTGTTGTGCAAACTCTTAAAAACGTTTCGAGCATATTCGCATGTGCCTACTATTTCGACCAGATCTTTTCGAGGCTTGCTGCAGAGCCAGTAGGATTCGTTATTCACCATTAGTGGGCTCATTATTTTACCTAGAGGAACCAGTCCAAATAAGAGGTTTTCTGCTATTCTGATTGAAGATAAACACTACGCGTGGCTTATTGCCTCAGCAGCATACTGAAGAAAAAGGTAAATCTGTGCTTATTGCGCGAGAGAGCCCAGTATGTCCATCCTCTGACGTTCAATAACAATACTGTCTGATGACTATGAGAATTAGGAGGTTTTATGTTTCACGTAGATAAATCTCGTAGCATCCATGTCAGACTTAACGTTGAGATCTAACAAAGCTTTGGAAGCCGCTGTTTTATCTTTGGTAGGAATCACCACTAGTGGATCAGCGTAATATCCGAAATTTGCTTGAACCTGGGGCGAAGTAGCGTGGTCGGAAAGCCCTTACCGGGTTGATTGTTGACGGTTTGTCGAACTGAACCTTAAATCGTCAAACTGAAGAACCGAATTCCCTACTACTGAAGTTCGTCCAGCGGTTGAAGCTCCGTAGGTCATCAGTAACTTTTGTTTTACTTCCTATAGAATAGTCTATTCTGATGACTCAAATTCAGTGACCGCGCAAGACTAGCAACACGTGGCTGCTATGTAATGTTGCGCTGAATTTAAATAAAGTATTGTGAGCCAGCAGGAGATGCGTAGAGGCAGAGACTTCCAACCCAATGTTTTACCAATCGTTATCGGCATTACATTTTGGGCGCAATAAGCACACACTTCTGATGTTTTTCGAAGGTTAAAACAGCTGTAAGCTACTCCCGTGGTTTTCAGCTAACTAATATTATACTGCTTTTGGTGACGACAAATTAACTACAGTCCTTTCGACTTTGGTCAGCCACCCCTCTCCATGAGAGTTCATTTCTTCTAGGATGCAATTTCTCTATGTGTTTGTTTAGAAAGGATGACATATGGTTTTCCTACAGTAGATATAAAGCAAAGGAAACACAGTCCTTGAAATATTTCTTATGAAATTGAAATGGTTATTTGCCGCATTCAACACAACCGCATGTGAACAATTTTTTCCAGATATACCGGACCTTGGTGAATGCCTCGCTTTTTGTTGTTAATACCTCTGCAGAAAGACAACCCTGACGTGATTCCTTTGAGACAAGACCAACAACCAAAAGTTAACCAAATTTCTCCCAATATATTTAATCCGCGTTAAGGGAACCGGTTGGAATTGATCTATTTTGACTTCAATCGACCACTATTTGAAATTGTTGATAGGATTGTGGTAGCTGTGTTTGAGTGAACTTGGGAACCAAAGAAGGTCGCCGATATTTGCGAAAAACAAACAGAAATGCCGTGATCATTTGTTGTTTTGGGTTTTATACATATAATCGGTCTGCCATTTGTTTTTTCGTCAAGCATACATTCTGACTGACTAAATCTGACTTGCTCTTGAGCTGAACAGATTTTAAAATCTAAAGAAAAATTCCGGGTGCAAATTCATTTGCATCGGTTTTGGTGCAATTTACAATGAAGTACTTTAAGCAAAGCTTGTAGCTGCAGTAGTGTATTTGGCAAAATTTTCTTCGATCTACTCGAATAATTCGCTCGTTATGGAGATTCTGACTGTGTTATGGGAACCAAGCTAACAGCTTTCAAAACCAGCTGATTGATTTCAATTCACTTCTGGCGAAGAAGCATTCTGATTAGCAACTCACCACACGAAAAATTGTGTGCAAATTGTTCAGACCGGAGGCAGCCAAAGATTCCGATCAATAGTTGCCATTCCCGTAAAACTTCCTTTGTGTGGATAAATTGATCGATGAAAGAGAGTAACACAGACCTTTTGGGATCGTTTCAACCAAGTCCGTTAAGTGTCATCATTTAGGATTTAGGTTGGACTTAAGGTAAGAAAAGAACGCGATGGAGCTCGCGGAAGAGCACTAGAAGCTCAAACTGTGCAATCAAACGGTGGTCGGTCAGTCATTGGCATTCACTAAGGGTGATTGTGTGAACCCATGTGATTGAAAACAACAACTTGTGAGGTTATGCGTAGTGTACATGGGAATGACGAAAGGATATTTACTTGTTTATCTAGTTAATTTAATTCTTTGAATAGAGTTCTCATAGTTTCAAGAATGCTGACTTTCTCGGCGAATCGTATGTAGAATGCTTAATTCAGTTTGGAATGTCCATCAATAAAAACAATCTCTCAGGAGTTGCTAAAAGCGATATTTGAATTAAAGTTTTAATCACTCGATCACTTTAAGGGTGTAAACGGTGGGGTAATCAAATAACTTCCTTCTGTGCTTTCAGTTACAGTCGCCGAGAGATTGCTGTATTTCGAAACGCTCATGCAAAACCAAAATTTGAGGGGACATTTCCTTTAATTATAATGAGATAGTAAGCAATTATGATGTAAGGGCAAGGCTTCTTCCCCGACAGTCTAACTATGACACCTAACCTTATCTGCAGGCTTAACAGCCGATCTACAATTTGGCACGCCTAGCAGTTCTGGGTTGGAAACTCTAAATCTTATTCCGTTAAATTTTTACGTTGTCTATAAGATTTTATTTAGTAGTGCAATGAATGACAATATTTCGGAATGACCAGAATAGCATTTCATTTCTGTCCCAGTAAAAAGGTTACCAAACGGGTGCCGCTAAGACTGTGCAAGCAGAAATGAACTAAAAAATTTAAGCGAAACCCTCTCTTCACCATCTGCTCCGATCAACCTATTTTACTCCCTGTCGAAATCCTTTTTTGAGCTGGAGTTTGTGAATCCATGTCATCTATTAACTTGCCGAACTCCAAGTGGCCGATCAAGACCTTGTCCTCAATCATGCGCATGTTACGCATATCAGTCGATCAGCCATTAATGCCCATTGACGTCCATGCAGAGTTGCAGTCAGTCATTTAGTCAGCCTATAGAAGCATGCGATCTTTTGGTAAATTACATAAACTTCCTACTTCGTACAACAAGATAGATGGTTTGAAGCTGGGAAAGCCTTATTGTCAAAGTTGGAGTACGTCATCATTCTTGAACTCTGGGAACAAAAGGTGCAGTCGTTCTGTTTTTAAGTGGATGGGTGGCATATTGACAAGGATAAGGTTAGTGTCATTATTTGATTCCCTATGTGGTACGGGGGAATTTCTAGAGAACACTGCATTTAATCCAATAGACATAATAACAACAGGATTTAACTGTATCACCAAGAAGAACCCCCCTTTTTGAACAGCGATTCCATTAAAAATATCATTCGCACTTCATAATAAAGGTTCACAATAGCATGACCAGAGTATGTGATTCACACATTTCTAAATAACCGCTATAACCTGCCCTGCATTGGCAACATGGGGATCAAAGACATACCCGCGGTGTAAAACTTTGCCTCGGATTATTGAAATTTTCATGAGTTGCGGAGGAATTTCAAGATGATCAGGTAAATGAACAAGCATCTCAAAGTAGCAAGCGGTCGTATTTCATAATCTAAATCTCGGGATCATTCACTGTGTCAACCGATCGATTATTCAATCAGTCGACTGATCAAAAAATTAATCAAACAAACATTCGATCGATAAATCTCTCAAAACCCAGTCAGATGATCATTCCACCTAACCCTCAACCAATCAGTCGACCAGCCAATCACCCAGTGCGTTACTTAATAAATCAGTCACTCAGCTTGCCTATAAATTTTGTGTTTTATCTATTATCCAATTATTTATGCAACCAAAGGTTCACCTATTGTGCTTTATGACGGGTTGTTGACTAAAGTATATGGTATGATACGTAGCTGAGGTCACTTTCGCAGTTATAATCCCCAGGTTTGATTTGGTCTTCATACGAATAGACGGAAGTCATTATTTCTGGCACAAGAAATAAGCTTCAGTCAAATGCGTTTGTTGAGATTCAGTTAAAAACAACCAATTTGATTATAAGCTTCTGAGTTTTTATTCAACATATGAAGCAATATTTTTTACAGTGGTCAGGGGATATTTTGTGCACAGTTTACAAATGACTGGTATGTCTTCGGTTGGTTTCGGAGACATTTGAATGGTTACAACTATGAAACGTAAAAGCGAAAAGAGAGGACAAAGATACTGTTCTTTGTGCTTATTGAACGTAATACAAAGGCAAAATTATTATAGGGAGAAAAAACAACAATAAAGAAAGAATACTGTTTGGTATTATAATACATTTTACGACCGTCTGTGGGGTACCAGTCGCTGAAAGTACTGGGTCAGCTAATCTTGTCCCAAACTGACGGTATGTCTATGATACTTTCGTCCACAGTCGGGTGATCTAACTTCACCATCCGCGTCACATGACTAACCAGACGATTCGCCGCACGCACAATATGTTTTACGTCTGGATATGCATCTTTTTCTTTGGCACAAGCAATTCGTGTGATCAAGTTGAATGGAAAAGCCAATTTCAGGTCAGTGAATCGCAGTGGAATCAAATGAATTCCAGTTGGATCATCATCAAGAGGCCGTGGTATCGTGATTGGGGTAAAATAATTGTCTTTTACCTGTTCGTGCTGCACCATTTTATTACAGATCTTTATCTTTTGATGCGGTTGTGACAAAGGTTTGCTACGGGCGATTGACTGACTGGAGCATCTGACAGTTTGAATGAGTTCTGGAAATCGATGTTTCAGTTCAGTAAGCATAGGAACAAGACGCTCCGATCCACGACCATATAAAGGGCACTAGAAAGTTTCGGGATTATGAAGCGAAAAAATGTTAATTTGACAGTTTACGAAACCAGGGTTAGATGGAGGTATGTGACTATGAAATCACTTCGTGGCTACGGAGTGTAGATAAAGCCAATTATTTGCTAAGCAATTATTTAGCTGCTTTATTGGGAAGATGGTGCGTTGGCTTCAAAATGGTTTGTCTCAAATCACAAACATTCAACTAATCACTGGAACGCATGAAAAAAAATCAATGAGAATCGGCAGGCAACATCAACTTGTACTTGGTTAGATTTCATATATAGTCAATAAGTGTCCACAAAACTTCGGATAGGGAAATCAACTTGCGTACTTACTAGGTTTGTGGAAACCAATTGGCTAAAAAATGGCAAGGGCGGAGCTACATTTTTTGTGCGCAGCTTCTTGTGAGAAATTTGTATTGTAAATTGATAATGCCGAAGTGAGAGGTCAATCAGTTATCTATCTGTCACTCTCGTTTGGGATAGTAGTTTGGCTTAGTGTAATGGAAAAGGTTGAACTGATATTTGGATGTCTGCATTTCGGATTATTTTCAGACTTTACTCGACAAAGAGGTCAGGCTTTCGTCATCGCTGATGTTCGAATGAAAGCCAATTGTCGAGCTTTAATGTTTTCCCAACATTTTAATTTTCTCATAGATTAGACCTCGGACTCTTGCAACAGATTGTCAAAATAATTTGGTAGTTTATTTAGTCTGAATCCGTACACACCGCAAGTCACTCAGGCGACAGAACAAGAGAGCGACATGAATGCTGTCTATTATGACAACGAAATAACAGGACTGAACGTATCCTGGAGACTTGCGAAATCAAAAACGAGCAAGACATTTTCCGACGACTTCTGTGTTTTTTGGAGTAACTTAACTGTCAGAGCGCGTACATGGCATTTAGCGTCCCATTCTAGTTACCCTAGCTGCTCTACCAAGTATGTTTTTTACACAGAGGCTCTCTGTTTAAGTAGTCGAGTACTAGTAAATGAACTATAAAAGAATATCTATGAACGGTAAGAATTTCGTTGCCGGAGGAAACTCATACAAAGGACTGTTTAGATGCACGGAAGGACATCCGCAACGTAGAACAGTTGATGATGCGGCACAATATTCACTGAAATCAAAAAAAATAGTTAGCTCAGTTTCATGGTTGAAATCACTCCTGGCATGACGTAAATAAGAACAATTACTTATGTTTTGCAAGTGTCTCGTTTACAGTTCGGGTAAGGTTTTCTTCAGGAAATAATACTCTATCTGGGAAATTATGTATCATACGCCATCACTGTTCAAATAATCATTAAAAAGCCACAGAAGCACCGTGAAGTTGTTTCATTCTTGTTAATAATCCTGAGGACTGCATGTACGTCGCTCCGGAAATGCAACGCGAACCTGGGACGGAATGCCATCAGTGGGAAGCCTCACATATCACTCTAACTGGTAGGTTCTGAACAGCTTATTGGCCATCAATAACCGCATGGTACAGTGCCTGCTCGTTGCTTCTGAGAAGCCATCAGTTGATGAGAATCGACTGATTTGCTGCAGCTGTCCCAAGGCAATGAAAGTCAGTTATCGCTCGTGTCCCAGTTCGGACGATATGCAATGCCGGTGATAATTAACAAGGATGAAACAGTTCAATGTTTACACTGCAAGAGAGCGCCCTTTGTTTATTCTGTTTGCGCTCTGTGCCAGACTTTTACAGACTAAGACAATATGTTTTACTGGAAATTTGAGGAATGAGACAACTAACTTTGGGATTCGAATAAAATGTACGAATTCTGTAGAAAACTCGTTTTGCCGCGGAGAGTAGAACGGGGTTCTTTGTTGAAAACTTCACTTTTAAACAAATTCAGTGACAAATGATGTATTATGAGATGCAGTGCGGCGAATTAGACTGTACTCTGAGCATATGACTGGATACAAATGTTTACGAATTAGTAATTCTACAAGAGATGAGGGGAATAAACACTATTTGCGAAGACGTTTTCATATCCCTCAAGGAGTTGATTAAATGCCTTATTATTAGAACTAGAATAAAAGCAAATATGATGAAGTTTTCCATTGTTAGACCTGGATAAATTTTAGAGAAAGAATAAAACGAAATAGATAGATTATAATGAAACACAAATTAGGTAACAATAAGTTGATTAGAGACACTGCATCCGCCTTAAAAAAGAAACACGGAAGCCTGCCACAAACCAGTAATCATCATACCACTTTAATGCTTTGCTGAGTGAGTGAGATTTAAGGTGACATAAAAAGTGAGGGGGTACCCATATTGTAAACATTTGCCAAAATTGTTTCTAGAGTGAGAAAAAAATATTTGAAATAAGGTAGAGAGTTTGAACGATGAGAAAAGGCCCTAAAGCAGTTCGATTGTGTTGGCTTATAAAGCAACTAGACAAGTGATAAATAACCCAGGATTTCTGATAAGGAACGTGGTCATTTGTGTGGCAACATCATAACACAAAACAGAGATTTCTAAACAAACTCAATAGAGTGTAGCCAGCATAAACTTACTGAGATCTTCTGAGAGTAATGTTTTAAACCCATTAGTGCAGAAGCAGCATTAATAAGAGCCCGAGGCCTAGGAAGGAGGTAATAGTGACAGACCGGTTTAAATTCAAAGATTTAGCGAACGTGACTAAAAGACTATTGAAGCCCGTGGAAACACAAGCTCTATTGACTCAACTGCATTCGCAGCATATTTGTTGGGGTTATATGCAAATTGAAACTAAGCATAAAAGTCAAGAAGGAGGACATGTGACCCTGGATGGCTCGTTTAGTAACTTGGAATCTGGAGAAAGCGTCGGTGACGGGATAAAAATGCGTGAGAAAATGCTTAGAGTAGAGAATTTTGACGAACATGATTGATGCAGTATTCCGGGAAGTGAATGCGGCATCAAAACTAATGTATTAGTTTCCAGGACAAGTTAGTTTTCAAAATTGATACCAACTGATAGTGGACTAACAATGGAATGTCCGGACTAAAAAGAAGTGCAGATTTTAGACTTGTTGGTGTTGACGTTGGTTATGGCCGTGAGCGGGCGAATGAACACTTGATTCATACAGTTGGCGCCTACTTGACAGATTCGTCATAAGACACTCTATTTGAAGAAAAGCCGGACTCCGTGCCAGGGAAATTTACAGTCAAGAAAAGTTAAAGTAAATGGCAAATGACGTGACCAATCGTCTGCCACCCCGTTTGTTCGGAGTAAAGTAACGTTTCAACGAATTTAGGTTATGAATTTTAGGTAGAAAGAATTGATACCTCAAACTTGCGAAAATTTTATAAACCATAGAAAATCTTACAACTTAGGTACTAATAGAACCGTTCTTAAGTATAAATATCAGGAAATTCAAAAGAAAGTTTTGAGGTTGTTCGCAAGTTGTCTGAGATATTTATATGCCACAGGGATGGACAGAAAGCGAGAGTCCCTTTCACTAAACTAGGCATACTTCCCTGGAGATCATTTGAACTCCGAAGACTCACTATTAACCCTCCAATATTTCTACATTTTTTCCTTGTTTCTTTTCTTCCGTGATTCACAAGCGAAAATGATTATTGTAAATCTCGTATGCTATGGTTTGCTCAGACTATCGAAGGTTGATGTTATCCGCCAAGAACTAAGTAAGATTATGTTGTACGGCTTTGCCTAGACTTAAAAATGCAATTTCAACATCTAGCTCGTCAAAAGGTGGTACAGATCGATAACTACAGGGCACTCTGTTTGACACATGCGTCACTCACTGAGAAAGATTTGTGACGTGCGATGAAAAATATCTCACGCATGGTATTTCAGACTGCATGCCAAAAAAGAGCAAACTAAAATAACAACAGAATAAAATGCCAAAGCAAACATTCTAAAATTATATTCTGCTTGATACTATAATGCATTAACCCTGTGAATGGGGCCAGCGAAAATTTATTGTATAGTTAGAGATTCGAAATGACTTTGCCAAACAGTTTGACAGTTGCTCTAAGTTACTGGATAGAAAATAACCTGACAAATTTAATTGCTTTGTTGAGAAGGCTGGGAATGACAGAACAGCTGACATATGAAAACGTTTGAATAGAAAATTGACAATGAAAATGTCGCAGGAAGGGATATGGAGATGACCAACACATATGGTAAACAAAAAAAGGAAATGGGTGCTTCTCTTAAGCACTAATTAGTTGTTTATTGGCTTTTGGTTCAGCTTTGTGGATTGGGCGTTTTTGATAGAATTATCACAGCCATGCTAACTTCGTCTCGGGGATATCAACTGTCCTGCCGATTAACAAGCTGAACAGCACACCTGTTTCCAATGCAAGCGGAAGCAGACGAGAATGTTTTCGCATCCACGATGAACCAGAGAATTGATGGCAGCGAAATATAATCGAAAAAAATCAGTACAGGCATTGGCAAGCAAAGATAAACGGCTACTCATGGCCTGAGGACAGAGCTTTGCACAAAACTATGTTCGGATTTCTCGAATACTTGGAGATTTGTCGGGCAGCATGATTAAACCGGCCAAGTATGGCATGGATTTCCAACTGCTAATGGGTCGTTGAACAGCTAATAGAGGCCGTAACAGATACCACTTATGGAAATTCATGCAATTTACTGACGTCGTTGATGTAGGCCACAGAAAGGTTTAAGGGCTGAGTTTAGACAACAACTGGCTAACATTACATTCAGACAAATATCGCTAGAATATTGGACTCATTATGAGTGAAAAATATTTCTAACTCGTACAAAAAATGCTTAAGAAAATCAAAGGTATTCAATCAAAAGCTGAATATATTCAGTTAGGAGTGTGGTCTTTGTTAGTAGAGGCTGGTAGACCCACATTCCAATTCTTCTCAGGTTGGTGGGTGAACTGCATGTGGTTCTGTTTTATTCATTTCGAATCCCATGTGTGATGGAACGCTAAATAGTATAGGTTAAAGTCGAGGTGGTGATCCAGCGTAACAACGGGGATAATGTGCATGTATTTTAGCCGAAGGAGTAGGAAGTTCATTCTAATCCGAAGAAGACAAAGAGTAAGAAAATACTATGAAAATTCCGTCTCCTGAGAATGCTGCTCCCAAAACATGAGCAAAGAATTTGGGAAAAATTAAGGAGAACACAAGTACAGTCATACGTTCTTTTTGGGTTCAAATTGCTCATCACCATATGCTGTTGACCTAGGAATTTATACAGTAGAGACAGCACCTGGGTTTATTCTACGAGTGGGCATCTCACTTCTTTACTTTTGATTTTGAACGTCTTTGCTTTTCTTTCATTAACTATACATTCACTTTTACTAAGGTACATTAACCAGTTTGCAACGGCCTTCCAATGGTCAACCAAATCTCATTGAGTTTGTGGCAAACTGAAAAAATAGAATAATAAAGTGAATTGTGTGACAGCTCACTGTTGCAGTTGTCCGGTGATTCGTTGAAGTCGGAAACCAGTGGGTTCGTTAGAATTCGTGAAAGTTTAGTACATTTATTGTATGACAAAACTTCCTAAGTCATTCAGTTTTTGACTGTTATGAAAATTCTCCCGCGAATGCGAGTATAGAGCTAGTTTGTTGAACCGTACGCTACCACTATCTTTTAACAAAAACTGTCCGGAAGTCATGTATCCTACGCACTGAATTGTGTCCAATAACTAGAACACGTTTACGTGGTAATGCATTGGACCTGTCAGCCAAACTCAGCCTCCACTTCGTTTCCTGCTTTCGTCATATATGAGTGTAAACATAGGCTTGCTTGCACCATGAGGCTTCTGAAAATCGTACGCTGACCCTTTGGCTGAATGAATCGTTGCCATGGTATATATTTATGATTGAATTAAAGCATTCTGGTTAGAACAAAATTTCTACAGAGGCCTTTTTTATACTCAGTCATATCAGAACAGAATCAGTACACAGTATTGAAGATGACCTCAACGGTACAAAGTTAATGGGTTTTGTGGAACAGCCTGAGTGGTAGAATGCATTTTAGTTCGGAAAGTAGCTAAAATGGTTAAATAGTTAATTACTTTTTATTGATACTCATCAGAAGTTCATGTTTAATCTGAACAAATATGGATGATCATGAAGTAAACAGAGCAACTACTGGGTTATTTGGCTCGAAGCTTATCGATCAGATATGATAACAATTTTTCAGTTTTTGCCCCAGTCCTAGAAACGTATGCAGTGTTTCTGGAGGGTTCCGAATTAAATCAAAGGGTTTCGTTTGAAGGATTGAACATCAGCACCAAATAATAGCTGAGAACTGTGAGACAATCGTGAACTGTTTTATGTAAGTTCAGTGGTTCGTCGAGTATTAACACTGCACGATAAATTACTCGAAAAATATCGAAAATTGCCGCTACCTACGCGTTTATACTCAGGTAATATTGCCCATTCGAAATATCAATTTATGCTCGAAAAGTTATGGTTGTCAGGGTGATGTTACACTGCAAGGTCAGTCACATAGTCTGTGACTTGTTTATCCTAAGTATACCTGGGTCTAAATTCAGGGAAACTCTGTTTCGATGGGGAGCTAATTAGTGCGTCAGCAATCAGAATAAAAAATTCAGAGCGAATCATAACTCCTTTCGAGAAAAACTTTTGGTGAATGCAACTACCAATGATAAAAACTACAATATTGTTAGAGAGATAGTTGGGTTGTCACGGGCTGGGTCCACAAAGAAACTGCAAGATTGAGCAAGCTTTGCTGTCTAGTCTCCGAGACTTGAAATTTTTCACTGAGAGCCCTGATTCATTAGAAAGTTTTGTGCTCAAGGTACAGCTTACAACTTTTTCCTTTGCTTCATATTCCGACCATCAGACTGAATAAAGTGAGGATATTAGTTACTATCTAAAGATTTGTGTTTGGCCGTTTTGATCCTCAAATTAACAATAGCCTCGGCTCGGAGCAGTGATCCTTAATTCAAAATTATTGGAACATCCTTCCTTAACAGACAATCGATAACTTTTAATAGTGCATTGTCAAGCATGCTTAAGGTTCAGTAAATGGTACTTCTCACTACTTACTTTTTAGTTTCAAACTGGTTATCTGACCGTGGCTACAGACAGGAATTTTTAAGTTCCATTCCTACTCGTGTCCGGTAAACCAAATGAACTAACGCCAATTTGGTATATCCCAAACAGTGGCTGTTTAAATTTGCCAAAACAAATTGACTTTTCACTACTTCCATTTGTAAGTGGTTATTTACTTCTCAGTTTAGTTGTTAGTTCAAGCGTGTTGACAGTTTAATATATCCGGTAGCCTTGATGGTTGACCCACCGCATTACGGCTAGATGTTCTTGGCCTAAAGTTTTTCGTTGCTATGCCGTATTTCAGAGTATCAGTTTGCCGTTTTCGTTCGAGGTACTGCGGGAACTGGAGTTTGTAAGTTGTGCGCCACCGACTGTTCTTGTATAAAATGCAAATACGGGACTCATTTGCTGGTAAACTGAACTGATAGAGTAGTTCACAAAGTGTCACGGTTTACATGAAATGTCCTGTGTTTGTGCCAGTTAAAGGAGAGGGCCAATAATTTGTTTCGAAAGCAAAAGCAGTCCATATCAAAAGATTAGTAAAAATCTGTTCAGAACTGACAAATGCACATTCTGATGCGCTTCTGCATTGAACCTTATATGCATAAGTCAAAAGCGCCCCCAAATCTACAGCACAATAGCGAGTCTTCTTAATACTATCAAAGAGTTTTACTGTGGACCTAATATCACTGTCTTTCTCGAAAGGTGCAATTCAACAGCCTTCGTTCGTCAAATCATGCTCGTTACGAAACTAGGGAGAGCATTTTATGGCCTATGGCTCCTTTTCTTTCTTAAAGTAGTCTTTTACACTTACTGGAAAATGGTAGTGCTGGTTCTGATTTCCCTCGTATTTGAAACAAAAAAACAATTACACACTTGCCAGATGTTCTTCTTCTACTGTCCGCTATTCCGTGTGGACTATCCAACATTTAACTTCAAAGCAAATATAGCTGTCGATAAGAGATATTGTCTTAGGATATGGCTTGTTGGTCGAAATCCATTTCTTTCGAATCGACGAATCACTGCGAATTGATATGTTACTCTGATGACTAATGAACGGACTCAGCGATGTCCAGCGTCACTATTGCTTAACTCGCTGTTCTTTGGCTGTTGCCGACAGTCACAACAACTTTCGGACCCACTGGCCCAGCTGCTAACCGTCACTCGGAAAGAGATGTGACTTTTGATGAATGGTAAGTCCATAGCTGAGCTCTCATGGTCGCCTAACCCATAGTGCATTCAGACGATCTTCGCAAATATCGCGTGGTCTCAAAGGAATAGATGCATGCTAGGCTATCACCCTACCTATGTACGCATTAAGGAATGCGTCGGGCCACAGCGATTTATGCTTGCGCGACGATAGACCTCATTATGTGAAAGGTCGGCTGAGTACGTCAAGAAGACGGTATTTGGAATTTATGTAGGAAACTTCTGGAACCCAGTATATTCACTGGGGCGTTCTAGGCGAACGTCTGTTGCTCAGAGCCTGAACTTTATGAAATAATTTATTTTACTAAATATTTTTCAATCCGCTGGTCGCAAACGAGTCTAATAAGGCACCCACCTCAACACATAATTATTGCTTATTGGATGTTGGAAAACTTGACATTATTTTTGAGGAATTTTCGTTATCCTAGGTTCAGTAATGCAGCAGTCGTTACTCACTTCACTTAAACTTTTGCAGCGGTATTACTGTTACCCTATAGGAACAATGAAGAATAAGACTGGTTTGGTAAATATTCGTTACATGAAGCTAGTGAGCACGGTGTCAGAACGTTGCAGTTTCCGTAGCAGTTGTTGAAAATATTCATCCCATTTAAGAATTGTCTAATGCAATTTGTTCAGAATGCTGAAAGTCTTTACGCATGGCAAAATTAGGGCCAATGGGCTTCTAAGGGGCCGTACTGTGACGATCTACGAGATGTGATTCAAAGGAAATCTGCAAATTCGGGTGACGACTGATTAACGGAGCACATATACTAGGCACAACTTCTACAATGTAAAGAATTCAACACAATTTTTTGTTCTAGAATGTACGTAACTGAACTCTAAAACAACCGGCTAATTTCGTGCCAGAAATGCTTACCGTGTTGCGGCTGATCCGGGTAGGCCTTGACTCACGCAAAAAGGGATGCGCTAAATGTTTTTGCTGCACAGTTTGAGGTTCGATCCTAATTGCTGAGAGAATACCGTTGTCCAGATGCCTTTCATCATGGGCACCGTATTCTTCCATAGAATTATTCAGCTCGAGCATTTTGAGCACCGCAGTTAGCAAAGGTTTTTTTACCATTTCATCAATAATGCAGTCACACGACAGGGACGGATTCGCGTTCACTTCTATTAGCCACGGTCGGAGTTGTGAATCAATCAGTATGTCGAATCCGAACAGCTCGTACGCATTCGGGATCTGAGATGTGAAAAGCGGACGAGTAAATGGCAGATATATTTGGATTGTTACTGACCGGACGAAAAAAATCACGGAGAAAATGAGACCGAGGGTGTGATTAAACGAACACTGCTGAGTATAAGATTGCTTATTTGATTAATGAAGGGTAATCTGCGTCCGTCGATTTTCGCAGTTTTTTTCATCACAATGACTTCTAAACAGATCTAAGCTCATCTTCCTACTATGCTTTTGATTGGGTTGCGTGGTAAAATCTCCTTCTAGATGACTCCAGACATTGCATAACAAAAAACTGAGAATAGGTAAGATTTGGGTTTTTCTGAATCAACCAAATCCAGAGCAAATGGGTAGGAAGAAGTTTAAGGAGAACAAGCGGTGCAGGCTGCTCTTATTAGGTTAGGTGATCTGCTTTTGAAATTAAGAATGAGACATTACCACATGTGAATGGGGGATGCCAGTGTGAACAGTGCGAGAAGCCTGAGAGAAATGCACTTTGGTTTGGTTTTTATCTTTTAAGATGATTCCGTTGAATATATTCGTCTAGCTCGCTCTGTAATACGACACTTTAAATGTATCCACAAAAAAGCAAAATTTAAAGGCAGTTGTGTTAGACTTGTTTTTGAATTTAGTATATTTTGTTATTTGGCGTTCGATCGATGAACTCTAGTTTTGTAACCTGCAAGAAGCAGCTGCCTTCAGGGCGAACAATTTTGAGAAAAATAAAACAAGTGCAAGGGTGGTTACTTACACCTATGCTTATATTACTTTCAACGATTTTTGCACACAAGTGCAAATAAGATTATGTTGACCTATTTTTGAAAAAAGGTGCGGGCCACAAATGTCTACAAAGATTAGTTCGTATTTACATTTGTTTATTTTGCCACCATTTAACAGGGTTCTGAGTAGAATTGAAAAGTGAACAGATTCCCAAATCTCGTTCTGTAAGTGTCGAAATTCCAGGATAAAAGGCTTAAATCACTTGGGACAAACGAATGAGGTTATATCAGCAAAAAGTTCATTTGTTTCCTTTTAGCATGTTAATATTTTTTATAAATCGCAGTTGAACGTTGACGTGACGAAGGCAAGCATCTGGTCAGGTAGCAAATATCCAACGTGACTTCTTACCAGGCACAAAGACCACCTTTTGGCTTCCAATTTTTCATGGCGGAAGTCAGGAAACTATTTGTAGCATAATTCATCTGATGGTTGCTCTCAATTCCGGGAGATCAATAGTTTTGGGCAGCATCCAGATTACGACTGAAGTAGACAAAAGTTGTACATCTGCACTATGTAAAAAGGTTGTTTGTCTTGAAGGTTTGGCTGGAAGGGCAGAAGCTGTAGGAGGTAGAGATGCCTGTTGGTAATCCATCACAAGTCAGAGGTGAACACTTATTTTCGTCGTGCTTTTTATCCATGATCAGTCGTAGTGCAAACAGCAATGAACTGTATCACTAAAGAAAGATGAGTTCAAAATATAGGTCTGTATTTTAAATCCAGAATGTGATGCTGTGCGTGAAAAGTTGAAGGAGTTTTCTACCGCGGAAAAAATAGCTATCATGTTTCCAGAAAACAGTGCGCCTACCGAGTTACGTCCGGCGTAAACCACTTTTCCGCTTTATACCCTATTTATTTTTTATAAAACTTCAACTATGGTAAAAAATAATGCAATTAGTAAATAGATAAAATGGTCAATCGCCCTCGAGAAAAACAATAAATCATTACGCATTCTCTAGTTTAACTGGTAGATATCCTATGTTTAGATTTCTCTATGCAATTCTATTCTCGTTTTTGAAGTTCTTCTCGTATCGGAAAACTGAAATGTAAACCGATAAAATAGAAAAAGCTTTTTCAAATACTTTTGTGCGACACATTTGCACTTCAATAAAAATAAATTATTGAAAAAAATTTGGAAATCTTTAATTAGTATCATATAATGTTATAAATTATCTGGAAGAACCGACAATAATGATTCTTCACAAAGCCATGAAGAATCAGGAGTAGCGTTGGAAAATTGGAATGGCCAAAGAATTATAAGCATAACATTGTCTGAATCAAAATTTCAATCGGTTCGCTAACTTCTTAACGATGAAGCATTAACAAATCTTGCCAAAACTTCGTGGTAGCACCTACTTAGTTGGAGAACATCGTGTTCTTAAACTAGGCAATAGATGACCTGTTAATGCAGAATACTTTCACTTAAGTAGGAAACAGCTTTGAAGTGAGCAGATTGTCGTATCGTTATTAACTTTTGGTATGTTCAAAAGTTTTGTTTCACGCGGATCTGAGGGATATTTTTCAGGCCACTTCCATACGGTGAAGTAGAATTTCACATTGCTTGATTTGATTAGATTACGCTATCTGTCAACTTACACCTGAAATGTCTTATTCCATCTTGCTTGTATTAAAATATGGAAGTTAGGACGCCAACCAAACATTGCACAAGTCCAACTGAAATACTCCGGTTTGAAGCAGGACCAATCAATGAAATCATCTTAAATCGTGTTTCACTGTTACGAGTGCTATCTGATTAAACGGTTAAGCGTATGAAGTGCTAATTAGTAGAAGTAACTGACAGAAGCGACGGATGTGAGCTGTAACATTTCGGATATGGGTTGACCTTCTAGATTTCCACTGACAATTACTAGGTTATTGCTAAGCAGAAGTTTCTGGTTCTAATGTCGGTAGCCATGCTGATTATAACAGGCGGTAGTTTGGATGCTTAACATGCAATAATATCTCTATTATCACCGTCATCGTCGTCGCCTCCGGCCTACCGTTAGTCAGCGTTACGTCAGGAATAAGAACATTGGGATGAAACGGTAAATAAAACAATTTATCCTTGATTTTTAAGCAAAACACATCAATCTATTGCACTGCCCAAACAGCATCATCGGATCATTTTAACTTCAAGGAAATACAAGCGGGTTGATCCAGAATGTCATATCAGGATGAGCGAAAACATTCAGTAAATTTATGAAGCACTAGAAACCCACGAGGATCATTTTTAACGAGACAAAGTATCTTTGTATAAAAACGACAAATCAGCAGATAACTGTTTGCTTTTCCTTGTAATTCCTACAGAATTCTCTGTTTTGAGCCAAAATGCACCTGGCTGAATTGGCAGTAGCTGGTGAATGTCTGGGTTAAAATCAACAAAGGGTGAACATTGAGGTAAGTATACACACATTTATTAGTTTTGACGATGAAAATATATCTCTAAATGACGCTTTCTCACGGAACATTGAGGCAGATCCTAACTTGGTTAAATGCAGTCAGAAGGTCATCTAGTACGAAGGACGTGCTCATTTGATCACTGCACCACCTATAGCAGGCGATAAAACATTACCTAAATAATTTAGTGATATCGTTGCCAAAGGGTTCCTTGATGCTGTGATTTGAAGTCAAGCAATATCATGAATCCGATTTTATATCCACCACACTTTATTCATCCAGTGCACAATCTAGTTTCCAGAAATGTGATCACGCAATGGTTTTTATTTGTTGCTTCACAAGGTAAATTTTATTTATCCCTTCCCTCATTAGTTTCGGTGTGCGCACCTCTGATTTGTTTCTGCGTGAACCAACAGCACCGAAAAAGCCCCAGACTACCAGTCTCTTGGCATGTTTATGCTGTCCAGCACAAAACCGTTGGTAATAAAATTTGTTTTGTGAAAATTAGAAAGCATGTACAGTCCATTGTCACTTCATTTGCCTTCGGTTTTCATTTCGATCAATTCAGTCACTGTGACGTAATAACTCATTTCACAGAAAAGTCCTAAATTGCGTCATCCGGGTTTTTTCATTAAAAACTCCCTTGATTAATGTTTAACTTTGTTGAATTTAGGCTACCACATTGCTAGGATAGAGTTTTGTGTTTCCATCGTAAGGCACTCTATTTCTTCTGAGTGTATGTTCAGAACGGTGCTGAATTATCAGGACTGCGATGTAAAATCGGAGAATAGCAATAAACATATTGCACATTATTTTTACCATTTATTAGGTTCTTTCGTCTAACCCAGTTTAACTGGTTAACGGATAAACCAAACCGATAATTTTACAGCACATTTAATCAGCTTTCACGAATGAAGTCTCGGAGGTGAACCCCAGAACTTAGCATTGGGCACCACAAAACTGGATATTCGTTTAAAAACAGGTTATCACAAGATTTGAAAATTTGCGCAATAGATGTGTGATAAATGGAGTTTTGACATTAAACAAGAAGTGAAGTTCAGCAAACCACTGATAACCTGCCAGGCAACGAGATAACCAAGGTGCCCGACTCAAAATTGATCTTCCCGGGTCCGGGTCTCAGTTCGGGTGCGATGCATATGCCCTCATTAGAATTCCTAACAAGGATGAAACAACTGTACAGTGCTTCAGTGGTTCCTTAGTGGCGAGTTGATCGTTGATATCACTTGGTGAATTATTGCTCGATTACTCGGAAACTTTATCATAGATTTAGTTGTTCGATTTCCATACATAAGCGCTTCCGTGAAGACATAGGCTAACTTCAACTTACTTTCCCGTTTGAATGGCAAAAGCCGTTATATTCACAACGCTTTTATTTACAGTAATTTTCAATATAGAGGACAAGTCAAATACTAATAACGAAGTGATATTGTGCTGCTTTTTAAGATTTCACAAAGATGGTAACCGTAGTCAATAGTTTTATTTGTTGCTTATTTCTTATAACAGCAATGATGCCGACTTTGCATTTTTGAAAAATCTTATTCCATTCATGGTTCATGAATGATAGCTGCAAGTCATTTTTAATGTCATTACATGAAGCAACACAAACTAACTGGTTTGTCAGAAAAAAGGTTTTTTATCAGGACAGACGAGTGCATTTCAGTTGGTTTCAATCGTTTCAGCACTTCGTTCTGCGGAGATTGTTATGCGACCTACAAGATCGTTTTTGCAGATTACTCAGTTTTGTTGAGATTAATGCTGGTCTAGTTGGGTACGTCTGAGCGCTGTTCACGTTGTCCCAAAAGACCAATTTCGCTGGTATAAATCATTGTTACCTCTGTCCGCTTAAAGCTGAATTAACGTTAACTGACAGAATAAATTCGGTTTGGCATAATAGGTTTCTTATTCATCATAGTTCTGCTCACGTTACAAGGAGTTATGAGTTCAATTTGGGCACAAGCTAAAATCACTGGTAGATGCGGCCAATTTGAGTATTGCGCTCTGACTACTACCCTAGTTTTAAATGTTAAACTGATATTAGCTAATATTGTTTTGATAGATGTCTACAGAGTTAATGAATTCAAATACAGGAGAAAATAGCACAAATTTGGCGTGATAGACAGGCGACTATTTAACAGAATTTAGAATCCATGTTATTGCAATTTATCGACTGCCAAGCGTTTATTATTTCAACAAATGCTAGTCCACATTTCCCTGTGCAATTGCCATTCACCCTGTAGATTTTTGTTTTTTTAAACGGGTAAAAATGACGGCCTGCTTGGTTGACTTTTTCACCGCGAAAAGGGCATAATATGAGTGGTTTTTATTGGTATTGCTATCATTCAGAATTTCCCAAATGTGGCTTAATACTTCTCCCAAATGACTCTCATTTGTACCAGAGGCGCCATCAACTCAAAGATGAAAAATTGTTGACCAGTAACTCAGCTTTAGGAGTGTCTCAAAACAATCAATACAAGTTAAAACACTACCTACTTTTAGTCTTATGACATTGTGGCGAGCCATAGTATCATAGCAGTAACGATGTCACCTCGGTTGGTGATGCTATGTTTGTAATCAAACTGCTCAGCTCAGCCAACAAACCATTGTCATATATGTATATATATAAACAAACTGCGTGGATTGAGGCTTTAGATCGGAATGAACACTTTCCAAACTTGATCTATGATGCCATCCGAGATAATTTTAAGCTGTTATTTTGCTGCTGTACGTAACTGGAACTGGTTTCGTGAAGTCCTCCATCTCCGCAGGTTCAACTCCCGTTATCCGTTACATGTAGTTATGGCGTTGATGAACAAGAGTCAACTTAACTAAAAGGCAATTTAATGAATTCGGTGAATTTATTGTTTCTCGGTACGGAAAATCAACGCTGAGTTGTACAACGGGCTAGCGGTTGAAGGGGTTTTGCGATAAAGAATTGGCAAATAGAACAGTCCAAAAATGGAAAATGAAACAATATTGGGGGTAAATAAATGACTGAGGATAGCTGATACCTTGTAAAGGCAATATGGATAGTCATTCAGTGGTCTCGAACTTCAAAACGGATAGAGCATTCTGACGCTTGTAACAGTTATTAAGGAAAATTCAGCTTCAGGAAAAACTGATACCCCGAATAATTCACTCATCCTACAAAAGTATGCCTAGGATGAAAATAAAGATGAAAATTTTTAGTAGCGTAATTATGCGAAGAACGTTTTTTTGCAGCTCTTTTCTCCAATACACATCTTATCTGCAATCCGTTTCGAAAAATGGCACTGTAACATTTCTGGATCCTGCTTGTCATTTGGTTGGGCAGATTTCGCCTACAGAGCATACTAACAGCGAACACGAGAACAGACTCATTATAACGAAATCTCATACACATTCAATAGGTGTCACCGATCGAAAATCATCAAACATTTGTTACGAGAGTTCACGCTGCTCGCGATTTAAAATCGACGGTGCTGTCCTCGAGGTTCGTGCTTGAAAAGTGGGTTAAAGTTTCCTAGTTCTTTGATCTCTTGATAGCGTGATAAAATTCATTTGCACAGTCAGTCTGATTTGCCAAGTGTTTTTTGTTTATTGCAATGTGACTCAAATATTCCATTTTCATGAACTATGCTTTTATGGTTCACTAGAATTCAAATATTTCTGATGTTGAAGAAGCCAAGTTATCAGTGTCATTTTTCTTGCAAAGTAGAAGACTTTCAGAAGTAAGAAAATTTAACATTCTGACCGACGTTCGTGTTTGTACAGGCTCAAATATTTCCCTATAGTTTTCACCTGTTGGTGGTTATTTTGCATCGAAAAGATCAAATAGGGGGACCTTTTCTCGTAGCTGGAATTTTTTTAATACTAATCCTTAACAGTATGTACAATATTTTATAGATTTCAACTTTACCGTAAATCGAATAATCGTTGGTAGCAGAAAAGAAAGAGAACAAAACAAACCAACATCATTGATAGAACGCTTCAGCAAGTGAGCAGTAATCGTGGACTCACTTTCGGTATGCTGGAAGCCTGACTCAACAAAGTGAGTACGATCAGCATCTGAATTCGAATCCATAACAGTCGATCGTCCATTTCTTGTTCGTGCATCCAATGGCGAAATTGTCTGATAGTCCATTTACAGCCTCGTCCTATGCCTCCCTGATTTTGTTAGGGTGATTAAATAAATAAACCCGTTTTAAATTAGATAAGGAAGCTCTTGAATAAATCCCAGTTGAATGGCAGGTCGTAACGAGTGAACAAAGCTGATTAATCATTGAGACCACACGAAATGTCTGGGTATTTTAGACCAATGGGTGTTCGGCGATGAAAAACAGTCCAATATGCAATTCCATATTTCCCATGCATGTCGTTTAAAATGTTTTACTTTACTTCAAATAACGGCCAGTGAGTGGTGTCGCATCAAACATGGGAATTAAGTTGGTAAACATTGATAGAGTAGTCAGCATGAAACTGTAATTTGACCACAATTCAAATGTTCACGATTATAAATCAAACTGTCATTGAGCTGTCTGGAAGCATTTTTTGAAGAATACATTCGTTTACCTAACCAACTTTGTCTTCTTACTCTGAGCTATAATATACATATTATACCTGGCAGAATCGTAAATCATTCATTCATAGATTTTTGATATGAATTTTACTTCCTTGCGTTGTAAATGCTTTCGGGATTATCGTGATTTCCCACTAGCAAACAAATAGGAAAATTCCTATCCGTGTCGGCTGCCGCCTAAAGCAAAATGTCATGAAGAAACAAAAATCAGGTCATCCTGTCTGGAGGAGGGGATTTTCACGCAAATGACGAGACTGGATCACCCTCTCCTTTTAAGGCTGTCACTTTCACTGTATGATAAGACCGTGATTTTAGATATTCCTGCCTCATTCAGTGCAAACCTCAACAATATAGGCATTCCAGCGAGGCTATACAGGAGGGTCCCAGTATTATAAAGTAGTCATTCTGATACCAAGCGAAATCCTACTCGCCTCTGCGCAGACACTGAAGATCAATTAGATAAAATAAGACGCAATTTTCGAGAAAAACGCGCAGCCTGCCTTCGCCCATTCACATACGTGGATACGCGTATGTATATTTACACTAAGTGAGAAGAAATTTGTTAGGATACAATTCGAATTACAATGCAAGTTCTCTGTCGTATATTCTGCAACGCTTTAGAACATCCATTTGCTCTTGGTTCCGAGTGTGTAAACTCTGCCTCACTAGCAAAACCTGCATTATGCTTGGAACCCGTAATCGAGTGGATCTGTCCAGTCTTAACGGGACTTTCGAATACTGCGGGAAATCGGACATGCACGGCAAATCTGTTTGACTAGATCTTGTCCAAGTGGTGGACTTAAGCACAAGCAAGGGATTTGAGCCGGCGTTCTTCAGATAAGACTTAAATATGCGGTGTCAACGGGACTTGGCTCCAGACACGTCTGTATGTATTTGGTTCCAGTTGAGAAATGAATTGTACTGCTTCTATGACCAATATCTACTGCATATAAACAATTTGATCATCCCTAGTGGTTAATTGACAACCGCAATTGAAATCCGTTTTGATCCACATTAATTATAGCTAATATTATCATTTACATTGCACACTCTAATTCTGAAAATTTGAGCTTCTTTTAATCTGGTAAAACAAATACACTTGAAACAGCATTTACAGAATTATCGTGGATTTTTCCACAGACATCCTAGACATAGATCGTAAATTCAAAGAACGGAGGCTCCATAAAAACAAACGCAATTTCGTGGTCCGGATAAGGGTTTTTGTTTATTTGTTTGAGGCAGCAGGGTGGATCACTCGGAGGGTTATTCTCTCTGAGATGCGAGGAGACAGTATTACGTTTCTGTGAAGCAGAAAAACACTGCTCAGGAATTAAAACACAAAACCCTTCAAATTTATTGCAGTCAGCAGCTATCTGGCGACGCATTCAGGATGGTCCAATTTCTAGACCCACTGCATTGAACGTACGTCTTGCCATAATGCCCACAGCACAAACAGTGAAATCGTATTTGACGTAGGACAAGATGAAAATCGCACTGCTAGAATGGTGACATGAAAATGGATTTGGACAACAATAGAGTGTATTGTAGTAATTTACAATATGAACCATACAAAGCAGCTACAAATACAAACGCATTCGAGATAACCAAAGGGGGAAAAAGACAACCTGAAAACAATGAAAAATCACCTTGTTCATCAAGTACTGAGGTCCTTTCGTATTGATCGACGAATTTGTGAGATGTGCATAAACATTTTTCAAATCATCCAAGTTAAATTTTTCGGTGGCAAATCGGACCAGACCATCGGAATGGATGTAGACGATGAACGGGGCGTAAGAAGGCACCACTGCATACAGGCGCAAATCAAATTTGTAGCCGAAAATCAGCAGGGGATTCGTAATGTATCGTTGGACAACCGACTTGCTCAAATAGACCAAATCATCCAAACGATCAAACAAAAAAATTCCTTTACCTCTGGACTGATCGGCAGGTTTGAGTATCCAGATATTGCGTTGTTCCTTTGGGGCGTCCGACAAGCGGTCCTGAGAGAATGACTGCAGAGATGCTGCTTGTTGCTGTTCCCTAGGCGTTTTTCTTTTCTGTCGATCTGCTTCGGAAGTAGCCTGTTCGCTGAGTTGAGCTAACGGTACTTCCAGAGAAGGTAACTAATGAGAAACCCATGTGAACCGATAATTTGTAATTTAATATAGAGCACTGAATAAAAATCCTGATTCCGTCTAGTCTTAAATGGTTCAGCTTTCTAAAAACCTTACGTTCCATTTATAATCTTTTTTATATTTAAAAACAGCGCTCAAAAAAGGCACTGAAAAGACAGAATTATCCCTTAAAAAACGAGGATCAATGAAAAATACCTCAAATTTGGGACCACTGAAACAGATATCATAAATCCCTAGTGTCTACACATATGTCACTCGGGGATTTATTTGTCACCAAAATGTAATTGAGATGACAATTGAAATGGATTATATTATTGGTGCGTAATGCTATTGGTTATTCAGTGCGAAATATTGCACGTTTTATTTGCATTTATTAAAATTCCGTAGAAATTACAACTTGATTAGATAACGCTCTGGTTTTAGTAGCACGGCGAATAAAAACGTAACTTGCATTTTCTCGAATTTTAGTGTGATTTTTAAGTTTTCTGGTGTTTCTAGATATCTGATCAAATTTACCTGAATGGTTTTTATTAAAATGTGTTACTATAATTAAAACAAATCTGATTATAGGTCACTTGACAACGGAACCATGATGAGAAAGGAAAACAGTGCTTTGTGAGCAATAATCTAAGTCTGACATGCAGATTTTCTACACTGAATGAAAAGACATCTTGTTACAAAGCATCAAGTACCACGATGAGTTTTAAATACAAACATTCGGAGTATCTTTGTAGAATCGCACACAAATGCTTTCTTTCTTCATGTACTGATTTTTCTCCATCCATTCTAATTCAGGACTTTTCTTTGGTTGTTTTCTATCGGCCGCAGTAACTACATTCGGAAGTCTTCCCATCACTCATATCTTGTGTCCTGCCTGAAAGTTGGTGTGCAGTACAAAAGAATGAATCAGAGTTTGCAGGATGTCAGCACTCTTTAAGATAGCTTCACACTTAATGGAATTTCATAATCTACATGGTTATGAATGATCCTAGATTTCTGTCTCTGTAGTTATCAGAAACATCTTAGGTGATTGCCTCTCAGCTATTTTGGAAGGTCCTTAGACATGTACGTTACCGAAGTAAAACATTTAACAACAGCGTCCCTGCTGTACTATTACCATGAAATTCGAAATAAAATTTGTCATTTTACTCTCGGTTTCAGTAACATACTGCGGCAGAATGTAAAGGCTGCTTTCACAATGGACGCTTTACAGCAAAATCACACCAGGAGTTTCTCAGTCTTCGATTGCAGGACCCAAGTCCGTCAGTAGCCAAGCCTGTTTCCGATTTGGTAAATGTTTCTTCAAAGAACAAAACTAATTTTGTTTCACCCATTCCACTGCATAGCTTGAATTTTGAACGATTGAGGTAAACTAATACTGTCCCTTGTTTGGTTTCAACGTCTTCATGTCTTTTGGTAAATACTAGTACTTACATTCCCATATAGGCTCGGTGAGAAAAACAGTTATGCTAATATTCACTTACGAAATCAGAATGTTCTATCTAGTTGGAGTTTTTAGGACAACTTGATCCGAGGCTTTGTCCCAGTGCAAAAATCGGTGCAAATAGGGATTCCGTTCTCCTAATATTCAGCTGAGAAAACCCCACCTCATTGGACTGATTAAATAATTTTGTCAGGAATGAAATAATCTCGTTTGGATGCCTTGTTTCGAATGTCACTTGGATTTTTGATGAAAGAAGTATATTTGTAGTATTTCACCCCTGGAAAACGTCTTTACTTCACAATTGTTTGAATTTTGTCAGGAACTAGATGGGTGATTCTTTGGCATATATTGGCCTCGCTGTATGTCAGCAGAACAAGCTTTTATATCACGGGTAAAAGTGATTACGTTTAGATGTCATTGATGGCAGAAGCCGACCACTGCACACTGCGGGTGCGTGATGCATAAATATATTATCCATTTTGACCTTTGAATAATGCTGTTGACAACATATTCGGTGGTAGCAAAAGGTCTAGGCATGATTTCCCCGCCGAAAATCAGCCAGTCTCTCCAACTGCCGTTTTCTTGCTTTTTTTCTAACTTTTGCCTACCTGTTTTACAACTCCGCCCACACGAAGCGCTTTTCTCCCAGTCTTACGGATTTCTGTGTGGATCGCTGCCTGGTAAAATTCGATCTCGGAGACCAGGATCATTCGTAACACGAATTTATTTTTCTCGCTCAACTGGATATCCTTATTAATCATTCTCGTTTTTCTTATTGCAGCTTAGATCACCAAATGTCGCGAGGTTTGGTCTCTGTTACATATTTAGCTTGTTTATGCTAGATCATTTACAGCTTTTTGGGCGGATTAACATAAGTAAGTTTTTATGTGACGGGATTTTGAGAATTTTTGCAGAAGTAAAATGGCACTTTATGCAGTTTCCAGCTACAACAGTTTTGGGCGGTCAACTTTTGGGATGAATTACTTTATTGTAATTTATAAACTGTCAAGTGCGCGAAGGAAAACCTCCGACCTCCGAGTGAACGCACGGGAGGCTATTTCATCAAGTATGTTCCGGAACATTAGGGGATAAATTTTACCTTCCTCCTTATTCTGGTTCCTAGCCAAAATCAGTGGCTGAAGGTTGAACATTTTAACCATCACGAATTAGTGGATGGTGAAAAACAGTCAGCTATTGCTGAACAATATTGATAAACTTGCATTCTTCCCGTGATCGCAGATGTTTCACCCGAATACTTACGAATCAACAGGTTCCTACAACTAGTTACTTTTCCATATGAAGCTGAAACTAACACGATTTTTAACGTTGGAGACAGTTTAGGAGTATGACCACTTGTCGACCCTAATTCACTTCCAAAATAAAGTGTCCATTTTTGAAAATATTACTGATAAAATTAGAAATGCTCACCACGTTTTTATTAGTTACATCGAAAGTAGATAAGTAATACTGCTTGAATTTGTTAGGCTCCAGCCATAGACTACAGGTCGCAGGGGATTGAAACGACAATCAGAAGCGCGCTTTCATTGCTTGCACTTTATTCCTCTTGAATATCCTTCATCTCATTTTGAAAAGGTGTTTTAAATACTTCAGGCCCTTCATACATCGTTTTTTGATAGCAATTGGATGCCTTTGCGTTTGTCAACACCCATGATCTTCTGATATCTTACGTGGTTGTGTGACACCTGGGTCAGAGTTCTTAAATATTGTAGGCCTTAGACACCGTGAGGTATACCCGTTTCGAAAACAAATGATCGAAGAATGCGGTGCTAATAACAATAAATGAATAGCAAACTATTTCATGGTCTTTAGTAAACGTAGCAATATTGAAACTAAAAGACTATTGGGCTTTTGAATGGTGGTAAAATTTAAGGCATTTGAAAATCCAACACTGCTTCCTTTCTTACTTACACTTATATGCACAAACACTCGCTGTTAAAACAGAAACCGCTCTCAGGGTAATTAGTTTTTCGGTAATGGACTAGGTCTAGGGTTTAAAATCTCCTCCCCGGCTCACTGATCTGAACGGTCAAAATCTCATCGTTCGTTCTGTAGGATACACCGTATTTATACGCATTTTGACAAACCGCGACCGTGTTTTAGTCGCATTCCTGAGCATCCTATCACAATGTGCCCTCATTATTCCTCGATGAGCTATTTTCACATTTTTTTACAAGATGATGAGTGTAAATGCTTTTCCGAATTTATTTTTTACTCCTAAGGATTTGACTGAAATACGACATTGTTTTGTATGCAAAAGTGTGTACAATACAATACAATACCAGTTGGCTTTCCAACAGATAGAAACTCAGGGTTTAGAATTTTAAGTTACTTAGCACGCGAATAATCTCACATACAGGTCGTCTATAAACCCAATTTGTCTGTACGCATAATCATTGATTTCATTATAAATGACAAGAGTAGGCGGAATACTATTCAAGAGCAGCTGACTTTAAGACTGTGGGGTTCATTTTGTTGATAACTCCGGGTTTTCACTTTTGGCAGTATTATGATGTTAGCAAACCACCAATGACCTTCCAGATGTTGCCTAACGGGAAAATTGCACTGGATCGAATAATATGTGCAATCGGGATTTTGTACTATGTAGCGTTTGCTGCGCACTTCTGATATGTTTAGAGATTCCGCAAATTTATCAAAAGATATTCAATTCATCTCCGAGAAAATGATGCTCCCGTATCACTCACTTGTTCCAGATTGTCATGCGAGTTTTGCGTAAATTCTTTGATGAACAGAGCTTCTTCCCTGGAAGGAAAACCGTTCCATAAGAAATCGTAAAAGGATTCTTAAGCATGCGCATAAAATCACCAAAATGGGATACTTTTCCGGTAAATGATGATTGAGTACGAAACAAGATATGGTTGACCCATGATAAATTCCCCAACACTCTCACCAAATTACAAACTGCACAACAGTGAATATTGACCTACTGATTTGTTTGAACGAAAATCCAATATACAAATTGTTTTACATGTGCGACAACTTTGGGGGGGGGGTGACTGCTAAGCTTAATTGGGTCAGCAAGACTCTTTGGCATTCATGTTTGGGTTGAAATCCCGCCTATTTAGCAGTGAATACCCGCAAAAATTTATCGAATAAAATGTTCACTAAATTTGTCTGTGTTGTCTCGATTGATTAAATATTTACCATTCTTTGAGCTCTAATGACTGACTATCAACTTGTTATATCTGTAAGAAATTCAACCTTGGTTTTGCCTTTTTATTAACGGACATCGTACAATGAATATTTGGGCCGATCACTATTGTGTTTCAACTGGCCTTTTAATGAGAAACCAGATTTTAGCGAAAATTTATAAAGAATGATTGATTAAAGAAGGGTGAATCAGTTCAATTGGTCGCTAGATAGTGCCAACGATTTTTTACTTCAAAGCATTGATGCTTGGTGTTTCATTGATTTTTCATGAAATTTGTGATTGATATCAACTAGAGCAGTTTGTCATTTAACTAAATAAATACGATGAAAATGTGTTAGAAGAAAAATTATGAAAAGATTTTAGAAGTTATTGAACAAATCAAGCAAACAGTAGTACGTGTGGACGAAATAACGACACTGGTTAGCGGGGCGGAATAGCGGAATTGATTTTCATGTATACGGAGAGATCAGCATATTCGGGGCACATATAGAGACTGTCAACATCTATCTCTGCGAACTTGTCAGCGCTTGAATTGAATACAAATCAGGGTATTGGTTGATTAGACGAGTACGAGAAAATTATGCAAACATGCTAACCTCTATTCTGCGCTGTACTAACAAGTAATTAGATCTATACGAATATCTAACGCCAGCTTATTAGTACAGTCTTGGTTGATCCCGCCGCGGCATTCAGGTGCATTCTCGGCACGGGTACCGTATCTTCCTTTGAATCTTTTAAGCAATGCTATCTGCCATTGTGGACGATGATATCTGAATAAACTTAAATAGATAATTCTGATTTACGTCGACCGGAACTGTTAGGCCAGTGGTGCAGCATGCTTTTGAGTTTGAAGAACCAGGCTATGGTGGCTATGCACCGTCAACGGACTCCAATTAGGGTGAATTTCTAGTCTGGTGCTTCTCGCGTGTAAAGTTGACCGGATGAACTGAGATGAGCGCGTAAAATTTATGGTCCGAAGAGTAGTCCGTCAAAAATTATTCACTTATTGCTTACAATAGTTTCTGTAGTTGGCAATTATTACTGGAGTATCTCTGGTTCATTATCATTTTTGTAAAATTCTTTATCACGCAATGATCCATTTTCCGGAATGCACGGGGAACAAATATTGACTGGGCCTTTCAAAGTTTTACCGACTTGCGTTATTTTTGTCCACATGATTCTAGTTTTACATTGCTATGTGTGTTCGGGTCATCTAAAAATGTACATATCTCACCGGTTGGTTGGTAACGTGCCTAAATGGTTGTCTGATATACGTACGGTTTCATTCCAAATACTGTCTCTCGCACTTTGCTTACAAGCTGATCAACGAAATGGGATGAAACGGGATTTTCAGTTTACCAGTAGTTTAATGGAAGTCTGCTACACACGCTCACATTACCCCGTGGGACTAAATTCTTCCAAAAAGTGTCAGTCGGGAAGGCAACAGCATAGGGACTGGTGAACCAAGCTGAATTCAATCAAACTGTCCAATCCGTCAGTGCCTACATGCAGAAAACGTTGTGATGCATTAAATTGTGGAAGTGAATTGACATTCTAGCAAGAAGAAATGAATATTTCATTGTTTACATTTGTGCCTCACCGGCAAAACCGTGAGACAACGAAATGAATAAAGGTCGACGTCTGGAGAAAGAAAGTAGGATAAGTTTGATTGCAAGGTTGAAAGACAACAAATCAGTTAATTTTCGGATAAACATCTATCATGGCAACATCAGTCTTAGTGATTTTGTTTTACCACTCAAAGGGTTATACTCTTTGGAATAATGCGTAAAATATGTGGAACAGTAAATCCAATCAAAAGAGTCATTCAACATTTAGCTGAGAATTTCCTTCGGTTGTTTTTAATTTTTTCACTAGTAAAGCAATTCTGTTTTATCCAAAGCTGCATTTGTTTATGGTTGAATTGCTTTTTGGCTGGTTATATGTTGACATCTTTTTAATCATTCGACTTAACGAGATAAAGCGAGAAAAGTAGGGACGTGAGTATTGTGGTTAAAAAAAACGACTGAAATTCAATACCACATGATGGAAAATCAAAGAAGCATCTGGCTTTTTGCTCTCGTATATCTGAAGAAAAAAATCATTATCCACTTGTTGTTGCCTAGTCCTGCTTGATTAAAATCACTGAGTGAAATGGAAACTTAAATTCGCTTCAAACCGCTTTCGGGAAAGAATTGTTCGTAAGAAAAACAGAAAACAACTTATATTTTTCTGGTTTGTCTTGTATGCATACAATTTACCTACCAGGAAAACTCAGTGAAGTATTTCCGTTAACAAGTACTCGGGAAGGCAAGGGAACGTGGGCTTTTCAATAAGACAACAATGGTGAAATTTAAGAATTTATTTGCATCTAGTGGACTGAAGCGCTCTGATAAATGAGTCATCGGATTAGTATCATCTCATTTATTTACAATGGTTCATATTTTTTGATGAAAATATTCTACTGCAATGTTCTCTTCGATATGGCTGACTGAATTTGAGTCAGAGCCGTGAAGAAGATTGGCACGAATCCAATAGGCATATTAGAAATGGACAGCAAAGGACAATAGAAAAATTCGCATCAAGGTTTACCTAGGCACTTTTTTTCTCTTTATGAACGTCACGTATGAGTCAAACGGTGTACAAATACTGAATTAACCTGAGACAGTCATTTGACTGTACATAGGTTTTGACCACTATTCTTTCATAATAGTTTGCTACACCAATATTATCACAAAAGCATCCAAAATTCTACTTTTTCACTGGGTTCTAGTCTCTGCGCCTGATGTTTACACCTGCAACGCTTAATCACCAGCTGTGATATTGTCACTGCACGTGCAAGTTTGTTTATATTCTGCATTTATGGGCTTATCATTAGCTCTCGCCTTGGTCACCCTCGACGGCCATGGGCTACAAAGCAGGTCTTCGTTTCCCCACTTGATCTCTTAGAGCAGTAGTGTTGGAAGGCCCAAGCTAATGGCAAACCAATGAATGAAGAAGAACATCAACAACTTCAAGCATGCGCTGACTTTATCATCTGCACCGATGATGAAACCTTTGGGATGTAAACGTTAAACTCAGTGAATGGAATTCAATGAGGATAACAACCAGGGCTAAGAGCAATACGAATTTCAAAATCCACTGAAATAGTGCGACATTTCATCTATTGTTATGCAACAGAAGTTCGTAAGCTTCCAAGTTAATAGACATTACATGACAAAATTACTTTGTGGTAAGAAATGTTCTTTTATATTCGGGTTCCCTTTTATTAGCTTTCGGAGTTCATGCCCAGAAGTGCCGTTTTCCCTCAGTTGACTCCAACCACAAAAATATGATGGATGTCTCAGATGAAGTTTCCAACATTCCTCATATTCGGTGGTCGTTTTGTTTATTCTCATCGATTCTTAACTCACAATTTCAGATCGGGCGATGAATAACACGGTTTGACTTAAGTCAGCACGTCTGTTTGTTTGCCAGTTTGTACAACATCGAATTAAATGCAGTAGAGCCAAGGACAGGAAATAGTTGCTCGTCAATCCTGGATGAACGACGTGAAATATTCTGTGTCCAACTGCAAGCAGAAAAACATTCAACCAGAACAATTTTTATAACTGTTCTATTCTGGATGATAGTTGTCATATCCATGGGTGGAATTTGTACTCCGAGGCATGACTGCTCCTGTCCCAATCACAGACAATAAGTGTGACGGAAATAAACTATTACACGCACAAAACGATAGAAAAAAGAGCTGTGTAGAGAAATCAGCCATTACAAAATTGTTGATTACATTCACTCACCTGTTTTCGGTTTGTCTATGCACCAGGTGTCATCAACTTATCGGGACCATTTTGAGGCAGTTATGCTCAAGGACAGTTGCACACAAAGCAAAATATGTCAGCTGCCCACAATTCAGGTCACATTTGACGGAAAAGTTATGGAGAGGTGAACGAAACTAGATTCCAATGTGACTGTCCAAAGTATGACAAGTACTTCCAGCTTCCCCGTTGTGACCATAGTTTAATGTTATTTGTTTCATGATTTTCATAATGATCCGGATCAAGATAAAAACAGAAAAAATAGGCATTATCCATTATCCTGTTTCAGGGGATTAACCGTTTCGCCCAAACAAACAAATGCGTTTTTAACTTTTCCCTCCCCATTCTTGCTAACTTTGAACCGTTTACAAAATACCATACCCTAAACAAAACCTAGCCACAATGATAACCATCGATCCAGGCTTCAAACATTGGCCTCCAGTTAGCCTAGCACCCTTTAAATTTACAGTTCGAGGCGATATTTCATTCCCCTAATAAACGCTGTTCTCGCTTTGTACGTGTTATACAGCCGCGAAGCCAATTAGCTTTGGGCATCATCCGTGAGTTACGGCAATTCGGATTAACATTCAAAGTTGTCCATGCGCTCGTTGGGGTCTTATGGTAGTTTTACAGTCATGCAGAATACCAGTACTACAGTGCTTACCTAAAGTCATTTCAACGAATAATGAGCATTTAATCTAGACAACCAGTTCGAGATCACTTTGATGGGTACCAAACAGGACAGGCATGGGTTTCAATAAGGCGTGAATACTACCGTTCACATAACTCAGTTATGAACTAGCGTATCGAATAAATTTAACAACCATATCGCTTGTCTTCCTCCCAGATGCATCTTTCCGGAACCGAGCAGGAATCGGTACGCGCTGCAGAGTACAAGTACTCCAAAACGTCTATACAACCAACGTTGGAATAAGTGTAAAATTTTGACGTTCTTTAAGGTTTAGAAAATTCCGTGGTGGAACGAAAAAAAACGATCTCCCATTGAGGCCCAAGTAGTTAACTCTTTTCCTCCAGATTCATCAGCTGGTTTTGGTTGACATCTTATCAGTTTACTATCAACTGAAAACATTTATTGAACGTTTAGGAATTTGCCCCGTAGAAGACATTTAAATTCAATGCACCATTATGAAGACATTCCATTTATTTGCCTTATACAAGTGGCCATGCAAAAAGTCTAAGATGTCCTGTTTTTTACCGTAATTTACGAAAGATAATTAAATTAATTTAAGCTGCGGTACATTGTGACTTTAAGGTGAACTGGATTCAAAGGTGTTTGGACAAAATAACGTCCATATGTACCAAAAGACCTATAGGCTACGCGTAACATATAATGTAAGAATTTATTCAAAGTGTAATCTGCTACTTTTCGTTTACTACAGGCGATCTTCAGTAGGGTAGTTTCATGACGAAATCCTTCTGATACCAAAAAGGGGCTCATTTCTTAAGGTACTGGAGTCAAATCCCAATAATTCTGAAAGGTCAATCAACTTTCCATTTTTGGAATGCACAACAATATTAATTCTTATATACGTTTCAGAAATTTTCGAAAGTCATTCTGACATTACTCATCGAGATCTAATGGACGGTAACCAAACGGCCAGGTTAAACTTCTGGTGTGTTTTAAAACAAAGTCGACTGGCAAAATAAGCTCTCTTGTGGTCAAACAAAGTTCATGCTTAAATGGCTAAAAAAAGTGTGGTACTGACCTTGAAAATCTCTTATTTATGAACATTTCCTGTGATTAAATTTGTTCTAAATATCACTAAGGTTATGCATTTTTTGTGGTTTTATTGTCTGACAGCTGTTCTGTTAAAAATACCAACTGAGAGGAGTGTACAGCATGAGCTGCCTTTTGGTAGATTTAATGGGAAAGGACGAACCTATTCAAATAGTGTAAAAGTTCACATTTGGACAGTTTTATCAACTTGAACAGGTTCTTCATATTCGAAAATTTGATAAGGTACGATTAGATCATAATTATCCTGAGGTCAAATCGCTGTCTCTGAATTTTACCACTACTGGTTGCTGTCAGATGACAGTGTTGAACAGAGAAAATGGAATTTTACTATCACTTGTCCTAATGGGAGGATTGAACTGCGATATATTTATTCCAGTTTTCAATGTAAACCTTTACAGCCTAATATGCTTTTTATCGTATTTTTTATGGATTTAGTTGAGAAACAGCCTTTTTATGATGTGACAGTCACATTGGTGATGTTGTGATGTCAGATCATCACACCACTTAGTCAACTACGTGGTAATTGTATTGGATTTAGGATTATCTTTTAGCATTTCCTTCTATTTTGCATCTTCTATCAATGAGAAGACAAAAGACGACATTTTACAGGAAGCTTTCCCGACCAACTGAATGAGGACTGCCAACTGAAAAAATTGACTGGCGTTGAGAGGATTCAAATATCTAACCTCCAGATTGAAATGCCTTAATGATAACCACTCGATCGCTCCCGGACTGCCGGGTGCCTAAAAATCCAAAGGGCCAGCTATTTTTTCCCATTTGGAAAATGTATTTTGGATTAGCAGACTCATAAATGCGTTGTGAATTAGCAAAATAATTCCAGAAACCGAATGATTAGCGCTTTGGGGAAAATAAGTAGATTACAAACTCATGTTTCGTGGTTGCTGACCCTTCAACAAATGCAGCTTTTTGTTAAATACAATTGTGCGGCGAAGGTTTGGTTGAGATCCTAAATTATAAGCATCAGAAGATGAGCAATACTGAATAGGAAAATGGTTTCAATGAGGTGTTTTACAAAATTAGCGTGCGGGTACAGGTGAAGGAATTGTAGTTCATTGAAGCGCCAGCACACATCCACAGAATCACGGAAATAAACTCTGGGAAATCCAGAAGGACTGCCGAAATTATGAGTCGGTAGAATCTAATAAGTACAGGCAGAATGTTGCGTGGGAAAACAAACGCCAAAGATGTAAAAAAATTGGCAAATGAGCAAGTAAATGAAATAAGCCTTTGTTTGTTTGAGTCTGCGTAAGTATCCTTTCGCTTTAGAATTACGCCTTAGAAACTACTTCGCGGTAAGCGTGTTAATTTGGAACAGATGAGATACAAACAATGCTAGGTGAAAATTGATGGAACCTAAAGGGAACAGAAGGAATTTAGTAGGAATTCGAAAATGGCTTATGAATAACTGTAGACATAAAGAATCCTTGACCTTCATAACTAAACATGTCGTGTAGATCTGGCGAACATAAACGGGTAGGGATAAATGTAATTCTGATTTGGTTAAGTGACAAACCTTGGCAAGTGATACGTCACCGGATATGACAGAAGAGTCACGCAATTCGGGTATGTGGCGCACATGCGGCGAATTGCTCGAAGTAGTCCGTCTTTATGGATGATATCCCCTTGACGCCCAAATGGAGTTGGATGGTGATTCACGCGTTGTGATCCCCTCAGCTAAAAGGAGCAGGCAAAGTAAACATCCCAATGTGAGAGTTATTTGGACTGTTTGTTGAGACTGTGTATAGGGACCGCCGTGAATATACTCTTCGCGATAAGCACTGCAACAATGAATAATAACACATCTAACTAATCCAATCCTTCCTATAGTGACAATTTTTTGTCAAGATATGTAGTGATGTAATGACATGAGTACGAATCACTGAAAACGAGCTTGCTCGCCAACTTGTGTTTTCTCAATGACACATCAATCACTCTTTTCAGTGGTTCCATAAATCGTGTTTTTAACTATATCTAAGTGACTAATCTTGTTTTATTCTTAGTATGCAACACGTATTTTAGACTGTACACCCTCATCCATGTTCCGATTGGAGCAAACGGTGTCAGAACCGTTGCTTTATATTTGATACTCAATAAAAAGCGAAGTTGCACAAGCCCTGTTGGTAGTAACCAGAAAATTGTCCATTAGGACGAGGCAGTCATAAAGTACCTGAAGCAAAAGATATTTTTAGCCATTTATTCTCAAGCATCCAATGTAATATGAATTATAACAGCGGTTAGAATGCATTTACACGGTACCGTCATGTTAGACTGGCGAAAGCGTTAGCCCGTGTAAGATAAACACTCCCGGTTTTCGGCGAAGTTGTTTTGGCTTGATAGTCATTGCGGTATTTCGTGACCATTTAGCAACTTCATATTTTGTGTTCACTGCAGCTGAAAGCTATAGAGAAGAATTTTGCAAAGCAATAATGTTAAAGTAATATGCGATTTGGAAAGTTAACTGCAGCTACTCAGATAACACGGTTTGATTCATCGGTGCATAATGAATGCCCCTTGTTGGCAGAGTTCGACCTTGCGGATTGCAGAATAAACTATTAAAATTGTGCTTCTCTGGAGTTGTCTTTTTGAAATGGAGGAGCATACAAAGATATTATTAACTTTACATGATTTTAAGCGATTTTTCTCAGCGCAGGCTTCAAGATTTGCCTCCGTATACCACGGAAAGCAAACCCTCTTTCACACCTCCTTTTTACAGGCTGCTTGGCCATTTCAGAACGGCACATGTGGAAATGTGGGATAAACTGCATTGAACTATCGTACATTTTAATAAAATTATTTGCATTTCGAGGTCGCCCTTAAATTAACACGGAAAAAAATTCGAAATAATTGTGGCTACGAATGCATATCCGCATGTGTTCTTCGCTAGGCTCAAATGATCGAGCGAAGTTTTCGGTTTTTGAGCCAATTTATAATTTCGCACAACCGGCATAAATGCGAAAATTTACAATTATTTATGGGTACACGTAAATAAACTCATTCCTACTACTAAATATTCAAAATGTTTAAAATTAGGAATGTTTCAAGTGGGATGAATTAGCTAAGCCTACTCGATGGAAAGCATTAGCCCTGAGATTTTTTACATGCTTCTGGTAACCTCTATTTATACCATTGTTTACCGTTTGATACTAGTGCGTACATATGCTTGCACATATATAGATATATGCATATATATATCCCCAAAACCTGGCAAGCATAAAGCCATTGAAGAATCATTTCACACTTTGGGATTTAAAACACATGATGCCAAGAGATCATCGAGGTCGTTATAGTTGCACCATTAAAGAGTACTGATGAATGTGAAACTATGTGCATCCTTGAAACTAATCAAGAATCAATTAGCAATTATTCAGGACGATTTGTTTGATATTAGTGATGTTCGGCATGAGATGAGCCAACGTTTTCTCTGCAATCATCGGCGTACGGTTTGGGTCGATGAACAAACCCGTTAAGTGATGCGCGTAAACTCAAATACACATGGATTGGTAGCCAGGTCCTTCTTATTCTTTCAATACTCCACTCCTGCCTTTTATACAAGGATTTTATCAGGCAAAGGTGACTGCATTTTATCCTTGTGAGATCCCTCAACTCATCTGAATTCAAGATCTAACTGAATCTTTATACTTCTGTTCGGCTTTCTTGATCTTATGATCGCCGGGACAGAATGTTGAAAAACAACCGTTATCTCACAAGCATATTAAGGAATAAAAATAGCATTTCGTTTTTCCAAAAAATTAATCAGCATGCCGTTGTGCATGATGACCACTTATTATATAATCTTCTGAACTGATCGTGGAAGATGATTTTTCGAATGATTATCTAATGGTACTTACCAGTAAGTTTGCCTTAAATTTCAGTCTGTCAGAACTGTCTCCTGTATTGGTCTACAAGTCTTGTCACTTAGCAAGATTAAAAAATCTAAATTTCTGGCTGATAGAGCCGAAATAAATAGATAATTTTGACACAAAAATCGCTCTTGGTAACAAAGACCAGGCTTCAAAATATAATCCCGCAAAGGTAAATTTTTAAGTAGACGATGCGGACGCAAGCTGGATAACAGCTACCATCTGAGGCACTATAATCCTTGGGTAGGATTAGAATTAGTTTTACACGTGTTCTTGCTTTACTGATGGCAATGATTCTTGGCAACGATTTTGATTCTTATACAAACCAAAATCTCCATGTTTTATTTAGTGTATTTTCGGTATTCATTTTAAGCTTGTGCCGCAGATTTGTCGTAAAATACTGTATACTAATGGCCTTTTTGGGCAAACTGTTGGAGATCGTGACGACCTACCATACTGGTGCTGTTTGATACGCTTATTGAGGTTTGGCTTATATTGGTCTTTTTTGAGTGATCCACTTCAGGATGTGACATAAGTAAACCCCATTTTTAGGAGCATTGCCCGGCGTGTATATTACGACAAGGGGTCATTAACCTTAGGGTTCCCAGGTGGTCATGATCTAGTCACTGTCCCCATACGGAGGCAGAGAAAAAAACTATTGCATCGTAGCGGGAACAAGATGGTTAGTGTTTTCTAGATAAGGTACAATCTGTGGTTAATTAATCAAAAGAACTCACGGATTTTAATTCATCTGTTTTAAAACGATATCCCTTCCACCATAAATTCCACTGGTATTCATTGTGCACCGTCTCGTTAAACTCGGTCATGCCCATTTCCAGCAAGGTTTTTCGGAGTAAATTGGGTCCAATCCCGTGCCCATATGCAATACGAAATATGAGTGGATTATCTTGTGTACAGATTCTCACAGGAGATTCCGTGTTTGAGCTCGAATAAACAGTAATGTAATTGTTGTAGTCGCGTGAACTGACTGACGTGACAGTATGTAGCATATCTAGAACACAGCAGAAAGTGAGAACAAAAGGAGAGCTAGTTCGCAGTAGCCGTAATACTAATAACAATAAAGCTAATACTGATGAAGTAATTCGTCAAAAACAACGTTCGAAGTTTTATTTTTAGTTTCCAGCACGCCGCAAAGTAGAAAGGATTTCGGGGGTTGTTGAAGAGCCTTTGAGCCAAATGACCCATTTAATGTCAACATTTTGATGTCAAAACAAGGCCTTGTCAATTAGCACTCAATATGCCAACGTTGTGAAAAACGTAATTAGCCTGTGTCAAAAAAGAACATGCAAACTAATCAGAAAGTCGACAGTTTATTTTCCCATCGGAAACTTGCCTTTTGTCATCATGCTACTTGTTACGGTCTATGTTCTAAAGCCAGAAAGGTGTTAGTGATTAATTACCATATTAAATTTACCATATTGAGTCTTCCTTAACCTAACTGTGCGAACGTTATTGATGCAAATTTCCATGGGACAGGCAACAAATGAACCTGAATTCAAAACAGTTTATAATGTGAAAACATTGAAATCATCTAGTTCTTTTAAAGCGTTCAGAAACATCGTTCACGACTGCCCCAAACGCAGACTTTTGGAGTTATTTGTCTAAGTCGAATAGTAGATCAGAATTCCGTATTTTTGATAATACATTCAGTGACCAATCAGAAATACAAAGCACTTGTTTGGTAGTCCCATTATTTTCAAACATATTGCGATTTTCCTGTAACCATAAAACCAGTAAGACTCTACGGTACTTCATCATCTGAAACCCCGATTTCATTTGGTGTATTCCTCCGTGGACGTTGATAAAATCTATCGGAATAAAAACTGACCGCTCGTTAACGAAGGCGTCGCCGCGAGCATCGAGGAGCTTATCAAAGTAAGATCGAAGATAAATGCATATCAGAGCGTAGCTGATAGCAGCTCGCTTCGGTTGTGCAGCACGTAATCCGTCAGCTTTTTGTGAACTTCACGTTGGTCTTTCTTCCATAATTCTTTCAGAAAGAAATTTTTTTTGCACTGTGGCTCAATGGCTATTTTTATTAATGATTCTATTCTCATGGACTTGCTGACTGTTAGCGGTATGTGATCATCCGTTTGTGACTAGCTTGATAGATCATGTTTTGCAGGTGTCAACTGTTCACTTACATCATGACCTGTATTCTAGTTGTTTACAACCCTATATTTGGATTTCCCTGTAATGTATCTTACATAGCTTGGATTATTGAATTTTTTAATTGCCCGTAAGAAATTAGCTAGGTGACTTTGTACACATGCTTATGGTCAAACCAATTCATTTACCCAATGTTTTTTACCCACTTCCAATCCATTCACTTTTCGTGAGTTTTGCTGGATGGAAAGTGCTTAACTGAGAAAGGCACAACCCATACATGAGCGACGAAAATTTATTGCAGCAGACTGATCAATAATGGGTTTGCTTGGCGTTCAGTAACAATCAGAGGACTATTTACATCTTGTTCTTGTTTCCTAACTCTGCTTTTTGTGAATGGAATCAACCAGACTAAGATGATCAACTGAGAGACCGAAATCCATTTGCTTACTGGAAACAAATGTTGCATTTTACTGACCTTTATCTTGTGGTCAAATTTGACGGGTGACTTTGAGGTATAATTCATAAGTTAATTCCTCCATGGATAGTTGGCTTTCGGTCAGTCCCAGTGATACAAACCCATGTTACGCAGAAGTGCATGTGCAATATAACAACTGAACTGAACAGAGACAGGATCTAATGAAGGACAAATTAGTCATTGTGCAGGCAGAACTTGTGGCAGCACAAGGAGTCTTCCGTCAAAGGGATAAATACTTAAAGCTATCCTTTTTCCTCAGCTCTTCAGAGTGGAAAACATAAATTAATTTTGTCTAATTCATTTCTTGATGCAAATTGGTGACCACGTTTACTTATAATTTGTGCAGCCTAAAAAACTAAGCATTTCTTAAGTGAAATTCTCAAACTACAGGCTTAAAATGGCCAGAGTTAGTGCCGTTATACCAGGTTAATTTATGCTATTCAAGGCAGGTTGATTAATTTGCGTTTTGAATACTGCAATCCTCGAAACAGCAACAATTGTCCCACCTGTTTTCTTTTAACCTAAGTGAAACGGAAGAAAAAGTAAGTTTAATATAACAGAGCATAGGGAATAATACCCTGTCTTCCTGCGTGAACTGTTTTATTGATTTTTGAGTGAACTTTAAGATTTTGAATTCATTCACCAGACTAGCCTTTCGATCACAATCCTAACGCAGTTGTTTGCGCTACCTACACAACATGTGGAATTTATTTTGAACATCCATCTAGGAGTGCACTTTAACCACATCTAATTTTGCTGTGCAGTTGATACCGTCTAATGATTTGTATTTGTTATCTGAAAACGGTCACTTCTAGGTTACTGTGGATGAAACATGCGCTTATCCGAAAACAATAAGGCTTAAAAGTTTGTTTGTTCATGCACAGGTTCGGGAATTGTCAATGTTGACGAAAACATTCTTATTTCTTTCTCTAGTTCTGAATTTCTGAAGAACGGTGGAACACTGTCGGTGTGCACAAAAAATAACTGCGAGGGTTTTATTCTCCAGCATTTAAATCCTTCAATCCTTCAGATATTTTCACTAACACAGTAAAATGAAACCTAGACTAGGATTGTTCACTTTTTAGGATTTGTCATTTTGTACAATCAAGACAATATAAATCCTAAAGAGCTGTACTGAAACTAGATCGTGAAACATTCAGTGATTGCTCACAGTGTATAGTATATGGCGACTTAAAATAATGCACCCTAATTTCTTTATCCGAACGAGCATTAGTAAAAAGCTCTTTTTATCCTCTATATTTACTCCGACGACAATAAAGCTCACTTCCTGATACTATGTCCTTACATTCATGGCGCACGTGGCTCCCGATGTAGGTGTGTTTAGAAGTCCATTCAAAATCCAAACACTTGGCAGTATGTTTATGGCGGGGAATTTGAAGTAACAATATCATATACTATAAATTCCATTCTTGTTTTCCTTAGTTAAAAGTTTTCTGCTTACTAATTTCCTTGATTTTACTGTATACAAATTCCATGGGATTGTAAAACAGAAACAATTTTTAATGAGATCACTTTCATTAACACTGCCTCATTCTAGTACTGTCATGAAATTTACTTTTTTATAGTAAATCTGATTTAATTAAGAAGGAGCTGTAAATAAAACACAGGTTTTCTTAAGTTGCTTGGCAAAAGTTGTCTACTAATGAGGCAACAAAGTGGTGAACAATTTAGGATCTCTTAATTTTCGTCTTTCTTCAACAGAACACTCCAGGCTGAATAAGAAATTCGGTCGAGTTTTTAATTCCTCTGGTTTTGTGGGCTTGATTCCTGATCAGACATTAGTTAATCCACAACCACGTCTTCGCTTCGAAGCTAAACATTTGCACAGAGGCTGACCGACTAGTCACCAGCAGGACATTTTACAGTCATAACAAGTAAATGCTAAAAATCCTAGAATTGCGAACATTTTTTAATGAGGCAAATAGGAAGAATTTGCTTCTCTATGTATCCCAACGTGAATCTTTTCTTTGTCGCATGACAGTCTGATCGTCTGAAAACTAACAACTTTATCAGTAAGGAAAAATCTTTGCAAACTCCACTATACAAAGTGATCAAGATGATCCTTGGGGATTGGCGAAAGCAGGCTCTATACAACATATATCCATATGGCGCACTTTCTTCGAGAATCCACAGCCACGTCTTTGCAATGTAAATGAGGCTCCGTCTCAGGTTATGTTTTTGCGCGCGTATATTGTCCCGTATCATAAAAATTGGTAGTGACAGAGGAAGGTCCGTTCCATTTTCGAAAATGGTGGTTGAAAATCGTTTTTGTTTGGTCCTAGTCTTCCTGAATTGATGGCTCCACGGATGGCTAATTTGCATATTCAGTCTAGATTTGGTCAGGTTTGGGGAGTCTGGAAAATCTTTGGAAGTAATTGAATAAGAGCAAGTAAGTGATCTGAGCCAACCAAATTTTCGAATAACGCACTCGAGAAAGCCCACGCCTATTCTGGCTTAGAGTGAATGGCGCTGTTCCTTAAAGTCACATCAGTGAACCTTAAAACTTATCAGAAATAGTATCGAACACGTCCCTGGGTGAACAAACAGTCTCAAAGGCAACCGGCATCAGTAAATCGTTAGAGGCAATCTCGTAAAAGTAAACTTCAGTCATGCCCTATTGAATGTGGATTTATTTAAGTATCACATCGGGGATTACGATGATAAAGCATCTTTGAGCGAAGAGCTAACAAGTAACCTTTATCGTTCCTCCTGCAAAACCCACTGTTTCGGAAAACATTCTTTTACATGACCTCAGATGAACTTTACTGATTAATAATTTTTTCGGAATATATTCGCCATATTGTTCAGTACATTTTGGATTACCTCTGTAGATCTAATGTTTTGGACTGTCGACATGCAGAAATTTACGAGATATTACTTTCATCATACCTACCGGAAATCATGAGTCGAACGCTATCGTATTATTTTGTTTAAATTTTCTTCAGTAGAGCTGACATTTTTCGGGTAAATTACATGTCCAGAAGAGGTATTTAGTCTCTATTTTTTGCTTGTGCCACGAAATGTATCATTTTGTGCTCCACTGAAGACGTAGATGGTGTTGTCTACATCGGATTAAAAGTATCATGTACACAATAGAGCAAAGGCCAAATTGCAGCACCCGGTAAAACAAATGATGGGCCCTTAAGAACTTTAGCTATCGTTTTTCCAGTACAAAATCTGCCAGAATGGGCTAGAAGGGCGCCTTACAAGCATACATCGTCCTCCTGATGAATGTGTTCATTTAAAGTGAAAGGTTTTAAGCGCACTCCAGAAAATCCATTATTGTTCAGGGTAAAATGTTTATTCGGATTTCACTCCTCGTCAGGTATCATATGACAAAATTAAGTTTTCATAAGCTTGCAATAAAAAGCATAACTTCCACCAGGAACATCTTTTCATTCGGAATGTTTTCATTTTCGTTATATCCGCTAAACCGAGTGAATGTTATTTCCTTAGTTTGATTGCCCTGTAGGCTGTAAATGCCAATGCAGTGATTATAATTTCTGCATTAACTGACTGCACAAACGTAGATCATTAATGAACTGAGAAATGAATACTGTCTTTTGCTCTTGGGACAAATTTTGCTCGGGTATCATAAGGAAAGGGTCTTCATTTCGCCTATGCCTCAAACCGTTCAAAAGGTGCCAAGAAGATCGTTCAAGATAATCTCATTGCCGGTAATGCAAGCACAAAATGCGCGCATCTCTGTTTACCTGGGAAAACCAAGGAAAAGTTACCTTAGGAAAGTATCAAGTTGACTCGTTCTACCCCACAAATTATTGTTTCCAAGTAAATGAAGGGAAAAGAAAGATGGACCTGAAGTGACAGAATAGAGTGAATCCATAAACCCGAAACATAACGGCCATAGACACCGAGGAGACAATCAGTTCACTAAAAATCAGAAATGAATAGCTTTGAAAGCGAAAGTTGGTATTTCTGCAAAACCAAATCAAAAATAAATCAAATTTTGTTCGATTACCTCGTTTGTTGTTTTTCTCAGGAACCCTTCTCACAATATTCTAGAAAATGCCAGGATAGCACAGATTTTATCTAGACTAAGTGAATATTGTTGTATCTGTACGGAATTTCAAAGGGCATTTGATGAGATTTCCCAGTTTTACCAGCCTACTGCTTTGGGCAGCATAAACATATCATTTGGAGAATATAAGTCTGATATATCTGTTTATTCAATAGCTTCTCTGAAAATGGTGAGAATGTTGATTCCAAAAGATTTTCTTTAACTTTCTTCCGATTTTTAATTTTTAAAATTCTGCCCTTAAGGGTATATGAAACGTGCCGGATTCCGTCTAAGCGCGCAAATTGCTTGGAACAGGAAACTGGTGATCGATTTCGTTAGGGATTTAGAAGACGTAAAAATATGTAGACGTGACGACAGCTTTTTCGTAGGAAAATATTCGGCAAGACAAGTGAAACCACATCGCATTGATTTAACTTGATCGAGTAGAAACATCAAATTTGGAAATACTAGTTTTCACTTCATAAATAAAAATATTTTTATCCTTTTCACTAGAACTTTTATTTGAACCATATGTAGATTTTCACATCTGTTCGGTATGAGGCAGTAGTCTTCGTTGGAAACGTTTACTCTGAATTAAAAAACCGACTAATATTGGTAAATTCCAATGCGATTTGATAAGCGAATTCCAGTATGTCCCAGCTTAGAAATCGCAAGCAAAATTCATTAAAATCTATATCAACGTAACTATTCTGAAATCAGAGTGAGCAGGTGCAGTAATATCACAAACTGCTGTTTACAACAAAAAAGGACACAAAAAGCAGAGGCCTGAAATTTTAAAGGTAAATACTGTTTTACGATCGAATTTTTATTGTATCGTGACGGTGTTCGTGTATGCCATGGATTTCTTCGAAGATGATCATTAAATCTGGTGTTCACCCAACGAATAAAATAACGGAGGAATTCCTTGGGCATCTCAGGCTTCCACGTAATATTAAAAGCTCCTCTAATTTCATTGACAGATAAAGCTTCGAAGGTTCATTTTTATCAAATATTCGGTCCTTTTAAATAAATGAAATACAAATTTGCACTGAGTTTCATTTCAGCAACAGTAATATCCATCTCTGACCCGTTGACGTTAAAATTCTTCAGACCACTTCCTTCAAAATGACCGAAATCCGTCGAAGGTAAATTTTCTATTCTAGCCAAAATTTAAACCGAGACAAAACTTCGATGAAAATGAAAGGAACTGGGGTAAGCTCACTGTCTACTGTAACCTTAGTTGACCTTGGTAACAACGAAACACGGACCCTAACAGTAATGAATATCACTCCATGAAAATGCCGTTTCTCCATTTTCGGCTGAGTCTGTTTTGTCACAAATTAATTGTACCTAATTAGTTATAATTGCATTCGGCAATCAAAGACCCAGACTCGTTTCATAACATCAGTTTCATTAGCAGACGGCGTCACAGAACCGCCCATTTTGGATCAATACTTCATTTTTGGGATTTCATCTGTACGAATTCTTAAATTCTCAGGAATATGTGAAATACGTATCCTTGACTTTGAGATTCGAGGTGTGAAGGTGTGCCAAATCGATACATGAAATTTGGTTATGAAAAATTAACTGATATTATAATGGACGTTATCAGAAATTTTTCGATGTGCAGTTTGTTATATTCTGCATCACTGTGAAATAAATTTAGTGATAATTAATAAAAACTAAAAGCAGCAAAACCGTTTAGGATTTTTCATGTAAGCTATCGTGTCGTCCACTGCACTGCAGCTGTTAACCATAAAGAGTCTTAAAACTATTATTCCCGCCTTTACCTAGTTTCAGGAAAGCGTAATTTGTTGTTGGTGAACTTCGTGATGGACGCTTTTCAGGCTGCCGTCGTGTGCGTCACAGATAGGTTTGCAGAACCCCATTCTGCTTTCAGAAAGTTGAATCGGTTTTCCTAACTCGAGTGCCTTGAAGTGTCTGACAGCAAGACAGTTTCACCAGTACAGTCTATCTAAAAAAGCAAATAAGCCATCACCACATTATTCAGATTTATAAACCACACTTTTTCCGAAGTTCCTCAGAAACAAAACTAGAAAGAGTCTCGATAGAACCTCTTTGGTGCCACTACAATATTTTGGTCGTATTGACAAGCAAGCGCACTGGATTAGGAGCATCGCGATACCATTTAAGATTTGAGCTTATGATTAAACCAATAGCCCTTTACTCGTAAACTGTGGCACAGAAATCGGAAATGGAACAAAGTGGTCACAAGCGTGAACGTGTACGTACCTAAGTTTATCCATCCGGGACAAGAAGAATCAAAATCCATTGTTTTTCCTTTATCTTTAACAAAACTAACTTGAAGTCACTTCACACGAACAAAATTCATCAGCCCAACCGCTTACATCTGCTTTCATCTCATCCACACAATTGGAAATAATTTCAAAGAAAAAATAGTTTTAATAAAGTGAAGTGACTACGTGACGTTTTACGTCATTTTTTGTTTTTAGCAATGCGCACTGTTAGATTTAATTGTCATGTTTTTTTATTTAACTAGAAGTGGCGCACAAATTTTCTCAGCGACCAATTTAAAAGTCAGGCAAAATTAATAGAACTGTTAGCTCGCTGATGCCCCAAAACGACTAAAAGGAATCTGCAAGAAATAAATAAATTGTTTAACATTTAGGGGAGGAACAAAGTAATTTTCTCATCATTTCGTGAGGCACAGGAAGCGATCCACAATTTGCACAAATAAATTACCATTAAAATGGTTGTTGGTTGCTCGTCATGATTTTGATTACCAGGCTTAATCCTTTCCGAGTTAGGCTTGCTATTCAAAGTCTTGGGAAAATTTGCACCAAAATTTTACCCTAACCAAATCCTGGTCCAATACAGTATTGGGTTGCAGGCTGTTAAATAAACTTTTCAGAATGTGTTTGTCTGCTTGATACAATAATGCACAAGTCAATGATTGTATTGCTAAGTTTTGTCTTGGTACATTGACTGGCTAGTTAATTGGATGTAAGTCTTGGGAATATTGGAGAATATTAAAGGAGGATTTTTTGATTAGTTTTACTGTCTTCTCAAACTACGTCCCGTACCATCATGTGAGGAAAACACAGTCGATTGACTTCGGGCAAAAACAGCACTGTCACGGCTCTCACATGTCATCGCACACTATACCGGAAAGCTCTCTAAAGGACAGACTTTGGTTGCCCCATAAAACCGTCTTCTCATTTCTCCTTAAGGATATCAACTGATCTGATCGATGTTTGACCACTGTGCTTTAGTTCATGAGAAAGAGTCATTCTTGTTTTTAATCGTCTCTGCGATTCATTTGCGGCAGTTTGGATGTAGACTTTCAAGATTCTGGATCAACGTCCGTTCAGCACAAGCCAGCGACTCAGCTGTGCTGAGTATAAGCCAGCTCGGTCATGTCGTTTATTATCAAATAAGGATGTTCTAATAAGCATTGTAAAACTTTCAAGTTCTCGTTGCTAATGTAGTAATCCTGTAAGTATATTTATAAGCAGTTTACACGATAGGAAATCTTCAGAGTTATCTAGTTCTAACTGTCACAACTGTAAGTTGTGCTGAATGACACAAAGCGGAAAAGATCAGTGAGTATCAGCGGGCACTAATCATGTCATTTTAAAGTAACCATGTGTGAGGAGTCAAATTTTACAAACCTCATTTATAGCATCATGTAAGTCGTCAGTTTGACACTTTATCAACCCGTTAAACGTTCAGTTATGCCAATATTCCAGCTTTCGGGACAAAGCCTGAATTACTTGTCCGCCCTCGACGGAAACTGAATAAAATCACCCGTGGTTCACAGAAAATATTTAAATGATATATTCCCGGTAGACCGGAAAATATTCATTTGGTAGTAGGTCAAGGAAGGCGAACGCGGGACGGGCGACTATCAGTCAAACGCTGCTGGACAGGCTCCTAAAGATCCTCTGAACTTCTTCACATGATAGAGCACCAGTCCCATACTAATTTTGCTACAGTCATCTGGTGCACACTGATGGGCTTCCTTTGATATTTGGCTTGTCTGCAGGTTGCCGAAGACCGACAATAGTTTCTACAAGACCACGTTCATTCGTCCTGTTTGCTTCTCGGTTGGTGTAAGACTAATATCCACGGCTGACGATTTTCAACAAGAATGCAGCTGGCCGTTTTGCTTTCCTACCAGATGAAAAGAAAGCATTATCAGTGATTTGGTGCACTAATAAAATATGAGGACCCCCAACGCCGAAATCAGAAACAGGTTGGCTCTTTGTATCCAGTAGAATTGACTGACGCTCGTCCATTATTCGGTATCTTATTGTTTAAATATGAACAGCATAGGCCCAGAGTCCTTCAAAACCGGTTGCTCGATTACGTGGTAAGTTATCAGTTACCGCAAGTCAACTGTCGCAGGTGATGCAGTCATATCAACGAAAAAATTTGTTGGATCAAATAGGAGAACCCAACGAGTTTCCGCTAAAGTCAGAAATCGGAGTACATGATAAATAGCCGTCTATTTTTCCTCTCAGAGTTTTCCAGTTGCCTCATGACTTTTATTTAACTGAGAGGAACCGGTAGTTTTGCTGGCTAATTAAAAATTACTTGACATGAGATAATTTTGCAATAAAAAGAGCCAATACGACTATCAATATTACCGTTTATGCATAGCAGCACTTTGCCATTTGTTCAAACACATTTCGTAAAAATTAATGGAATTTGATGACATTTTTGAAGTCCTAACTTTAAGAGATAATTCCTATGATTCAAATGAGAGCATTTGACTGGATCGCTTCATAATCCACTTCCATTTTTTGATCTTGAATTAATACGGAAGGTGATGTAACGATACGCGTAACAGAATAGTGTTATGAAAGAAATCGGAAGCACAGTTAAGTTTAGCTGATCCTACTTTAGCTGGGCAGTTAGGTTGGAGATCAAAGGAACTTTGGAACCGGTCATCGGTTTCGTTCACAAAGATGCTGAATCGCATTCACCACGAGAGTTTGGTTTTTAATAATTCATCTGTCAGTAACAGTCTTAGTGATTCACAAGTCATATTATTGTGCATTATGGTTTTTATTAGTTCTCATCGGTAAGCGAAGATTTGTCACTGTCCATTCAATCAAACACTTTTCTAACTAAGAAATTGCATGATACTAGGAAACTGTAGTTAAAAGTCGTACTTCACTTCTGTTTAAAGTGAACTACTGGATGTTTCGCTCTTTCGGAAAAAGCTCTCGCAATCAACATCTAACTGAATTAATTTTGCATTATTCTTACCTTCGTAATATTTGGGAATGTTGGCAAAATACACAATTTTAAGTGGTGAAAACCCATCGTCCCTCCACTGGATTATTTTAAAACCGATGTGCACAGCGATAAACTAAAAAAACTTAGTCTTCTCTCTCTTAAAAATTTTGCCATTTATTCATAATTCTCAGCAAAAGATCAAAGATACCGTTAGTTTTGAAGTGTGTAATATTCCCACATTTTTTGTTGAAGGTCAACAGGGAAGATTAAAAGCGATCAGTTAGGTGATTCAACCATTTGGAATCGGAAATTTAGGTTTTCGCACAATACTCTTAATTGCATACTAAGAGACTTATAATTCCCACAAATGCTCTGATCAGACAGTCCTGGATAAAACAGTCTTCTATGCTTTCTATTATTTTATATGCACAGATATATACACATCCTTACAAAATTATTTTAAAGATTTGAATTCCTAGCCAACAAGTGGTAGGATAGAAGGGACTCTGAGAATTTAGCACTTCCGATTTGATAACCAACCCGTCTAGGATGTGTTGCATGAGAGGTGGAGGAAAACTTCCCGATCACTTTGCACATGGACATTGAAAGACTGTTTTATATGATCATTTGTTTCAGTATTAGATCGAATCTGTAATCAAACGGAATCGGCTTTATCAGCCTGACTACTGCTCACAGGGACGAGCTATTCTACTCATTGTGGACACCAGTGTTGTCATCGTCATCGTTACCTTCACTGTCGTCATTATCATCGTCATCTGAAACGTCGTTCTTGTTATCATTTACGGCATTGCTGTTATTTTCAAAAATCACTGGAGACTATCCTAATAAACAGTCCGTTATTTGAGCTATTTTGCCAAGTTTGTTAAAAGCGTTATTTGTGTAGTTGGATTTTTCAACCTGTCTTGTATCTCCATTTTTGTTCCCCCGTGTAATGGCAAGTGTAATGTGATTTTTGGTCCCAATTTCCTTGAAATGTAGTACTTTTGAGAATGGATAAATTTATCTGAGTATTCAGGTTCGTAAGACCATTGATCCAGATTACTGCAACTATTAACAGACCAACAGTAAGTCGGATTAACCGAGAGCTGATCTCCAAGACAGGTAGTGGTTGCAAGTTAAATCAGGAAGTGCTGTCACTCGAATGGTAAAATACATGAAAATATTAACCAGTGAACTGGTTAGTGTAGGTCCACTTAGACTAACGGGTTGGGGTCCAAGAGATCACTCCAAGCTATTACTGGAGGCAGCAGGAATTTGGAGTCAATGGTGCTGTCAATGGAGTTCCCGCATCTGAAATCTTTCTTGTTCCATATAGTTCTCCAAGTTGTTACTGTGTGATTGATCTGTCACAGGTTTATATGCTTTCCTTTTTGTTTCAATGGACAGTATTTTGACGCAGTAAAAAGCCTTAGCATGATGACGGACGCTAGTGATCTACCATCTAAAAATGGCAGAGGTTTAAATTCTAGGTTGGCCAGTCACCTTGGCGGTAGGTCGTGATTCGCAGTTTTGCGGCCGGTTACCATGCCTGACATATTGAGACTTTATTTAGTTCTAGTCCATGCCAAGTTTTTGGGAGAAGGTAACCAGTCCGTTGCAGAGTAGTGGGCAAGTTTTGGGCAAGTTTTTACCATTACACTGATGCATGATGCATATAACAAAAAATAGTTAATGATCCCAACCATGACGTTTTACGCCCGCCTTTCCTTCTTTGATAATACAGTTGGCTGTTTTTGTTGTCCGTAAATCTTACGCGCCTCTTTTGGTGCGCTAATTTGATTAGGTGCACTTGTCCTGACCTCTCCGTTTTCACTTTAACCACCAATTAGCTTGGAGAACTTTGCGGCCTTAGTATGCCTATCTTCAGGCCTAGTTTTCGGATGCCGTGATAAATTTCTACTCTTGATTTAGAGCCTGGCCTTCATATTAAATCTAATTCCAGTCGACTGATATCTTTTTTGCTGAGAGTTAGAAAAGTGTTTACCTATTTGCACATTTTTACAGTGCATAAACAGCTGTCGAGTACTTTGAATTTATTTGTTGTCCATATTTTTATGACGCTGTTTTTATGATTTTTCAGACTAAAAGTTACGACTTCTTGCAAACAAACATCGAACACGATGACTTCGTATCAAGTAGAGATATAGGTTTTGTGCATGGCAGCCAAAAGTGAAGTCAAGTAATTCTGGAAATTCAATAGGAGCAGCACATTAACCTAGAGTATGTTACAAATGTCGTTTTCGGTTGTTCTAAGTGAAGAGTTCTGTGATCTTTAAAGGGTGTGCCATTTTGATCTGTACAATCCAGCTGCGTGGGTCGCAGGTGCAGTTTTCTTACTGGTGTGCACTTTAGTTGACCTGAAGGCGTGCTGCGTTTCGCTTTGATATCATACAGAGTTTTACAGAAATCCAATTGGAAGAAGAGGTACAAACTACCATCAATGCTGGAGACCATTCCGTGGGGTTTAAGCCACTGTTTACTGCACACAGTTTACCTTGTTTACCAGCTTTATTACTTGTCGATTTCCACTGTATTGGTTGATTGCATTTAGTGGACCAATTAAAATCAATATATTGAAAAAAGCACTTGCGCATCTTGCTTTCAGTAGGTAGCATCACGTGCCTGGATCAGACGGTAAACCCAGTGTTTGCAGGAAGATGCAGTACTGTTGAAAAATCATGCGGATGATCTTTGGAAGCTAGTTACATAAATGATTTGCACAAAACTGGCTGTTAACTTAGGAGATTAAGTCTCGATATCTATGTTCTCGGTACTCCAGCATGAAAGTGTCCGCCCTCGAAGCGGCAAGCCGACAGTTCCGTTACGAATTGCATAAAAATTTGAAAAATCGTTGAACTCTGCGAGGTTCAGATTCTTACATGCACGTCACTATACACAACATCACCTGTGATCTACCAGCTATGCTACCAAGTGGTGTATTGTGCAAACTATTCGTTTTGTCTGAGGTAAAAATAGTTTCCTATATCGTTGGCTTCATTCAGAGTGGGAGCAATGACGTCGTAGTTTTGAAGAAAACCTGCAAATATTTTCGAATGTTTCATTACATATCACTTTTATTTTGTTGTCAATGTGTTCTGAGTTGCTCGATTACCGAGTTGAGTTTTTAGGATCCCAATTATTGACAGCAACATGTCCTTTCCATATATCTACAAACCACAAGCCAATTTGCTGACCGTCCAATGTTGCCATCCCACTGTTGTCACTGATTGTTTTTGTAAATGGTAATCTGCTTTGAAAAATGTCCCACTTTTATCGCAGAATTGGTGACAGACCAAAACAAGGATTTATTTCCAATGCGGATTTATTGATAATATTTGCACTTGGGCATCTATCATCTAATGTTATATCACATCGAATGACCATTGGAGGAATGGAAACTCATAATCTAGGCAACTTTAATTTTTCACCTAACTAGTGTGCCGTATTTTATGTTAGTGCTCCTAGCCGCAGTCAGACACCATTCAGACACGTTCAGTGCTGCTTGAAGTGATCTGAATTCCATGGACCGTGATATCTTTACCAGAGTTATGGCTTGCGCCTAAATTGGATGATTCACAGCCGCAGTATATTTCTATTTACCATAACATTGACTGATCATCAAGTCGTTTGGCAGTAATTACAAATGTAAGATCATTCCTGGCAATAAAATCTAAGGGAGTTATTCAGAATGTACACGAATGATGAATCCATTTAGGAATCTCATTGATAATTAACCAAGAATCTTGAACCTTCTTCAGTTTAAATACAAGCGCACTTAGAAAAACGCAAAGATTATTAAGAGTTAAGTAAGGGGCTAATAAATATGGTAAGTAATATGCTATTACCAGGTACCTGGAACTGTTGGGTGCAAAGTCAGTCGAATGTTTTTGGATAAATTTATGCCTATAAACGTTTATATTCTGCTTATATTGACAAAGCATGCTCAGCTGCTTTCAGCGTCAATGTCAAATTTTTGCTGAGTACCACATTTTAACTCATCTTGTAGTAGTTCCAGTGCCATCCATTTTATCAGGAGCGTCCCTCAGCCTTCCTTAAGTTTAATTCGCGTACCTTAGGTTAATTTCAATATCCACGAATGAAACTGTTGCCTTGTTTGCATGAACAGGTTGCCTTTTTGTCATCAGCATTACCGAATTTCATAAAAGATCGACTTTAATTTGCTAGGCTGTTTAGTTCGACTTGATTATCACATCATTCAAATTATTCTACTTGATAATTACATAATACGCTTAAAGAAAATCCTATCCCCACTCCCGTCTAATGCGATATCAGAATACCATACTAATCAGTATTTTCATATGTGCTGCATGCGAAAAGTAAGTTCACGGTCACGCTAATAAGATTAGTATTCACAAGAATATATTCAAGACTTTGACTGGTCTCTAGACTCAACTTAAAAATATCGGTCTAGTTAAATCAACCAGAGACTACTTGAATTAAAATTCGACTGAGTCGAGTGCCTCGACTACCTGGGTTTGCAACCATCAGTCTGCGCTCCATGGCTCTTGAGCTACGGAAAATATTGTGGGGTTCTTTTCCAGCGACATAAATTAATGAAATTCAGCAAAAAACTTTAAAACCATGTCGATATTTTTGGGTGTTTTTAAGTAACTGCCTGTTAACTGGGTAGATTTTTTACAAATTCCGGGTTGAGCCCACTAATTGCACTCATACGATGGTGGAAGATATGGCTCAAGTGGTCATTTTTACAAAATATTATCTGCTCAGCTATTCTTTCCGGGCTAATTATGTAAACACTGAGAATTTCAGTTTTTTGGTCCGAGCTTTACGTGCCTCACAAACTTATATGTTTTCCATTACAACATTTTCAACTGCCACTGTAGGTCCTTACAGAAACAGTCAAAGCGCGTTGGACATAGATCGGGATAACAGGCTTCCATTCGGGCCTTTACAGCCGTAGCTGATTTAGGCGCACCGCTAACAGCTGTGGCTCTCTGCACTATAGAGATAAACATCAAAGTAAGGATCAACTTCATCTATTGATAAACCAGATACGATGATAATAATTTGATTACACACCGAGGATCAACCTGCCGCACTTGCAATGCATCCTGAGTGACAGGTGGTAGTATAAATTACTCATCAAGTAGACTTTCTTTTGACTTTGAGTTTTTGTTCCAATGCTTTGTGTGATAGGAAATCATCAAGAAATACTATGGTCTAATATACCCCCTTTTATGTAATCGAATAAAATTACCTGTTCTGTGCGTATTTCCTTTTTCCCACTAATGCGCATTATCTCGAAAAGAACATTAATCAAAAACCGCTGAATTTACTTCTTTAGAGAACCCAGTGTTTGCGTTCATCACTGACCCGGGAAGCAAAATGATCCACCAACGATAACTAACATGCATTTATACGTTTATACACACATACCTGTGTAACCACTCTGTATCTGAGTTACTGGAATAAAATTAATCGACGCAGATATTTTCATCTGACACCCGGATATTTCAAAAGAAAAAAGAAAAAAGTATTGTGCATTTGCTTTGCTGGTGGTGCTTTTCAGAATTGACTGAAGTTACAAAATTACCTCAATTGGGGGTCTAAATCTGCACAGCTGTGACACTTATTCTGATGTCATTCGAGAGATTTGAGTTTACTTTGATGTTCTTTAGAACGCTAATGGAGAAGGAAGCTCTTGAGATGATTTATTACATTTTACCAGAGTCGTTTGGTTTGTGTACTTCATTAGGTTTTGCTATTAGCTTAAGCTATTTTAACAAAACTGTGGGCGGAAACTGTGAAAAGATTATTTTGATGTATATATATATTGAGTGAAATCCGTTATATCGAATTTTTAGGAACTTTTTGGACATTTTGAGAGAAACTGTTCTAACAAATTTAGGTGTTTGCTGTTGTTTTATACATTCATCAGTTTTTTTCGTGACTAGAACGGGAAGCCTTAGTCGAATGGCCCACATGAAAACTGATATCTATATTTTATTTGTGATGAGTGCACAAGTAAATAGATGAAATCCGAATCAATCATAGACGGAGTTTCTTTGGGAAGATCTGATTGACCTTTTGTTCTGGTTACTAATAGTTGAATTGTTAACTGGGATTTAGACATGCGGGTGATTTCGAATGAAAGATGAATATAGCGAATCAACATTCTCTTGGTTACGATAGTCAGTTGGCATATAGCTTGTAAACGGAATTATGTAGCATCTTTGGATCTCAAAAGAATGACTCCGGAAAAGCAAGTCCTCCTGTTGGATGTGACTTATTGAACCGCTGCTGTTAGCGTCGCCGTATATCAACAAAAGGTAATATTTTTCAGTAACGGGATTTCTTGTTGATTCATGACGTGTTGCAAAACCTCATTGGTAGATTTATCGTTTAACGTATCCTGACACAGTAGTAATTCCGCCTAAAATATCACAAAAAGGGCATAGATAATGACGCTTTAAAATTGTCCATGCCATGGCTCACCGCTACCACCTAAGTGCCAGCTGGGTATGATCAAAGTAGCATGCGGCTATCATCTGAGAGTCACCGACTATTTGTTATGCATCGTGGATAAACATTTGCACTCACCCAATGAAATCAGGTTTCAGTTTCTACAATTGAAACAGCCTAGGCAGCACAAAGTTTAGGTAGCGTCTATCTGAGTGACCCTTTATAATTTTAACCACAAAAATAATAAAACTCCGGGCTAAGTGCATGTGCATTATTCGTTACTCTGTGAAAAATAATAAATAAAACTTATCAGCTCCATTTCCTTGTTCATAGGCTGGAAAGGTGCTGAAACTGGTGATTATACAGGAGAACATTTCTGCGTTACCTTGCCAGTTATTTAGTGTGACATTAAAAGCTAATCCTTCAAAATTGTGCGTCACTTCCCATTTCACTCCACCGGAGAATAATAAACTCTGTTTGAATGAACCGATGCCTGAATTGTTTTACCAACCATCCCTGTGAATGAGCACCTGCGTCGCTGAAACATGACCAGCCATTGGGTCAATCGAGTACAGAAATGTTGAATACTCAGGAAGATAATTTGACCTTTTGCCTAATCAGCGAATTTTTCTTGCTGACAAACCATCTATGTAGCATGCAAGCCATTGGCTGTTTTTTCGGTTTGCTATATGCGGGAATCTATGAGAAAAAAAATCGTACGTCAATAAACCATCGTCTAAGATGCCTCTGATTAAAACAAAAAATTTTTGAAAAATTATTGTAGGTGGTGCTGCACCTATTCCTCACATTTTTAATTCTAATCAACTGAATAAAATTGAAAATTGTTTAGATGTATTAAAAAGTTACTATTTCGCCAGGTTATCTATTTAGAACATTAAAGAGAAAATACAACTGTTGCCTCCAGGAAGCATCGATGTATTCCTTGCTTACCCATAATGATGAAAAACGGATGGCGTGCGATGCTACTTTGCTCCACTGATAGCCTACTGTCGCGGCATATATTACACACAAAGTTTGTTTTCTGAATTATTGCCATATCAGGATTTTATTTCTACTAGCCCCGCTGCGTTAAATATTGTCTCCTATGGGATATCCTTCATTGCAAAATAAAGTATACATGGAATCAGTATTAGCACATCCACACAGCTTTCTGACGGTATTATTTTCCTAGGAACGGGCCCCGGAAGATAAAAACGAAATCACTAAAAAAGAATAGCATCAGAATTGTAAGTTCCTGCACAAAGATAGTCTACGGAGTTTACATAATCTTGGAATATATGCTTCCGTAATTTAAGGGATTTGTATTTTTATTTTCAAAGGTTTGTGAGAATAGCTACCGAATAGAATCGCGATGCCTTCATCTTAGTATCTAGTAGCTAGTGCAGGGTTTGCAACAAACGCTCGTAATTAGTATAGCATAGGCATGGTTCCGGCGAACACATCCAAGTCGAGCTACTAAGGGCGACGAACATTTGAAAACGTTTCATTTAGAATATAAGACCTGTGTCTCCCTTATCCAATTCATCAAAACAAAAAGAGGTTAGATGCTTCGAGAAGCCAACAACTCCTATAAATGATCTCGACCACTTCATCACCATTTTACACGATTTCAACTCCATTCTCTGTTTCTTTTTAAGAAGGAGTCAATAATGCTTTTTAGGCACCGAACCCTTTATAGGGCCAGATAGAACATGGCAACGGTCCGACTGCGAGAAAATAATATACAACGATAAACATCTACATTTGCCATGCTTCGCTTTAGTAAACCTCTGAAGAGGTCCGCTGAGAACACCCTGCAATCGAGTCCTAAACGGCGGAATTCAAGAAACACTGTAGAGAAAAGGAATGTTGTTCCAGGGGTCACTGGAATGCTGTGGTAATCCTGAATGATTCACCGAAATTCACAGCCAAAATAAGCTCTGAAGTAATCAGGCATGGAAGAACTTACAGAAAATAACATACATTAGATTGTTCCACAAGGATGACCACCTTATAAAAAATGCATTACTGATATGCATAAGCATCGAATCGCACATCCCCAGCCACTCATCTTCAACTTTTATGGTGTGCTTGGAAGATAGGCTTGGATAACCGTGAAACCCGCCACTTGACTATCTCTGCCCCACGGGTTATTTATCAAATTAAATGCAGCTGCAATGGTGTACACCTCGGGAGATGAAACTGACGACTTTCAGAATGGATATCCACAAACATTCTGAGGCAGATTAATATAGTGAAGAAATTCTTTTTGATAGCCGAAATCTAGATTTCATGAGGTCGGCTGTAGCACCGTTAAGGGTCTATCGAACGGACTACGAAAGAGTTGTCACTGGATGCTTTCAAAACAACTGAAGAACTGCCATGCTGTTGGGGAGTGAAAAGGCTGCACGATACTGCAATATGCTGTTACTTTTATGTTTTAGGCACTCCTGTTAGGATATCGGGTAGGTTTTACACCGCTACACGGATTTCGAGTAAATTTATTGGTGGATAATTTGTCTTCCACGCTTCGTTTGTTGTTGGTTTCACCCAGGCTGTCATGGATAATGAACTAATTTTTACAGTTATTATGAAGAAGGAAAGCCTACGAGATATCACTGTAGGCCCAGGAGAATCTTCGCGATTGTAATTTTGCTGGAACAACCGTTAGTTACGCATCGAACTTAGCGTCCGGTTTCTTAATTCATGCCCAGACTACCAGGATATTAAAGCGTCATCTGTGTCTGGATTTACAGGACCTGGCAATTTCGTAAAACAAATTGAAAACAGCAAAGAGAACCATACCGGACTTAAGATTTTTCGTTTATATTACGAAAACGTTTTCCTATGGACCTAACCAGAAACAGTTGGAATTGAAACAGCCTTGCAGCCGTAGTTTGACTAGTTATAATTTGTGATCAGGCGTTGTTTAAATGTATGACTTTGCTATAGTTTTTTCTATCGTTGAGCTTTCCGAAATAGAACTGTCGATTTGGATGTTAAGCCACCAACTGTCAGCAGATAACTTCGAATTAAGTAGCACAGGGCATCAACCTTCTTCAAATCAAAGCAGTTTTGTAAAGACAAGCGTTATGTGAATCTGAAGACACGAAGGCCGTACAAAACTCTAAAAACCAGTAAGCCAAAGTATTTCCACTTTATAATTAAGCTTATCAGAAATAATCCGTAATAGAACTGCAGATTCTGTAAAAAATTACTACAAAACCGACAAGCTGGCTGTGGTTCTACTGCCAGCCAGCGGCCAAAGAAAAATTTACTATAGCCTAATTGAAATTTACCAGTGCGGTTGACAGTTAGATGATTCGCTTAAGTTGTTGCACTTACACGGATGCCATTATCCTCGAGGATGCACACACGTTACAAAGTAACTAAGATGGGCAATTAACAATTGTTTTTGAATACCACAGAGACAGGGGCGGCCAGTTGCAAAAAATGTCGAATGGGGTTCGCACATAGCTGCACATGAATGCTATTATTCTTATAACTTTTTGCACTAAATTAGTGCAGATATTCAACATATTTTTTTTCTTCTATTAAACTACCAAACATTTATTTAGGGATTATTCTCAGCTGAATAAATGTGTGGCGTCAGCGCAAACGGAAATTTATTTTTGTTTTCTTCATTCTCAGACCAGAATTCAGCTCTCAGAGAAATTTTCGGGAGCAAGCGATTTTTAGAAATGCATCTCTGTTTAATATTTTGCAATTTTTTTGTGGCCCAGTGATTTTCTCCCTCATGGAAGGGTTGCCGTTATGTCGTATTTTGGATGCGAGCCCTATCTAATTTGTGAGGCTCATTGATAGGGCAAACGGTTTTGCTGACCCTCTAATCTTTAAACCAGAACCTAGAGATTCATTTTATTGGCGTCACTCCCAACTTCTTGCTGTGGTTTCAGTGTTCATACTTTTACCAATACTAGTTATCAGCCCTTTGTTTCGCACTTCGTCCTACTTCTACCGAATAGGATCATTTGCAGACACAACGTGAAGCTTGAGCCGTTCATTGGTTGGTTCAATGACTTTATAAGTACCTATTTGGTCGCAGATCAAAAATTATTTCTGACCTTGAAGCATTTTGCTTTATCTACCCTCTTGCAAATTTACTGCACACATCAACCGCTGTCACCAGACCGATATAATTTCACATGGTTATATTTCTAAATATGCTTCTTCCTCGATTAGCTACAATTTTGACTGGTTTGTCATCTTACTTCTCCCAGTTACTTGTCACTACTTAGTTTATAAATCGTATCGGCAATTTGGACATATTTTATCAGATTTTAAACGGAGCTGGAGTGCAGAAACCATACGACGAATTTCTAAATACCACTATAGAAGAGAATATCTGGCTGTTACTGCAGAGGACACTTTGGGTTTAAACGGCCGTGTCACAATTCCTCCGTCACTTTGGCGACTAATTTTGTCTGTTTTGCATTCAGCCCACTTGTCCTTAGGACACCTGTTTTGCTTGTTACTCGGCAATGATGTTGGTATCGTGATGGTCTCAAAAGGCTCTGAAAATTGTGTACATGTTTTCTCAGATTTCGAAATCGACCTCAATCTCTTTATCATAGGAGGTTTCCGAATTAATTTATCCTGATTGCTGTCCCATTTTTGAACAGACCATGTACTTTGGTCATAGTTGATTCATATTGTCACTGGTCTAAAATGTACTTCACAACTTTTGCTGATACCGAATTCACCATTATTGCGTTACGGGAAACCGTCAGTTTTGAGGGCGTCACGGGCACTGCTTACTGGCAATGGAAGGCGACTTACTTCTTAGATCAATCATTGGTCCAAGAAAATAGAATATTTTTGCCTTCTGACTGCATCCAGACACCACACTTACTATTTCTGAATTAGGTGTGATTACCGAACCAGACAATAGACCTTTAAAACGTCTAGCAATAAAACGAAACAGACCCTAAGCATTCCAAAATCCTTTCAAGTTATGGCGGGTGTGATGACTCTTCCCCAACTGATTATCTGTAGTTTTGCTTATTGCTACTTACAATACATCAAGCCTTTGTGACCTTGAATTTTAACAAGATTCTAATGATATTCTTGTTCTGGATGGTGCTTTTGTGACTTATTCTTGATTGCATTAGGATATTTCCGTTCATTCGGCGGTGTCACCAGTGATATATTGATGCACCTCATCAATGCGTTTACATTAGCGGAATTCTAGCACAACTTTGTCTTTAGACATTGACCATTTATCATGGAGTCTCAATACAAATCCCTTAAGGTCATGCTCGGTTCAACCATTAAAATGCATTTCTAGTTAATATAGTGGGCACAAAAATGCCCCCAAGCAGTCCGACAAATGCAATTTTTCAAAGTGGTATTATACTGTAGGCTTTTTAAAAGGTTTATTATTAAAGTTAAAGATTTAAAATGTCCAACATTCGCTTTCTCCTGGAAGGTAAAGCATAAGGAAAATCTGTAACTTCATTTCTGGACAAAAGAAGGTGTTATTTTTGGGACCTGCCGTTAAATGTCTGTCTGAATAGGCCGCGTTCGATTATTTCAGTTCATGATAGTTTATGGCTTTTGTAAAATGCAGGAGGACATTGCCATTAGGGCAACCATGTTCTTATCTAGTCTTTGAGGTTTAATTATAAAGGTTACTCGGTCTCGTGACGTCCTGGTAATTGCCAGCTACCTGTGAATTGCGGTGTCTTGCGTATCAAATTCTTCATTATTGTATCGAATAGTTGAGTAACTTTCACTAACAATTACCTGAATAAGTATTACACTTGTCGCAAAGGCTGTTTTGGAGGAAGTATTATTATAACGAAGGTTACTGTCTGTAGATTATGCCTACGAATTTTCATTTTTATCGCTACGCGCTTACCCACAAGTTTTGCCATCGTAAAACTTAATTTCTATATTACTCTCCAAATTACCTGGCATACATTCCTTCCAAGAACCTTGTTTTAAACTCCTCGACAATGGCACCATTGAGTTTTACTTGGTTTGTGGTACTTTCGTCGATGTTGAAGCAGTGATCGTTAGACAACATTGCTAGGGTTGTTAATTATATTCTCGTTGAAAATGATTTCCCGAAGATCACTGCACAAACTGTGTTCTATTGTATAACATTTATGGGCTTCTAACCTTTCCGTCTCACTCATCTAAGAAATGCATGACATCAATTTCCCACGTATGGGAATTTTTATAAATATGAAGGCAAGAAAGTAGTCTACGGAAGGCTCAAAGTTGTGTTTTTATGCTTGAGCGCTCAAGAACCATCATGTAGATATAAAAAAGAAAAACGTTGAGGGTGGCTGGCTCTGAGGCACGACACATAAAACCACCAGATTAAGACCAAAGGATAAAGTCTATGCCCAACCATCTAAAACTTCTTTGTGTTTACCGCAAACTATTAACAATACAATGTGGCGTGATTCTGAATTAAACTACTGACCTTCAGTGGAAGCCATTGTGCCATCTGCCAGTGAAGCTGCAGATATACCTTCAAGTTTTTCCGGGTAAAACGGTTTTGTGTGTGAAACAAATATATAGCAGCAACAGAAAAACAGAGGACAAAACTTCACTCGTCTTCGCATCAACTAGCGGGGCGCGTATTTTCTGTTTGATTAGGGCAACAGACAATAAAGGCAATTTAGATATTTTGGATAATGACTAGGTGTAGTTCTAGCAGTAAACTTAGAAACCATGATCGGAAAAGAAAGCAATAATGTGGACAGTAACGGCCAGTTCTACTTTACAATTACTCCTAATGTAAACTTACTTCTTTCCCGTGATGTCCGTACTTTTCGTTGCACTTCCAGCAGCGTTGAAGATGTTTTGTCAGTGGAGGCTACAAAAGCGATGCTAAACGTTCATAGGTAAATTCATCGCAATTAACCTGTCGTCCAACGGAATCTGTCAGAATTCCTACGGCAGATAGTGAAGAAGACCGTGTTTACGGGCCTTGTTTTCGTTTTGGGCCTTAAGAACCTGTACAGCGAGTAATGGAAACACACGTCATTCCACCCAGTGATGTTATTAAATTGCAGCTGCAGATCTACAATATGAATTTGTTCCGCGGCTCACTGCAACATTTGTTTCCCATCCTAGTTTGCATGTAGCGACGAAGTTTCCAGGCATTCAGCATGAGACTGCACTGTGGAGTGAACATGCTGCCTAAATTAGGAGACCATTTGACTGACTGAGTCAGTAAATTAGGGATAGTTCAAGCTAGTGGAATTCTTCTCTGGCCAGCAATGAAACTACGCATGGTCACTGTATATAATTTTATTACACACGCTCCAGTAACTGCCAAGATTAAGCAATTTAGCCCACACAGTAGGCATTATATTTTCTCAGGTTGAACCGTCTGAGGTAGTAGCATAAGCAAGCACCAAGTTTTCCCAGTGAACGCCGGTTGGCCAAAAGTGGTTACTAACTTCGGGTCCAGACGTCAAAAAGAGCATCACACAGGAGAATCTCCATTCGAGAAATTGCCCGCAGATGTAGTCAAAGATTTTCTTAGTGAGTATACGCACGTGATGTCTCTAGGTATAATGGTAATAATGCTGACTATCTGGCAGAAGACTGAAAGACCAAGAAAAACAGCACTGTTGGTGGGTTTGCTGTCGTCAGCCAGAGAAAGCTTTTAGCCATTTGCAAACACTTCGGGTGCAAGCCTCCTTGGATTTGTAGAAACGGTGATGACACTGACTACTAAAGTGCCCACAAGTACGGAGAATTTCTGCTGTATATTGAAGCCGTGGTCCTGAAGAATATTCTTCCCGAAAAACTATGGATGAACTTTTTGCGGCTGATCGTTTTTGTATGCATTTTTGCAACGAGAAATGGGGCATGCATTTTATGGATTACATAGAACAGCAGTATTGACTGTCGGTACAACGGTTCTATGAATTTTATGGTGGAGACCAATAGGTTTTCAATAATCATTCATGGAAGCCCATTTGTCAGAAAGTGCTTGTGCTCTAGTATTTGGATAAATTTTTTGGCATTTCCCTACACAATATACATGCGAAATCTCCAGAAATGCATCAAGGGTAAAAATATGATACTCGAACAAATGAACTTGTCTGACTTCGGGTGAACCACTGACGATAGCATGCACGCTAAGGTCGAATACTGAGATGGCGGTTTGACACGTCTATTTCCAGACGCGCTCTAAAGAAAAACGTATTCCAGGTAAATCACACATTGTTTCCCAAAGAGTCTTGAAACAATTCAGTGTTGATCAGTCGTTTGCTGGCCGTCGTTTTTGTCATTTGTGAAACAACATTGTTCTATCGTATGCATAAACAAAAGTACAATTTTTTCACCCAACACACTGCGTCTTCTCCTATGCAAATTTTCAAATATATTGGACTGTCAGAAAAAAACTGGAAGAATGTCACGTGGAGGATACGCGGCTTATAGGGCTGCTGCTTCCACACCGTGATTGCTTGGCATTTGTCTCCATTGAGCACAACTGGAGATCGTGCAAAGTTTGTTCGTGCTACAAACTGCTTACTTCGTTTTATTTATACTCCTTCTTTGAATTATCAGGTGACCAGTCAGTGGTCGTCGTCAATGAGTTATGGGTTACTTGGATGGACCGCATGCTTTTGCCAACAGCGGTCACGCCGCTGATTGGACGTTTCATCAGAGACAGTTATCCCTCAACTGAACATTGAATAATTCATCAAGTATGAATACACAAAACACCTAGTACATCTATAATTATCAAATCAAAATCTGCTTTAGACTGTTGCGAGCGAGCTATGCAGTTGCAACGGCTGCTCGAAGACTTCGCTAAATTATCTGCTTTCTACGCAGATACCATTATGGATTTTGGAAAAAACAATTTTACTTATCTTTCACTTTGTTCTAAGAGAGCTGTCGTTTTCTAGCCACCATCGACATTTGGCAATAGAACTAGAGATATTACTTGTCAGTTGATGATGACGTGAATTATTTGGCAGCATAAGATAAAGGGTACTCATGGGAAAACCGGCTTGCTTTGATAATTTTATGGTTTGAATTTCTGTAGCTTCCATCAAGTAGTTGTTTTCTGCCATATGGGCTGCCGTACAGACAGTCAGGGGAAAAATGAGACGGGGCGTGCAGCGATGCAGGTACGCGGGTCAAGACAGCAGGAGGTAGTCAAGTGCCGCTGATGTTAAATTTTGTTCGGTGAGAGAGGTCAGTCAGATGTTAGCTGCAATCTTCATTATTGTATGAGATATATGTACGCGAAATGAAATCTAGACGTGTATATCTGTAGATGCTGATATATATTTGTGTATATATGTATATCGCTCGGTTTCCTTTCTGCAATCTTGCGCAACCCGAAAATGTGTGCATTACAGTTAGAACTTCTTTTCATGTAAGAGCACGCTTAAGATTTCATTCACCTACAAACTCGGCTTCACAATTACGTCATTTTATATCGGAGACTTTAATATCCTGCTTCGATACAGAACAATAATGCTATTTTTCATTTTCTTCCTCAGATTGACAGAAGAGTGCAGTGATAATCTTCAACATCACCCCACTAAGTTAGCACAAATTCTTTTGTAGGAAAGAGGCTGAAGGCAAGCAATCCTCTTGTACTGTGCATATATATTCTTAGATAAATTAAAAACGTCGACATGTGCCAAGAAATTCTGCTTGTTTCCGGCGGTTTCAGTTATGCGCATGTTGCGCCTGGAAAGATGTATTTTTTTATGTACAAATAGACGTAAGCTTTACAGCAACTGTTGGGGCATGGAATTTAATTTCGTCTTAGGCTCTTTACGCAGGTCAGTAGATTTTGTGCGTATTGTGATTACGAAATCTGAAACCGGCTTGCAACGCAGGCACCGCCCCAAGGCAGATTCAAAAACCACTAAAACCAGTCAGCACAAGGGGCCCTGAAACAACCCCAAAGCGGCCCGCTAGGAATTGCTTTTCCAAGTGGCATCATATCAATGGAGTTTGACAACTTTATTGGCAAAGTCGTAAATTGAATATTTCAGGTTTAAGGTTTTCTCCGAAGGTCATAATTCAAAGTACTTTGATGATTTCAAATCTTGAGCAACGCCTTTGACGTTTTTTTAAAAATGCGGATAAATAACTGCTTGAACCGGTTACAGTCAATGACTTTCGTTCATAAATTTTATACAATATGCTAAGAAACAGTTCTATAGGCCTCTAAGTTTCTAGCGAATTTCTTTAAGAAACTTTTCAATAACAGCCGACTGACATAAAAATTTGAAACCAGAGAAAGCCCTGTTCATTGTGCTTTCTGGCTACCAAATTTGTTGTTAAAACATTCACATAACTGCAATGAACTTTTGTTTTACTTCCTGACTGTTCCAGTTATGTGCTTGGTGCACCGCGAAAAGCAAAAATGCATGTTTGTAAGACCATTTGTCTTGAAGCAAATCTCGTATTACTGTTGCTTGCCCTTAACCGTTGTGGCCAATTATGCGTCACACTTAGTCGGCTCTGTAGGGTTGCAATAGTGACTACACTGACATTTGACCGACACATGGAATAGACGGTCGGAAGCCGTGACGGATTAAGTATATTTTCATAGGAGCACGCCAGCAATGCGTGTGTTAGCAACGCACATATAGCAAATGGGCGAAGGGGTTAACGTTTAATTAAATAAGCAGTCCGCAGAAACAGATCCATGTTCCGCTGCACGTTGAACTGTCACAGCGTTTAGTAAGTCGCGGAATTGAAGTTCGCCTTGGGACCTGCATGCAGACGACTAAATTACATGTGTATTACAATGAAGAAATCCAAAATTGGCGGACCTCAATTCTAGGCAAATTAGAAAAACGAACCAACACCGTACGATTCCTGTTTCAAAGAAGTATCTTTGGGTCTATTTAGGGTATGATCTGGGACTGTTTCGAGGGCGTTTTCGGGGGGCTTCTGCGCAAACTGGGAAAATGGTTCGCATCCTATTTAAAAGAAGTACCTTTGCGTCCTTTTAGAGATAATATTGGGTTGTCTGTAGTAGATCCTGAGACTGTTTGGAGTGAGTTGTTTGGGTAATCGTCAGGAGCATGAATGCTCATGGTCTACCAAGGTAGACCACAAAAAGGGTGTTCTCATTATTCCCCAAACTACTCGATCAATAATAACGGAAACCAATACGAAGAAGTATGAAATGAATATTATTTGCTAGCGAAAACATTTGACTCAGTTGGCCAGCAATTTAACACTGAATTGCTTAACAAAGGCAAAAATTTTCAACGGTTTTAAATTACCTTGATCGGATTTTCTGTTTTCGCTTCCCAGTATGGAAATCTCTTCAGACCATCACATTTTTTCTGAACGTATGTGATCCACGATAGTATGTCATCATTTTTACATCAGTTGACCAAAACGACCTTGGAATTCAGTTTAGTTCAGCTCAGTTCAAATAAGTTCAGTTCAGTTTAGTTCGGTTCATCTCAGTTTAGTTGGCACAGAACAAAAGGAGCCAAAGAGATCAAAAGAAATTCCATGGTTATTGCGTTGGCGTGCCTCTTTTCCGGTTGAAATGAGGAGTAAATAAACAGCAAACTCAATTCCCCCTTCGACGAGAGACCGATTGATCCTTGCGCTTTCTAAATTGGCTTGCAGTCTCGAAAATTCCGGTTCCAGTTAGATTACAGAGCCAAACGACAAAGCGCTTAATCGTCCAGGTTCTTGTAAGGAGACCTCCTTGGATCTGACGATGCTCCCACAATAGGATGGCGAGAAACCCTCCCCACATCCTGCAAGGAGAGATAAAAAAAATGAGTTGCCCTCCTCTCGACCATCTCCACAACCCCATATTTTACACCCCTCTTCAAACACCGCTAGCCATTCATTTTTCAGTCTCCCACTTCGCGTACTGATCCCACATCGACCACTTCCTCAGGTAGCTTGTTCCATTCATTCACCACTCGTATGGCAAACGATTTCCTCCTCAGCCCGGTGGTTACGTATTCTAGCACAAATTTCTTTCTGTTCCCTCTTAGTGTTTCGCTTCTTCTTATCTAGCATAGGGCTCCACGGTAACCCCGTATATCGACCAGACCTTTTATGATCTCGAAGACCCGTATCAAATCACCCCACACCTACGTCTTTCCAGGGCTTATAAGCCAAGCGCCCTCAGCCTCTGCTCATATTCCGTGTGCCCCAAATGCCCAAACCGCCGTGAGAGACACATTGAACCTGTTCCAGCATTTTACCGTCTCTTATCAAATAAGGTCTCCATGCCTAGACACAATATTCCAAGTGCGGTCCGACAAATGCCTTGAAAAGCGGCCATTGGTTAGCCTTATCCTTATTCCTCTGGTTAGCGTCACCGTTTGCTGTCCCTACTAGATGATGTCATCAGCAAACATAGGGTATGGTTTTTCTAATCCACTGGCTAAGCCGTTGGCATACATAAGGAAGAAAATTGGTCCTAAGGCTGACCCTTGGGGCACCCACTATATAGCAATCCTCTGTCCGGTAGGCACCCCTAGACTCACCCTGAAAGATCAACCCTTCAGACATTGTGCTATCCAGTTTTTCACCTTAGCATCAACTCAGAAAGCCTTTGCTTTCTGGTTAGAAAGCCTGCGGTTCACGGAATCAAAGGCCTCCTGAAATTCCAGGTAGCAGACTTTCACCCTGTCGGTTCTACCTCTTACTTTGTCCAGGTAGCTTATTAATTTGGTCAGACCGGATCATTTTCTGTCTCTGTCTCCGCTTTTATGCACTGGTATGACGGTCGACGTCAACCAATCCGCGGGGAGTTGCTCTTCTTCCAGCGTTGGGTGCAAGGTTTCACCGAATCCTCCGCCAGCGGCTTTACTATTGCTATCCGATAATCACAGTCAGTCCTCCAGGTTATTAAAAGTAGGATGATTGCACCATGTAGCTGAAATGGTGTCTCTTGTGTATGTGAGACAGCCTCCCCCGTGCCAGTTTATCTTGTCTTTCCTAAAAGCATTGTCACCAATTAAGGCAATTTCTATGTCGTGGGTACTGTCGGTCAGCCATGCCTCGGTGATAAGAAGGAAATCATATCTACGTGTATACACCAACAGGCGCAGCGCGTGCACTTTGTTTAGTATCGAGCGTGCATTTAATAGTAGCAATTAAAATGGCTCAGTAGTAGTAGCATGTGAATGTGGATAGCTGGAGTAAATGTCATCATGGACGTGTGATTTCATTTGGGGTGGAAAGTCATTGCGAGGCCAGCAAGGAAGAATGAATGTTGGTGGCGAGGCCTTTGGGTGACCATGTCCTGTCACGCCTGGTTCATAAGCTACGGTAGGTTCCAACCTGTCCATTGGTATAGGCGGTGAGCAACATGCGTTTGTTGGGGAGTGAAGAGGCTGTGCAACGGTGGTGGAGGGTATGGTATGGCTGGGGGAAAAACTGGGGAAACTAAGGGTATCCTGACGGCATTTGGAGCAAATCAATAGGTGGCAGGATGTTGGAAGGCCTGACATCTGGCTGATTGGAAGCCTCGAAATTTGGTCTGGGAAGGTAGGACAGTGGGTGTTTGCAGGTCGGCTTAAGCATTGTGTTTATAGGCTGTAAATGGTCAGTCAGGGGTAACTCGGAAAATTGTGGTCTTGTCCAGATTTGCATATGGTTCATACGTATATTTGGGGGGACAGGTGACGGGCCAGCACTACGGAAATCAGTTTCAGTTCTGGGACGGTAACCGAGGTTGAAGTTATGATTATTAAATAACGTCGTCGGATGCGGTACCGTGAGATGGTTCTTAGTGCTGCGGAGTTTGTTTGTGGTGCTGAAATGAGGAGATTGAGGTCTATCGGAGTTGGCCATACCTCCCTAAGGGGCTGAATTATGTGACCATGGTAGATCTAATGGGATAGGACATACACCGTGATACTATTAATGGGCTTGGTGGGGATCTTAGGAGGTGGAAGAGGCTTATGGCTCCCGTGGACCTCGTCTATTGAGCGGGGTCGCAACATCCTCAGTTGGAGGAAAGTCGCTTTCCTTGTTGTCAAGCCCATCTTTATTCACTTGTGGGCCTGCAGTCTGTGGGGGCAGGTTGGAGCTTGACGGTGAACTACATGTACTGGCCTTGGCAACCGTACTGTAGAGCGGGTGCGGAGTGGAAGGATGTTTGAGTCTTACTGAACAAGGTGACGTTGTGTTGCTTTTGCCCAGATGGGGGCATTTGGACGGGGGCTGAAATGTGGAAGCGTGCTCGATATGTCTTGGTCTACAAACGTGGAGCGTGAATCCGCGGACATTATTGGCTGTAATGAATTTCTGTTAGGCCGACAAAAGGGTGAATGTTTTAGAGACACAAAGCCCATTTTAGGCGACTTTGCTGTAACGAGCCTTGCAATTTTTGGTGGTGGCATCTTGGAAATCACATGTGTGCGACTGAAGTCGTGCGAAGTGTTGGCAAAAGCTTCCCTCTGGAGAGGCGTTTAGTCTGCGGTTACTTTTATGTTTTTAAACGGTGTTGTTGCAGCCATGAAGTTTTACTTGTTAATGAAAAGCTTCGCTAGAATCTTTGTCTGTAACTGCACCATGAGGGGGCAACTATGACGCTGTGTCCGCTTTCGCAGCCTTGTCATTACACTCGGTATGTGCACCTTGCCGCTAGCTGCCATGAGTTGATCTCTAAGGCCATTCATAGGAATAGGATCAGGGATGTTAAAGACGATAACGTTACATGGCCTGTCCACTCTACTCGGTGTTTCGGACGCCAGCACATCGAGGAAGTTTCCAGCGGCCACCAGGTCATGCTTGTCCAGCCGTGTTTCAGGGTCGATGAGGTGGGAATGGGGTGCAAGCTTTGAGATAGCGCGCTCCAAACTGTTAACATGATCAGTCAAATTGGATAAGTTTTCGAAGATTTGTGCCCTGTCATGGGCTTCACCCATTAGGTCATTAAGTACTACGGAGCATTGGCTCATTGTTCTCAAACGAGGGCCAATTTTGGAGCGTCTTGCAGATTTAGTTGCGCGAACGCTGTCATTGGCGCGTCTGACTCGCCGCTGAACACCACGAGCCATTCTGCTCTTACTTGGAAATTTAGTTTGTGAAGAACATCTGAGTAAGTTTGTGAAAGGTGACCACTTATGGTTGGTAAAACTTTAGTGATGACAGAATAATGTGTAACCGGTTTGGCACAGTTTTTGAGGGAAATTCTAAGGATTACTGCAGAACGACGCAACTTCTGAATACTTCAGAAGACTAATTGGGCATGAACGGTGGGTAGCAGGTTATGAGTCTGCACAATTTGCCAGAATGTAAATTAACAAGACAATAATACACTATGACAGATGACAGCCGTTAAATGACGGGCTAAATTAAACAATATTCTCAAATGTGGCTCAAACCAAAACACCCTGAGTCACGTTGTACGTTAGAACAGCAGGTTGATGTTGAAGGGTATAGAAACTTATGCATAGAGAAATGAGTAGACAGGCCGAAACATGTATCTACTTTTGAGGCAACTAAGCGTACCGATTGAATTTATGCTATATAGAATAAAAGCGCTTATGCTAAGGGCAGGTCAGAGCTGGAAATGTAGCTTTGCAAGCTTAGACAAAGCTTGCAAAATAATTAAACAGTGATCAAATCGTAAATTTCAATGATCAGAAAAATCAAGCCAACTTTTATGTCAGAGGAAATGATTCCTACATAGCGAATAATGCCAGAATAACAGAACTGTAGCTATAAAATCTCCACCATGACAACTGGTCGGTTTACTTGATCTTCCTAATATAGGAAGTCAGTTTCACTGTGTGAGATTCATAGGGAAAGCTGGAAAGTTGGTTCCTGCTTCCGTGAGTTTGGACATCGTTGGCTGAATTGTTCAACCAATAAATTTAGTCAAGGACGCTCTCTTGACTTGATTATTAAACAAAGCTGGCGAACGTTTGCGTTCAAAATCACCTTGATTTAAGTGCAACTAAGAATGACGAGCAACAAAGACGAAAATAAGCAATACCAAATCTTTCATAAATTCGTGTGAATAAACGGGACCAATATACTGAAGAAAATTATGAAAATAAAAGGTGTCCCATTGCTTAGTGGCAGATGTTTGAGAGCGAGCGCGTTTGAATTTGCAACCCTTGCTGGACTAATGCAATTTACAAGTTCAGTGGTTATAGTGCTGTTTAGTGAGTAACGGAATTCTTGCTTACTCCGGAGCCATGCGTCTAAACGTATTACCGGGCACCGAAACGTACCAAATGCATATAGCCCGTCGAAGTTGCCTCATATTTGTCACTGGGTAAACCCAACAAGAACGGTGGCCCACACAAAGACGCTCGCACCTGTCGGTCCTAAAATTAATGTATTTGCGGGCACGAGCAGTGATGAAGGGGAGGTCAGTCTGCTTTTAAACGCAGAAAGAATGCATTTCACCCAGCCAAAGTAACTGCCTTAGATTCCAAGTTGACGAATTTAGACTCCGATGGGTGCATCAAAAATATGACTGCAAAATAGTAATGATATTTTACTTATTCGACACTGCTTGGAGCATGCAGTGCGCGCGATCATGACGTGCGACTAGAGTGACGAAAGATGAAAAAGTTGAAAAATTATAAACACTCATTTGCAAACTTGGGAGGCCTATAAACTAGCCAGCAATACGTACCTGAGGTCATGTTTCGTAAGAGCATAAATAATAACGAATTTCCACGCGGAGAAATTGAGTCCGGCGGGGACTTCTCGTCCGTATCGCTCGGTGTCATTGTTGTGCATCTCGTAGGCCGCAGCAAAATTAAGTGGACCGATAGCACCACTCAAAAGTCCATTAAGAGTGTGTTTTCTGAATTTTGGGAACAAACACGAATTGGATTTGGTGGAATGGACAATGCTTGGCAGGAAAAATGCAATAAATCAGAGATCGTAAAATTTGGAGACAGTTAATCGCCGAATGCATAGTCTGGTGAGCAGGATACTGAACGAACACTAGCAGTATAAAGTGCAAAAGAACTCGAAAGCACAGTCCCTTGGCAAAGGAAGACGGTGGCACGGGATAAAAAGTGTGTAATCGTATGTCTGATCTGTGAGGGCTGTTTTCGGTAATTGTGATTTCATGAATTTCAGCTAGATCCAGTGATGCTGGCAGGGTTGACAAAAAAAGGAGACTAAAATCACATAAGGTAATGTCTGGGAACTCTTGTGAGGAACAGTTACCAGAAGCAGCAGTCTGTTGCCAAATTTCTTAGACCAGAATAAAGGTTCACAAGAAATGACGGTCCAAAGCCACTGTCATGAAGAATCCTGAGATGCATGTAAAACGTCAGCTTGCATCAAATCCCAATATAAATATTTCCCCCCGTGAGTCCTGCTTGCAGGATGTTGGCAAAGGAACTTTGGGAAGGAGCTAGAGAAAAGTGCACGCAAATTTAGGAACTAGAGGGCAGTTCACCAAAACAATGTTAGCTGATTCACATCAGGACGGTGACTTTGCGTTTTTAAAGCTTATGGTTTCTGTAATATTGTCCACGGAAGTAACTGGCAACAAGGCCAAAAGCCGCATATATGCAGTTCAACGAATCAGTAAAATAGACTGATGCCGGTTTTTCACCCTCAATAAACAATTCTTGCATTCAGGCCATATAACAAAATTATTCTCTTTAAGCCAATTAACGTGCACTAGAGCAGCGATGATGCAGAGTGCAGTCATTAATACGAGGTGCATCTGAAATTGTATGAGATGAAAGAATATGAACACAAAATCATGAAAACCAGCTCCTGATTTCGAACGAAAAAGAAAGTCACTTACACAAAAATTTGCCATAGGATCGATGGAATTTAAGCTGAAAATAACACACTTCAACTAAGCTGAAGTCGTCTTAGCAAATCTCATTTTGGAGCCTACAAGCAGTATAACGTGATGGCTAAATCGCAAAGGTTTCAGTAAATATTCGACGGGCCTATTAAATATTCTAACTTTACCAGACCATTCTGCAATCCAATTCTGCAACCTGACTCCCTCACCGAAAGGACCACCCTGTAAAGCGGAGCAGCGTTTAGCAAAACGTTTTTGATGAACAGATTTTAGAATCCGCCGAAACGGCTTTGTGGATTGCGCAAATCATCAAACGTACAATAGTCAGGCACGCAGTCACATGAATAAGATGCACTCAACGTTCCTCGCTGCCAGTTGTTCTCGCTGTTGTCTTTTGTAATTTAGGGTGTTATTACAGTATTTATAGAATAATTAGAATCGTTTTCTTAGTTGAAAATATTTCCTAAATTATTTTGGCCATTAACATCTGACCTCATCCCTCGCTGACCCTTCTGTCAATATTGCTTCAAGCCTGGACCGCCACATATTCAACTCCCGCCTGGACCAATATTAAAGGTCTTTATGCTGCTGACCCTTCGTTTCATCCGTGTCCGCTTTTTTCTTTTTGTTTCCTGCAGTTTTGCAGACCGCAAGGATATCTTCCTTTTGCCAGCGCTTTGATTTAGCCAAGGACCAGGACTCAGGCTCTAGACCTGAGACCCCTGGCTTCTTCTCAGGGTCAGGATTTCACCACCACCTGCTCCACCTATTTCCCTGCAAGTCGCTTTCTATGGTGCGTCGCTCACTGTTAAGGTATTAAAAACTGTTTTATGTATGCCTCCTCATTCAAACCCTAAATTCTGCACTGGATAATGATGTTCCCGACATTTTATGCCGCATTTCCGTACCTCTGATCTGGGGACCTTATTACAGCCGTTTTAAATCCCTAATTTTCGACCCTTATTCCTTGCTTGTTTAGGATAACGCTTGCTTTACTTTCGGGCAAAACTGTGTTCCTACTCTTAGTTAGTGGTTTCAACTATTCCGCTGCAAGTTGGAGTTCGTCCTGGTGTTGGGGTTTGCAGGTCCTCCTGACACAAGCCTGGGCTGATTTTTCGTAATGCAGTTTCGCCCTAAAAACTGCCCTAACCTCATTGCTCTTTTGATCGCCGCATGTTCTGCAGTGTCTAACGCCATCAATGCCCAGTTTTGATGCATCCTAGTTTCCACGCTAGGCCCTGCATTCCATAAAAGAGTACATTTCCCTTCATCCCCGAGGATGTATCGACGGATTTCTAGAGCGCTTAGAATACCATTTTTCTCCTCCAGGGCTGCTATTCTACGGTGAACCTAAATGACCCTCTTCCACTTCTGATGCCTAAATATGTGAACTGCGACGATGCAAATAGCAGTATCTGCGGATTCACTTTTCCCTGATGCTCACGTAAAACTGTCTGTTTCGTTCCAATTGATTTGTTTTCTTCTTTTACAATTTCCTTCTTCCCTAATCATAAATCGACAAAGTTTTTTCTTCCTCGGCGTCCCCTTGGTTGTCTTCTTAATTTTCAGATAGTTTTCCTTCTCCCTTTTTCCCAGATAATCTTTTTCCTTTCCCACTGGCATGGACATCACCTTGGAGTTGCCTTTTAAGATGCATTTCATTAGCTTCCCACATTTCGGACGCATTAAAGCCAGTTATTATTGGCAGTAAACAAGGGACCATTAACTGGTTAATCAAACATGCTATGTTGTACCATAAGTCACATGCATCACATTGGATATAACTGAAATTTTGCCCTCGGCACAGTGATCTTTTCCGCCTGCCCATTTACTTTTGTCATTTTGTCAGAATGTCCCGCGAATGACAAGTCTCTTAATCATATTTATTTCTGTGGTCCTGAGCTATAGGATCTATCAAATATTGATTAACGTGCAGTAATTTTATTTGTGGCAAGAACGTGACCAACCAGGAGACGGTTGCTTTCTGCAGAGCTATACAAAGAGCGGTCGATTTTGCAACAAGAGTTTGGCTGAAATACGTAGGACGGATTTTCGTTTTCGAAAGTCTCTAGGCAACTGCAAATCTGAGCATGGCGTTAGAACTTTATTTGCAAAGGACGAAAGTGACCGCTACGGTCTGAAAAGCCTTGTGACCAGTATATTTTCAGCGAGTTTCCCGGGGGCTTCCAAGATTAACCAGTATTTGCGTTTCTTAGATTTTCTATTGATACTGCGACGTTATCACCACAGACATATTTTAAACCTACATGATTAATTTGCCTGTAGATGATGCTGAAAGGAGAAGGCAAAAACAACTTGGCAGAAGACAACCATGGAAAGAAGCATCAGGCAGCGAAACAAATGCTCATACCTACATAAAAATTTGCAGGGCTAGCAAAATTGGATATAAAAAGGAAAATATGGAAACAGCAAATTAAAGACGACCACGTTCAATTGTAAAGCACACCGAAATTTTGGCATCATTACAATGAAGCCCGGAGGCTGGGGTATCACGCGAGGCTCGCTGGGCGGACATTTGGCAATGCCCACAGAATTGATAGACGGATTCCAGACTTCGCACTGCACCTTTCACCATACGTGATGGGAGAGCTGTTGGTAGAAGAAACAAATTATTTAGGTAACTGAAAGGCTTGGAAAAAAGGCAGGTCATTCTGTGTGGATGATATCTGCCTAGCCATAATCAAGCCACGTGTGTTCGTCAGCGCAGGCCCGATTTGTAAGCTATCCTGGACCGATTATGCAACAGTGGATTGCCGCAGAATTGGGGTAGTATAGAAGTTGTGGCCATCATCAAGAGTGGTTTGAATCCTGTGGTGGAAACGTCACAAGTTGATGGAAAAATTAATTCGGGCCCAAATCTGCCTATATCTGTCAAAAAAATCACTAGTATACCGATCTCATCTCGGTTTCAGTAATAATAGGTCCTGCCCCACTAACTTCTTTCGCTTCCTGGACTAATTCACTAGAAAACGAATGAGATTAAGCAGGTTGAATTTTGTTACCAAGCCTTCGGCAGCTCGCTTATTTCGATGGACAGTCGTCTGCTACGAAAATTTGATATCCAAAGGTAGATACATCAGTAAGTAGGGGCCAATCTTCCCAACACATTTTATTTGGGGATGGGAGGTAGCTGCTCCATCCAGTGTGAAATCAACAGGGGTGTCCCTAAGAGCACGTGTTGGATCTTTTCTTGATTCCACTGTTTTTATTGATCTATCCCCCGATCTAAAGTCAGCTATCTTCAATGAATATGTGGTAGGGTAAATGAGCGGTGAACTTAGAAGCGTAATGATGACTGTTAAGGCTTGGGCTGACAATTGGGAATCCTCTTAATGCGAGTCAAATTCAGCTGTTATCTTGGGGCTCAAAGAGCCTCAAATTATTAAAAAACCTGGGGTCGTCCACTGGGAGGGCTGGAAAGCCTAGGACTAATCGCCACGTCACATCTGAACTAGACGGACCAGTGAGCCGCAGAATTTCAAAACGTCAGAGGTTAACCGTTTAAAGTAGGACTTTTAATGCCTTAAAATGGAGGCTTCCAGGAGTAGAGAAAAACCTTAACGACAGTATTTTGAGCGGGCCCGGCTTTTCTTCCCCAGATCAGGTACCGCATGCCTCCATCGGATGCATTTCCTGCCCCCGAGGATAGTTGGTGGCAGCGAGGGGAATCACAAAACCAGCGGCTTTGACGGTGATCTCACAATTCTCGACAGGAGTTACAGGGGGCGGTTACTAGCAATTCCTGTGATTGTGAGCAGCTTGTCGGACCTTCCTCTGGACGACATTGTCCAGCGGGATTGACAATCTTACATACCACGAGGTGGGAGTAAGCTTGAAACTACACGATCTGGGTTGTTGATTAAGTCATAGTTTATTGGCGACGGGGTCACAAAAACGTAACCGACGGCCCGGTGAATTTGTACTGATGCAGAACGATGTTCCCCGAAGCACAGGTTGAACGGACTTCGGGGTGCTGTAAGTACTGAAGTAGGACGATAGTGATTAGTGTCACTAGGCATTCCGTTTTTTCTCCATCAGGGAAGGTTTGAGAGTACCAGTAACTCCTGCCACCAGGGTAACATGAGGCACCCTAATTCTTTTGGTGAGATCACTAAGATGAACCCGATACGGGAGGTTGTTCAAACATGGCTCGAGGGCAATGGCTGTCGTCGCCTGTTGGCCGGGATACTCGATAATCAAAAGAGTTATATGGTGGAGGTCAGGATCAATATGAATGTGATAACGGAATGGAGATGGGCGAAAAGCAGACTGAATATCGTATGAGGCAGTATGAAACTCGAAAAACTGAAAACAGTCCGTTGAGCAAGGAAACGGGGTGGGAATTGTGTAATCCTAAGACTAATACAAAAGGTTTGCTTTGAGCGATTTTGAGTTCCTAAACTTCAGCGTAGTCCAGAGGTGAAGACGGGTTTGAAAAAGAAGGAGAACCGGAGTCAAATGAGTCAGGGTCTGGTGGACTCGTGTGAAGAACTGTTACCAGGAGCATCGGTCTATTGCCAAATTCTGCAGATGAGAATGGAGGTTGATGAAAAACGACGATCTTCAGCGGTTTTCGGGTGTCAATATGCATTGTGAACGTCAGTTTGTATCAGATGCCGATGAAAACACTGTCCTTCGAGAGTCGTTTATGTATGGTTATGGTAAAAAGAATTTTGGGAAGGAGCAAGAGGATGCCAGTACAAAGCGGTGTGCGTGAACGCATAAGCTGCAGTGCGGTTTACCACAACAGTGCTAATGGGTGGGGCTGACCGAGTGCTGGCCACCCAGCCTGAAAACACCGTTTGGGGTAAAGGCAGGGGTGTATTTCGCCAACCTAGCTGCAGCCGAGCTGCCCGCCCGATGTGCACTGGCCAGAGCTGTATATATGACCGAGCTCGCACTATTGTGGTAACTCCGGTCCACTCGTGGTGTGGAGGGAGGAATTCAAATAGGTTGGGTTAAGGGAGACATCGTTTATCCAGGGTTGGATAATCGCAGGCGAGCGGAAACCGCGGTAGTCAGAGCATGGTGCAAGTGTTTCCATCCAAGCAGAACTATACGTTCTGGAAGAGGAAGAAAAACGACAGTCGGCGGTCTGGCTTAGCTGCTTGCAGTGGATTAAGAAGCGATCAATCCTGCGAGCGGCTCAGAGAAGGAAGTTATTAGAACGCATAGTGCAAACCGAAATATATGGGTGGTAGTTGAAAACAAGAAACGGTCGGGGCCAGCGGGTATGGTAGATGGAAACGGTCACTAAGGGATGAGAAGATACAACGTGGGACTTCACTTTCTTGAAGATAATATGAGGTCTGAATTGTCTACAATGGACAGAGATATCAATGAGTGAGAAAGAAAGAACCCAAGGTGTTGGCCTCATTTTGTCTAGAGAGAATCGTTTGGGTTCGTCAGAAACAAGGTGATTTCTACGGACCGGAATCATTTGCTTGGAGGGAAGAGTTTATGAAAAGTCAGGGTGAGGATGATATTGAACGTTTATTCTAGAAGACGGTGGCCGGGTATGGTTGCCACACCGTTTTGGCGACGGTGTTGGAATTAGTAAGGTGAGTGGGTGGGAGAGCGTCCTGGGCGAGCGACCCTACACGCAGTTAGAACGATAAGGTTTATGGATATGAAGTGAGACTATTGAAGAATAGGTACGGTTTTTGCAGGCAGAGGATCGGTGAGATGCATCTGACGTGGAACTGCATGCAAATAAAGAAAACATGTGCTGGTGCCGGAGCCCTGTTTAAAGTGGAAGAGTCGAGGTTGATTCATATATGATATGATTAGGGAGAGTTGCGTTGCTTTTGGCAGTGAACGAAAAGGTGACAATAATGCGGATCTCAGACGCCCAATCCAGTATCATACACTCAATCCTCAAGTGAGTATGGGTGGTATAGATTATTGAAAAAGGGTACAGTACCTACTCTACGTACTTCGATTTAAATGCAATAGATAATGGCGGCAAAATGCGCAACTATTGGGGGAGTTTGTGCTATAATGGCGAATATCTAACAATAAATTTGGCTTTAACAGAAGTCTTTGGAACAAAGAGAGTTGTAGTGGAATCCGCATTTCGGAGAGAGTATGAGAGTGAGTTTCTAGCGTAAAGTGCAGAGACGCATCTGTCCCCTGTGATATTATTGTTAAAGGGTACCAGGTTTACTCTTATGCGTCGGAGTCACAAGGGATCTAATTTTAGCGATTCACAGCGTTCCATGTTTTTTAGGCTTGTAGAGGAGCCAATCAACTGCTTGGTAAATGCACGTTTGGCGTCTTCAAGCGCCACTCTGTCGCACTGCGTCATGTTAGAGCAGACCAGAGAGCAATGACCCAGAGTAGGTCTGACGTAGGTTCCAAAAAGATGTAGTTTGCTTCCGTTCGAATTCAGAGTTCGGTGTAACAGCCCCACTAATTTATTTGCTTTCGTCACTAGTGCGAGAGCATGCTCCGAAAAGTTTAAGGTGCAGAAATGATGTACGTCCCGTTCGCGAACTTTCCATTTAACAGGATTTATTTTGACTCGGTATGCGCAGTGAAGTACCAGTGGGACGCTGTGAACGCATCCGGCAAAGATCGATCACCAGAATTCACTTGATTTACGGAATAACCCAGAATCTGTTAAATCAAGGAGACCCTTGCGCAACGCGAAATTCAGACCGAGTGTTTCAGGATATTATTGCATCCCCAAGCTGTTCCCGGGAGAAAAATCTAAATTGGTCTATGCTTATAAATTTATAAAAGCGCTTCCGATGGCGCCAATATGGTGCACGGGCGTAATAGTTCAAGTTCCCCTATTTTTGCGTTTTTCCTTATTAATGCTCAGTTAAATTTATGTCCTGTGTTTAACTGCATCATTTTAATTTTCGGTTATCCATTTTATTGATAAAGGGTGCGTTGCTGCAGAACTACTTCACAATTCTTTATTTGTTGAGCGCCGTTTTGACAAACCCATGGATTATTATCTCGCACTTATCGGAAGAATACCAGGTCTTACACGGTGAAAGCTAACGAGAATTTGTGTATTCATTTCGGCTTGGGCTTTTCGCTTTATTAAAGATATACAGAGTTTATCCCCAATTAACCTGGAAAAATTTGGATTCTGTCGCATGTTTCACGGCAGTTTAAATCCGTGGAATACCATCGAACGTTGGCAGTTAACCTCAAGACGTACGCTGAAATCTCTTGGCTGGTCCAGCGGTTGAACATTTTTTAGGCGGTACCATCCACTGTAAATCGTATTTCACTATTATTTTTACGAATCTGCCGCCGAAATACCTTTTATGAACCTACGAGAACGGAAGTTACAAGTTGAAAGCTATGTGTATGTTTACATTATTTCCGAGCCCAATTTTGTCCCGCGGAAATAGAAACCCCATAATTGCATTGTATATCTTAACTGAGCATTTAGCAAGTGTCTCACACGACAACTGCTTGAGCATAAAGGTTGCAGACTACATAAGGCTTGAAAGTAATCCCACATTACTTTATCATTACTTAACGCATGATGGCAAGGATAAGCAATAGAAGGTCTCAGCCGCCAGCAACCCAGTGCTCTATTTTAACGACGTAAAGCGGTTGGTGCTCTGAAAACAGCTAGGTACTGCAGGCATTTTAGAAGCGGTCAAAAAAGAGCTACCAAAAGTACCAGTAACTGTCAAACCGCATGGTTCAGTTGATATTCGCAGAGAGCATGCCGAAATCTCTGATTTACTACACGGGTTTCTTGATAGTCCCAGGTGCGAACAGTTTGCAAAAAAAATTACGTTACCACAGAGACGGATTAACTGGACAACTAAAGTGGTTATGCTCAACGTGCCTGATGGCAACGACCTGCCGTGATTATTTGAGCAGACAATTCGTTGCACTTCCTTGGCAATGCATCAGACTTCGGAAGAATCACCAGCGATAATCTTGCCCCCTGCCATTTCAGTTGGCCGACAGGAATGTGGCGAAGAAAACTTTAGCGGACAAAATATAATGACTAGTTCACCGCAGTTAAATTCAATCAGAAATCAGGATAACAAAACACCCCTGCAACGTGAATCAGCGAAATTTTCCAGCGTAATGTCAGTTCCTAAACAAAATGCAACCCTGAATTCCTTTTGAGATACTTGTCCAGTCCTATGCATAACAGCTATGCACCCGACTTTTCATGAAAGTCTAAATTGGCAACTGTTTGCCTTCATCTCTGAGGTCAGTGCCGCGGGAAACAAATAAGAAGCGCCAACCAACCTCGAAGTCTCCCACGGAGTCCACTGTAGGTTCTGAGCAATTTGGCTCCAGGCTGTATAACACGATATACCGAACGATCAGAGGTCAGCATAGTTCAGCCAGAAAACCACTGTCTTCTCTCATAGACCCCGTGCTGAAGCCAGTACATATCTGAAGCTACTGTTTTCCGCTCCTACCTCCAACTCAGGTGCCACCCCAACGCAATACTGATATCATTTGTAGTGGGCCAAATTCACACGTGAAATCCACGAACTGTGGAAATGCCAGCAAATACATCCTCTGGTGAAAATTGCAAGACACAGGGGGTTAACATCTGCAAGCGTCACCTGAGGCCACCATTCATGGTCAAAAATTCATCAGAAGTGGAGAAACCGCTCCTAAAACGACGCTGTATCAACGCCGGGATCAATTAACTTCATATCACTTCCTTTTTTCACTCCTCTCCTCTGACCAGTTAAGCGTTCCCCAGAAACAATTTTCCGCCTTTTATGGAGTTTTCCACTTTGGAATCGAATGTAAATTTCGTCCTTAAGGACCCCTACAAAATATGGTCGTGTAGTATGGCGCACCTATACAAACCTCTAGCGATTCTGAATGGCAAGGTGTTACCCTCTCCCCAGACGTGCTTCAACCAATACGTGAGTTCATTAAGATTTCTTGCAACGGGTTATGAAATTTCACATCTTACCTCATACACACCGAATATACGGAGGCGACAGTAGCTGAAGAATGACTAACCGATCCAATGTGAACAAAAAATCAACCGACTCGTCAAGCTTTCGCCCATAAATGCTCATTCTAGCATGGATAAAATACATCACACAAGCTCATCTGCCCTAAAACAAAATTGATTTTATTCTAACAACTGCTGCCTGGCTCCTAGGACCTCTTTACATGGGCAGAAACTTCTAAAGCCAGTGCCTCTCGCTCCTCCACAAGCGGAGCTCGCAAGCAAACGGCGGGATGCCTGGTGTAACTCAAGGACAATTTTCCGAAGCAAATGTGTACAACGCTGTACTCTGGACGTTGCAGATAATTCTATACGGCTAACATTTCTTCCCACAAATGGCTGGTGCTAGTTTCATCAACTCCGTTGATTCCACCGATTCGTTTGGTGCCCTAACGAAGTCTGTCAAAACTTCGTTACATCCTCTAATTTTAATTAACCTGGATTAACGTAGTAATCTTTCCCCCTTCACGACCAAATCCAGTGTCATACACTCAATCCTCAAGTGAGTATGGGTGGTATAGATTATTGAAAAGGGGTACAGTACCTACTCTACGTACTTCGATTTAAATGCAATAGATAATGGCGGCAAAATGCGCAACTATTGGGGGAGTTTGTGCTATAATGGCGAATATCTAACAATAAATTTGGCTTTAACAGAAGTCTTTGGAACAAAGAGAGTTGTAGTGGAATCCGCATTTCGGAGAGAGTATGAGAGTGAGTTTCTAGCGTAAAGTGCAGAGACGCATCTGTCCCCTGTGATATTATTGTTAAAGGGTACCAGGTTTACTCTTATGCGTCGGAGTCACAAGGGATCTAATTTTAGCGATTCACAGCGTTCCATGTTTTTTAGGCTTGTAGAGGAGCCAATCAACTGCTTGGTAAATGCACGTTTGGCGTCTTCAAGCGCCACTCTGTCGCACTGCGTCATGTTAGAGCAGACCAGAGAGCAATGACCCAGAGTAGGTCTGACGTAGGTTCCAAAAAGATGTAGTTTGCTTCCGTTCGAATTCAGAGTTCGGTGTAACAGCCCCACTAATTTATTTGCTTTCGTCACTAGTGCGAGAGCATGCTCCGGGAAGCTTTGGCTGCAGGAATGCTTTAAGCCTAGGTCCCGAACTTGGCAATTAACGGGGATGGACTGAATTCTCAGCTTGAATTTCTCGATGTGCGAGAGGCATGCGCAAGGCAAGATCAATTTTTTGGAACGATGATGCACACGAAATGTAAATGATAGATGTCGAATGGGGTAAACGGGTGGGAGCAATATTGAGTTATTGCAGATGCTCACTGGAAGGTGAAATGAGATACTGCAAAGCAATGGGGAAATTACAAGTATTCTAGCGAAAAGCGAAAAATAGAAAACTTAATTTTCAAAATCATAAAGAATTATCTGGGACTGTTTGCAAGCAGCGGAATACGAGTCATTTCATGTTTAAGCGTACTTTATGTGCCCATTACTGGCGCACAACATGGACTTAGCCAAAAGGTGGATATCGATATATGGCTGGAGACACCAAACGTCGGTAGCTTCAAGTAATGGACGGAAATGCGAAGTTGAAGAGACGACAAGCAGTGGTAATGCGGTAATTGGATGGAAGTGAAAATCAGGCGGAGCCTCAGGCAAATTGGATGAGACACGTAGTTGACAACAAATGGCCAAAAAATGTTGAGAGCGGAGGAAGATTATCTCAAACTATCTGGAGCTTCGGATATGGAGCTCCAAGGATAGTGATTATATTCACATACGGATGGCGGTAAGCTGTATCGGGAGACGCGTCAGATACGAGAAATTATGTGTATAAATACGCCCTAACTAGACTAGCCCAGAATGTCCTCCATGCTGTCATTTACGTTGTCTCATCTTTTTATCTTAGTCAGCAGTAAGGGTGGGGAATATGAGGTGCGCAAGCCGTTCCGGAGAAAGCAGCAACCGTGGTTTTGCTCGATCGCAAAGATGCGAGTTGAGATATCCAGTGTGATAATCCGCGTAGTTTCCGTTGACCAGGCCAGAACTCGAGTGCCAGTTCAAGCTAACAGGTTCCTAACAGGAATGACAGGCCAGCAGATGTGAAATCGCCATTACGAGGACGAAAGCGTTAGCAGCGCGTCTGCTGCCGGTGCGAGATCTGAAACGCAACAGCGAAGTAGTCTGGCTTGGGTGCCAGCTTGGGGTTATGGTGATTATTGGATCGCGGCAAAACACCTGCAACATAGTGCATCTATTCCGTAAAACGTGGTAGCAGGAGTGAGCTATGTTAGCAGTTTTGGGCGTAGTTGAAGGTTAGGCGCTAACAAAAACGACATATTCAGCCCAGCTAAGCCAGTAAAGAGCGTAAGATGACATGAAGAGCGAGGAGTACATAGGCTGGTGTTTGAAATCACAGGATATGATGAGACCATGGATCCAACAATAAGTACGCTGACACTTTCGTCAGCCCACATTGGGAGAATTTCGAGAGTTAGTTGCTCAAACCACTGATGCAGAGGGCACATCACTAGAAGGGAGGTCAAAGAGTGCATTAGCGGGGACGTGTGATAAGGTGAGGAAGTTAGAGGTGAAGCCGAATCCCAGATGGTGATCCCAGCAAAGATTCGGTCACGAACAGAAATTCTATCCTGTGTTCGTAAGCCTCGCCTAGTCCAATGTCAGCTCGTGCCAAGTTAATTAACAGCGGGACATCCAATAATTTTGCCCATTGGGCTTTGAATTGGGCTAATTGTGGGCACGACCAGAGGGAACAAGGGAGTTTGTTCCACAGTTTAGGGTAAGCGACTGTGAAGAATATAGCCATGACCGACAGTCGAGTCAGGGTATTCTTAAGGAGTAGTATCTACTACGAAGTGGATAAGGGGACTACCAGCGTCGCGTGGGACGTTTGCAGTAGAGTGGAAATTATAATGACAAAGATTAAAGAGAAATGCACGGTTTAATTTAACTCGACGAAGCCACAATGGTTCAAGTCCAAGCAGCTCGCAGCTGGCTCCGCAGTTTAAGCTAGTTAAAGGACCTAGGAGATTTCTAGTGAATACACGCTGCACATTCTCGATTGCGATTCGATCGACTTTAGGCATAATCGGGCAGTACTTGAGGTGGGGCCTAGCATGGGACTTGAAGGCGATAATTCTGCAGTTTTCAGTGCGCAATGCCCTTAAGATCATTGTGGCGGTTCTCTTAGATATAGCGGTCTGATGATGAACCTGCTCCTGGAATTTGAAAGAGCAGGAGTATTGTAACCCTAAGTTCTTAACTGTGTGTGATACAAGAATTGGCATGTCGTTTATAGAGAGGGCGCCCGGAGGAACGTTAAATTTATATGTTACCGGAGAACTTTTGCCAGCAGAGAACTTCATAAGCCACTTGGAATACCAGTTATCAAGAGACTCTAGGTCTTCAGTGATAAATGCAAGAGTGGAGCTAAATGAAGTAGCCTCAAGAGAGTAGAATATTTTGATGTCATTGGAAAACAGGAATGGTGTGCATGACGAAAAACTTTAAAGATGTCATTAATGTATAGCAGAAAAAGGAGAGGACCTGGGACGCTCCCCTGAATGACCCCAATGGTAATAGCAAAGGGCTGGGAAAAACAACCGTCATTATTGTCTCCCTGAAAGCGATCGGAAAGGTAGGATGATAGCCAAAAAGAGAGGGGATTTCTTATTCAATAAGTCATAAGTTTGGCCAGAAGTCGGGAGTGGGAAGCGCGGCAAAACGCTTTTGACATGTTTAAAAAGATTATGACCATCGACCGGTGGGAATCAGCACTTTGGGTAACCAAATTTAAGTATTCTAACTGACAGGTGAGTCAGGATCGGCCCCTGAGGAAGCCTTGTCGAGAGGGGTTGATAAGGTTGTGAGTAGCAAGGAAGTTAACCAGTTGTTCCTTAACAATCTTTTCCATATTCCTGGATAGAAATGGAGTGTGTTTAGTGGGGTGAAAGTATTCAGGTTCATGCATGGAACGCTTTTTGTGATGTGAAACAATAATGGAGGTTTTCCACTGTGACGGAAAAGTAACGCCGAACGTGGAGAGCAAGAACAGAGTAAGAAGGAGCAGTGAAAGATCTGGACCAGCGGTGCGAAATAGGACTGGTGGGATGCCATCTTCGCCAGGCATGTGGGATTACCTGGCATATTTCATCACATTAATGATGCCAGCAACGTTAAAGGAGATGGAGGATAATCTGACCGAAGTTAACATGAAGTGGATTTCAGGGTGTATCCTATTTTCAATAATGAGAGTAGAAGTGAAATACATGTTGAATGCTTCTGCGATGTCTACAGGGGACGCGATGAATAAGCTATTAAATATGATGAAATTCCAAGTAGTTGACGATTTGGGCTGAGAGCGAGTTTTGAAAATGTGGGAAGTCTTCCAAACTGGGTTGGGCGACCCAAAAGCTGGCATTTCCTGCCTTTGTAACCTTAGTTCGGATTCCATAATAAATTCTTGTTGCAAGCGGTTGACTGCACTAAGAGCGGGAAGTCTCCCGTCTTGTTGAAGATTTTTTAAGCCTTCAAAAGCTTCGTCTGGAGCAGACAAATCCTGCTAGGCTTCTTGGGTTTACGTTGAGTGGTCGGAGTAAACAGACGATTATTAGTAATGAGAAGTTTTGCGTAAAAGTCGTCTGCCGCTCCCTGCGGGTCAGGCGATAAAAGGAAGCTGGACCAATCAAGGATTTGCAGAGTGTCAGTGAATTCGTCCCAACGAGTCGACACAGGAAGAGGCAGCATGGTGGGTACACATATCTGAGGAAGGCTTGTTAAGGAGAAGGAAGCTACACGTGACCATCTCGTGGTCACTTCCAGGGAAAGGTTTTAGCACTGAAACCCTAACATTAGGAGTGCTATGCGCAAAACCAGTTCTAAGATATTATGGAACCTTGTGGGCGTAGTCACATGCCGAGTCCATCCTTCAGCGTGCGCTTCAGAAACAACGTTGAGTAAAGCAGGTGGAGCGGATAACGAAGACCAACAAATTTTAGAGGCATTGAAGACACCCGCAATTAACCTACGGCTGGGGGGAGATCAGAAGGAAAAATGAAGGCTTGAGTTAGACGGGAAATATCAGGACTATTCGACTTTGCTGGTCGTTATACATATCCTATATGAATTGGGAGCCCAGGTAATTGTACCAGAAATCAAATGGTGTCAGGGATAGAATCAAGAAGTGGGTGATGGAGAACGGAAGCTTTGTATGGCTGCTTCACGTAGGCTAGGCAACCACCTCCTCTACGATTTCATCTATTGGCTTGGAAGGGCGTATAATCCGCCAATGAAAAAGACGGAATGGAACTGTGGTCTGTTAGCCAAGTCTCTGTCACCAAAATGATATCGTAAGAGTTTTTAGCTGCTAACACTCTCAGCTCTCTTACTTTAGGAGTCAGTGGGCGGGAGTTCAGGAGGAGTAGGGAAAATTCACTGGAACATTTAAGTCCACGTGATATCCAAGAGGTGGATTCGACGGGGGTCAAATAATCAGGGGATATATTAGAGGTTCGGATGATGCATAGCTGTAACAACGGAGTGAGCTCAGTAGAGTTAAGTATACTGGCTGACGAGGGACAGTCTTTTTTAATGGATTTGTGGGCTGAAGACCAAGGTGATAGAAGAAACTTGGGATTTAATGAGCCGGTTGTTAGAGGATGCCAGTGTGAGGGATGTGGTGTCAGTGGGGGTGGGACCGTGTTAGGTGGCCAAATTGTTACCTTATCATGGCGGGACTGGAAATATCGGGGGTTAGTGGGCGGGGAGCTCTGGAAAATGCCGGAGAAAACCCGGTTAGCAGGTATGAGCGCGAATTTTTGGGGATAGGCGTTACTTTTGAAATTCGCGGGAGTCAGGAGAGCAGTGCTTTCTAGCTGGGCAATTCGGGTAAGCGCTGGACAAGAGTGGGTTGGTAAAGGAGTCTCATGACAGGTTGTGGCTCAATGGGCTAAATATATTTATCAAATTTTGCCAGGTAGCCTGGGAGGATCCGGGGGTAAATGGTGCGAAATTAAGAAGATAGTGGTAGTTGGAGTGAGGAGTTAGGCGCGCAGCAGTAGGAAAGGAGCGTTGGAAATGCATATAAATGGGGTTGGGTGGTAAGTGGATGGAAGTAGGAAGGATGAGCGGCAGGCCCTAAATAAGGAGGGGGCATTAGTATCATGCTGGAATGTAGCAACTATGTTACTGAAGGATGGTGGAGGCATGAATGAAGTGGGCCAGTCAACTCATGATTTTAGGCGGCGGTTAGTAGGCCTTCGTGAGTTTGTGGATCTTCCGGTTTGGCAGAGCTCATGCCGGGATGGCTTGCTTGAGTAGAGTGTGCTGAGGGTGCCAGACAGTCGAGGTGTATAAACATGTTGACCTACTGAATTAGCAGGGTGGCCAATGAATTGCGGGGTTTTGTGGTTAGTTCTAGGTGACATAAGACAAAACAATGGCCAAAAACATCGACCAGTAGAAAGGAATTTAAAATCAATGTAATTTGAGCAAGCTAACATCTTGCGAACGAACATAGGAAAAATCACTACAAGCGATAGCCACTGGATAGCCACACCTGTAAGCGCTAAATGTGTACGAACCAGTCGAAACAATGAGGCCATCAAAAGAGAGAATTAGCGTTTTCTGATGAATGAGAATATAATAATATTGTGAAATGTGCCTATGGAACCCAGACACTACAAGAGCATGGTCTTAGGTAGGTGACTAGGACTCAAAGTTAACCGATTTGCGGTCGGTCATATTTTACGCTCGAGGGCTTTCCTCTAAGTGAAATCCGTATTTGTTGATTTTCGAAGTTTTTGGGTTTCAATTCAGTCACCTAGACGGACATCATGAGCGGCCGAATTGCAGTTTTAAGATCTGCTAACTTACGAAAAGTGGATATTTAGGGATTCCAGAGCATTCCGCCTACTGCCTGGGTAGATTCTACTCCCACACTGTATTTATTTAGCCGGCTCGCTTTCATTATACTGCGTAGAAACGTAAAAGCCCCGTCTCATGAAGGATACGAAGAAACTGAATCATCCACAGCGTTGATTCACAAATTGGCTTCCATATTGTGTGCTACCAGCTGATCGCCTGTTCAAGAAATTGGTGTTGTTCTCCCTAGAAGAAAAAGGACGAAAAGATCTCCCAGAAATCCTCAAACTAATGGAGGAGCTAGGTAAAACTGGTGGACAATTTGGGGCACAGCCTATCAATCAGAAGTCGTGAAATGACTACCAGAAGAAAATCACAAAACAGAGATAAGATGCCATGCTCTTTTGGTATAAATATCAAACGGGAGAAACGGACTGTCAATAAAAATGGTGTAGGCGAACTCGGTAGATTATCTCAAAGGTATTTAGGAAGAAGTTTATGGTGGGGTCATTGATGGGACAGAAAACTAGGCAAGATTGTGTTCTCGACTCAAAATCCCTATTCCCTGTTTCCCACTTGCTTTTGTGACAGAGTTCACGGAAAGCCAGAATGTTGAAGATCGCGAGGGAGACTAAATGTGATTGGGCCTCCACTGATTACACAAACCTAATAGAGCTTTAGGTTTTCGAAGCACTGAGGGGCCAAAAGTGCTCTTTGGTGCACTAAAATAGACAAGCAGGTAATCCGTCATCGAACTTCAGAACCAAAATCAAACCTAGATGCACTGAACTTCTGTTTCACAGAGCCAGGATCTATGGGCCTAGCTTAGGAACGGAACTAAACCGTTGCAGGTCTGGTAGCTCAGCTCAGCAAGGTCTGCTTTAAAGAATCCGAGAAAGCGCGTAGTAAAACGAAGAAACATCGAAGACCCACAAAAAAGCATAAACGGGGGTAATTCGTCAAATGTTTTCTTGTTACCAAGGCTAATTCGTCTCAAATTGAGCTAAGTTGAGGAGGTGGGTACGTTGGTTCCAGTCTATTTGACTTAGGGCTGCTAACAATCGATGGGCAAACCGACTGGAAAAGTAATGCAGGCCATAGATTTAGAACGAATCCTTGGAGAGGACGGAAGTGTGGAAAGCCTACTTGCCTCAAAGGCGGGGTCGCGACGGGGGTTCAATTTTATACATGTAACACGTGATTCCGCTGTGCATATGGGGCAGGGGGAGGATTTGTACCATCTATGCCGTCATACGGAAATATGTGCTGGATTTGCGTAGCCCGTAGAAAACTCTTGCGAACCGTTGTCTTGGGGACCAGTCAGATAGGCCAGCAAAAACCTTGAGGAAGGTCGAAGACAGGTGGAGGACCGATTTGGAGGATGAGGGAGATTTGGCGCCACCAGAAAAGGAAGAGTGTGCTTGCGCAAGCTCTGTTAACCAGCCAGGACTGAAAGTAATGAAAACCCAGGATGCACGCAGTGACAGCGTTAAAGCCGAAATTTTGTCTAAGGCGGGAAATAGGGTTAAAATCTAAGGGCGAACCAAAAGTACGACTAAAGGCAAAAAAGAAGCCCGAGGAGAGCGGCAGACGTCGCGCAAACGTAGGGACCCAGCAAGCAAAATGTGTTGCACACAGACGCAAGTACTCGGAAATGTACACAAGCCTGTCCAATGTAAAGCAAACCCTGCGTCAGGTAAGCCGGGCGTCAAATACCGCGCGGAAATCTAACGACATCGACTTGAGGGTTAACCGTTATGTCACTCTTAATGGGGTCCAAGAGCCTTAAGCGCTGGAGGGGAAGCATATGGAAAGGGCGGTAAAGGGTTAACTTGGTGGTTCTGCTCCGAACGGTCGAAATACCGGAACAGGCATCTATTAAACGTGTACTAAACCTCTGAATATGGAACGAAGTCAATGACTCACGCGGATAGAATTCAGGGCCAACATTGCTTGAATTCGCTAATCCACGACATACTGAGAGATACTTGGTGTAAGTTGACGGAACAATAACGATTACCAAGGGAGATTAAAACTGAATCCAAAAGTGCCGCCATTAGCAGGATGAAGCCTGAAGATTCAAAGGATGGATCTCCATGATTCAATACTGCGTGCTGCAAGCTCTGGTACTGAGAATCAACAAATGCTTTACGGTAGGTCAACCGAGGAACAAAGCATGCAGTGGGGCTGCGGGTGAACGCATTAGGTGGGTGCAAATTGGGCGGCTGGGTCTGGGACACACCCATGACTACCATAGGAGGAACGAGGAAAATGGAGCCGAAAGCGTGGAAACGGGATTGGGCTCTCAAGATTTATGCGAAAAACCGGGCGAGGGCCTCGACAGTAAGTCCCGGGCATTTGACAGTCCCTGTTTAACGTCAAAAAGGACAGTGAGAGGGAGTGACGCGGGTGACATACAGAAATGCTGCGCTTGGAAAATGAAGGGCTGGGCTACAATGCAAGTTTCTGGATGTAGAATGGGTAAGTGCCACCGAGATCCGGCTGCAGCAGGAAGAGAGACAGGGAGGTCACATTGAATACATTCCTTAGAATGGACAGAAGAGCACTTTTATCCTAGTAACTGAAGCAAACAGGGCACATGAAAGCCTTCGACTGGTTGCCCAAGAATGCAGGCTTCGGAAATCCTCATTGCAAATTGAAGCTGCAGGATCTCAGTTGTGGGTGTGCACCGAAGCCTGTAGTCGACGCTCGAAGGGGACCTAGAACTATTTTATTTTCACACCGCTGTTGTAGGATCCGTAAGCATACTTCTCCCGCTTGGGGATTTTAACGCCCCCGACTGGGTGTGTGAGACGGATGTTTGGGTCACTTTTGGGCACCAGCAGCTGGAATTCCTAAAAATTAGTGGGGTGATTCTGCGCGCTACACAGGAGGCTTGGTGGACATTCGGCAAGGTAACTTCAGGCCTTGAATTGATGATAACGCGAGCACCGAAAGATATAGGCTGAGCTGGAGGAAACAATAGGTAAGAGAAACCAAACAGTAATCGGCACGCGACTGACTCTGCAGAGGCTGGTAGTCCCGACAATTACTGTAGGAACTTCTCAGGGATGGGTAGCGGTAGACTGCTGGACTTGGGTCCTCGGACTCACTGGGAAGGGGAGAGGAGTGGCAATTACTTGGAAGGTCAGTGGGAATCATTCAAATGCAAATTGTCAAAAATAGCAAGCATATTTGCACAACTTAACAGAAACAAGCGAAATCGGTTACCATCAGGTTCGAAGGGCAGAACCACGAGATACGGAAAGCGAAAACAGAGTTTTCGTTAGATACAAAAAGAGATTTAGCCGCCGATATCACCCGAGTTACTTAGCGGACAGAAGGAGGATATCACGCGTTCAGCAAAAATGCGGAATCGCCTATAAGTAGCCTAGCGTTGGGGAAGCTAAAGACGACCCAATCCTCTCACGACTACTTACAATCTAAGGCAGCTTTTCAAAGAACCGCAGGTGGAGTGAAAAACCAAATAATTATGAGAACCACTAGTCTAATATCCGCTAGAAATTTTCCAAACGTTATACAGGCGGGATCAAGGAGCATAGAGACAAACAGTGAGCCAAGCCACTTTGACAGTGGAGATGTCAAACGAACCGATTGGTTACGAGAATGTGTAAGGCAGCCTGAAAAACGGACAGTTCGCAAGCTGGATTGTCTTGCGGGATTCATTCAGCCACGGTAAAGCTGCTGGTGGAGTTCCTGGTGAGGCATTTTACCCAGTTCTTTAATGCATCCGTGGATGAAGAACGGCTTTCCGCTGAATGGTTGAAGTCGACAGTCATTACAAGGCATAAAGGTGGCGAATATAGAACAGGGAATATGGTATTCATCGAGCTAAACCCTTGGAAGAGCTTCGCGCGACGGAATAATTTGAAGGCAAACGTGCTTACAGTGGTAGAACAACATGGATTTGGGCATAGACGTTGGTGTCTGAACAACTTGAACAGCGTTCTTGGCAAAGTAACAGGTGGGATTGACGAGGGAGAAAGACTGGCAGTCTGTTACCCCTGCTTCCAGGTGGCCTTTGAATTCGTGAACCGCAGGCCTCTTGACCACGTGGGTCCACCGGGAAATCAGATGTCAATGAAACAGATACAGCAAGCAAGGGACCTCGGGATATTAAGGACTGTGGACTTCAAACCTAATCTACAACTTAAGAAGCGGTCAAAAAGTTACGGTGTGCCTTATGTCAACTCAGGACTACAGGGTCTATAGGCTCCAACGTTCTTCTGCCGCGTTTGTCCGACCACAGGTAGAGTATTTTGTCCAAGCACGGAGACATGAAGATGCTGGGATAGGTTAAGTGTGCTTCACGCGCTGGTTCGAATATTTGAGGCACATGAAATATGGTCAGGGGCTAAAGCGCTCGACATGCACTTCCTGGAAAGACGTAAGGAAAGAGGCGACCAAATACACGCCTACATGATCGTTAAGGGACTGGCCGAGGTACGGAGCCACTGTGGTGCCTTATTCCAGGTGAAAGGGAATAAAACACCAGTAGGTAACAGGCAAACGATTGCAAGAGAGCTTGCAACCAATGGGTTGAGAAGCAAGTCTCTCACCATATAAATGGTGAATGGCTGCAACAGGCTACCATGGGAATTGGTCGATGTGGGATTAGTGTAGAGCTTCAAATGGAGGCTAGAAAATGCATGGCAGTCTGTGTTTGAGGAGGAAAGGGTGTGAATCGTACGGCTGAGGAGGATGATCGAGTGGACTGTATGTTCCTAACTTTCCTTTGTAAAGATAATACAGTAAGAGTTGGGGTCATATAAAAGACTCACAATTCCACCATATGGACTAAGGAGGGATTTCTAAGACCGTTTGTCTTTACGCGGATCTCGAGTTACGTTTGCTGGCTCTTAGCCATTGTGACCAATTGTGCGTCACTTTTACTCTTCGCTGTACGGTTGCAATACGGACAACCCATACACTCGACCGGTACAACGAAAAGACATTTGGAAGCGATACCGCTTCCACGTGAAAGAACGGGGATATTCTAACAGGAGGTTGCGGGCGGAGCGCGTGTGCGACCGCGCTGGATGGTCAACGTTCGGTCAAACAAGCGACCCAGAGGAACAACTCTGTTCCGTTGCAGCTTCCACCCCCCGTTCTCGAAGGAGCTTCTGATCCAAGTGGCTTTCGGCGTAAGAACCTGGATGATCAGGCACCTTGCCGTAAATTCCTTGAAACTTTGGAGAACGGATTGGAAAACACAAGCCATCAGGGAAAAATTGCTGGGGTACCTTCCGGACGCGCCCTCGGCGCCCCGGTGGCGTGGTGCCCTGGTCTTTTCACGGCTAAGTCCCGTTCAGTTACTCCAAGTTTCGTCTGTCGGTGGCTAGCGCAAAGGAGTGTGGAGCGGTTTTATAGATAATGCGTAAAGAAAATAAAGTGCGCGAAGAACATCGAAAGTCACGCAAATACGGCAAATTAACTTAAGTTGATTTGTAGCGATCTTAATTAAAATCGCTCTGACCGTAAGTGGTAGCAGGTGTGAATGAAGAAGAATCATCCAGAGGCACATTACTGATTTCACAGTCAATGACGCTCGTTAGGTGTACGTAGCCATTACTATCCTGTTCAGTCATCTTTGGTATTAGTTTTCGCACCCGAACCTCGTTTGCATCGACGGGTTCACTTATGGGTTCACTTATGAACCGCAACGGTAATTTGTAGACGGTCTTCTTCAATTAACGACCAACGACATTTAGAGATTTTATTATTTTCCGTAGACGATACTTATAATCGTAAGTAGCACTGCTTATGGTGTCCCCTTTTATAGAGCGGGTTGCATGTCGCATTTCTGATTGCTGTTCTCAGCTGGCCGAGGAAGACCGTCCGCGAGTCAATGTTGCGCTTCCTAGGTCTACTCACCATCCTTGCACAATCCTAGTGATTCAAATGACATTCTGATACGAATAGCGCCCTGACGAAGCTCCCCGTCTATGTCGGGGAAGTTCCAGTGCTAGATTCAAAATGTCCTGGTTTCTTGCGAAATGGCTTTTTTCCTGGTCTTTGAAGGGCGTCAGTAGATTTGTTGATTTGCACTCCACGGCTTACTTGCATTATAGATAAAAACGTGGAATTTAGTCAGTTACGATTGCAACCGATTGGGAACTAAGTGTGTCCCCAGATTCTTCCCAATGGTAGATTTTCCCCGTTAGATAGGATAGACAAGCCCTTGGTCGTACCGGTAACGTTTCACTGGGGCGCTTTCGGGGACCATTTCTCCCCGACGGGGACGAATTAGACTAAATGGATACTTCTGGGGGCTACTTTGCCTAATAACGTTCGAAATCCGTATATGTCGTCAACTATGGATAACCAGGACGAAATTTTTTACTCGATGTTTAATCTAAATCCATGTCTAGATATCAGCTACCTAAGTAACCATACTTATTATCATCTCGACCCGTTAAAACTTTGCGCGGTTCTGTCACTCCTGGCTTCAGAGTTACGGTTCTATCTTGGCGGGTCGTACGTCCATACATTCATGCATGAAGCTGGGAATAAAAACGCTCCCCAGCGAGAAGACTGGGCCCTGAGCAAGTCAACTGGTACGGGACAATTTTACATTCCAAAGTTGCAAAGTGCATCCCAAGCATAGCTACTCAATCGAGAATTCGATTGAGCCATGCTTGCGGTCTCCGTTTAGATGATTATTATATGAATGTTCTAATTCATTGATTGCCATCTACAAAAATAATTGCCTTTAGTCTCAAATGAACATCGGGCTGTTCGGCTGATTGTTTTGGTTGAAAGAATGAAAACAAAGGTGTGAAGCCGGTAACCCTGATGAACAACACTTCTCATAGTAAACTGTTGTAAATAGTGGCGATAAGCATAGTCGTTCTCGGTTGTTCGCATACAGTGGTGGCAGGGGAAATGAATTTATCTGACACACCTCTTATGCCGCATCAGAGAACCACGGTTGGATTCCCGGAACCAGATTAAAGGGAACAGGTTATGGACCTATGAAGCGTGTTCTGTGATCTGTTGCTGATAAATGCTTTAAGTACAACCTCGATCGGATCGGTGATTAGCCTGATTATCACGTCTTCGCCCCTCGCGAGCACTACATAGTTGGGGGTAGGGGATAATACCCACGATCAACTTGAATGGGATACTTACAAATTAATCTTCTTGGTTTTCATAAGAGTATATGTAACCTTTGAAAATCGACCACACTGAACAGTAAACAACAATTCTCTGGGCTCTGCTCCTTACCATAGATCTGCTCGAGAGTTTTCGATGGTTCCAGTGCTAACATTTCGCCACTATCTTTGGGGAAACGAAGAGAGCCTATTCGGTCCAGGAGAACCTTCAGACACGTTTCCTGACGATGAGCGAATATGTACTTACATGTTTTATTGCAAAGTCCATCGCGGAAGTGGGCCAGCGGAACTGCTTTCTAAAATGTTTTCTCCAACGCTACAGATGATGTTGCTGAAAGCAAGTCAACGAGCTGTCAGATTCCCTGGTCACCTTACATGCACCTGATTTTCAAAGACCGGTATTTCTTACTTGAGTGGTCAAGTGACAAAAATTCTCCCAATTTCCCTCAGTCCTAGATGAGAATCGGTCGGGTGCTTCCCTGGGTTGCGGAAAAGGAAATGGTTACGGGTGAATAAGGGGGACTCATGCTCACCGGATAAGCGGCCTCGGACAAGCAGCAATAGTGTCACAATTATTGTATATTGCAACAATCTGAATACAGGCCATATGCCATCGGAATCATGACAACAGACGAAAACAATGAATTTGAAAGCGAAAGGAAAAAGAAACAATCTGGAGAATTCACCGCATATAGCAGTTCTTCAAGTCCTCATCTTCGCGTCACGGGTTATCCATCGGCATCCATTGTTCCCCTATGGGCTTGGTGCTGTCCAGTTGGCCAATAGGGAATAAGGGTTTGACTTGGGAAACCATGCCTTAAACTTTTGACCTTTGAACTTTTGCTTCCTATGCCGCCTGTGGTTGGTCGGGTGCTGCCTTGCCGATCTCACTTGGTTACAACAATGCTAGGGGTGCATCCTTAGATATTCGGGTAACTGGACTGGGCGACTGAGTGGTACAAAAGCCCGTAAAGCATTCAACTATGAACATGTCTGATCTTACAACGAGCGTTTCGCAGTCTTTCCTCACACATCAATGATCATCCACCGTACACAGCTGTTAGTTTCTCCAGTGACTCATTTTACTCCCCTTCCTGTCAAATGTACTCATATTCGGTAACTGCATTCAGCCATACTGGTGATAGTATCACTGAAAGAAGTCCGGTCTCTGTTCCATCGCGTCTTCCAGGTAGCATCCAAATCCCCGAACCAGATTCCGGTGCCTAATGCTCTTTTCTTTCCTCGCTGCCCGTTTGGCCTAGTCACACTCAGTACCTTTGGGAATACCAAAGAACAAGGCAACAATCTCCTAGAAATAATCAACCAGATCAACCCCAAAACAGTCAGTCAATCAGTCAGCACGGGGGAGAGTCGGGTCTGTTTTTTGTCCCAATTACCTCATCGGCCACTCCATGCAAAAGTTTTAATCCATCAAGCAGTCCAAACGGAATGCTGCGGAGCTAATAAATACCACGTACTTCGAAAGCCGTTAAAATCATGTGCTCTTCCCGGAATCTAACGGCAAGCGTTTCTCTAGTGGGGTACGCTGCGAAAGGAATGGTTTGCGATGTTTGCAGTCATAATGCCGGTTTTCAGTACGATATAAGCGTCCGGATATATATATATACTAATTAGTTTAGCTACAGTGAACGACCGTTTGTGGCGTTTATTCGTTGTAACTAGGATCTGCACTCCCCAGGACTAACTGAACAGTTCGTTGAGCTATCTGGGATTTTAACTTTCTGCGTTAACGAGTCACTTGAGGTGGAATGGGGTCGTAATTTGGTAGCTATTGGACTGAAGTTAGTATCGGAGTCACCAAATAGCGAGACTGTACGTGTACGAGCAGCGACCAGACTGCATACTGCTAGGAAAGGCTTGGACTGATTCTTGGGGAAGTCCTAGCACGAGAGGACGTCCGAGCTAATATTTGGAAAGGCAGAGCTGCATTGCACTCTAGACTGATGGATTGTGATCGATCAGATGAATGTTTGGAACTCCTGTTTGGTTGTAAGATTTTCTCATTTTTTACTTGTATCTTTTGGTGACTAAAACCATGATGTAGCGTTCTGAGCTTCCAGTATCAACGAACGCTTCCAGTGAGACATTGTTCAGCGTTCAGTGTTGAACAGCAAGACAAGCTTCAAAGACCGCTGCCTTTTCCCCAGAGTTACATGTTTCTATAGGAAGGCTGAATATGCATACGGAACGAAGTGGACCTACACAAGCGGAAAAAGATAAGAATGCTGCAATGGCCAACACACGGAACACAGTCTAACTGTACAAACGCACTTCATCAATCATTCTGATTCGATAGTAAATGGCAACACGATCGTCACTGTTCACGGTTCACTGCCGTATCCTTCAGTGTTTCTTGACAGCTGGTCGGCAGTTGTTTCAGACCCCTACCTTGAAGACGTGAGACATCTACTTCAATTAAGTTTGCTGTGCACTTTTTCATTCCACGTTTCCACGTCATCTGTTGATCTCCATACGGCTTCCCTTCTTCCACTCCGTGGTAGGGACGCAAAATAGAGCACGGTGGGGGTAAACAAGTGTTCGCCCTACGCAACACGTGAACCAGCCAGCGTAGTCTGCTAAACTTCATGCGCTGAATTAAGGTATTGTCAGAATTGGCATCGAATACTAGATTTCTGATCTCCACATAACTCACCCGGTCACTCCATCCAGTCCTGGCGATACTCCGTAAACACCGATGATCGGGAACCTGAAATCGACAAACATCTCCGACACGCGTACTCCATGTCTCAAAACCATGCAATAGGACTGACCACACTGCGGCACAGTACACACGATCTTCCAACTTCAATGAATATTGGGCCTACGCTGCAAGTGCTTCAGTCCAGCGTAAGCCGCTCGATTCTTCGGTATACGCATGTTCACTTCTGTTGTGCTACCATCGTTCGACACGCATCCGCCAATGCAAGTGAAACGGTCCACAATCTTTAGTTCCTCTCCATGCAGTATCGGGTTCACTTTGAAGGTGCAATGCGCATGCCGAAAGGAGCTATAAACCTCGAAAGTCTGTCTAGTGAACGTTGCACATGGTCCGCGGATTCGAACAGGAATACGACGTAATCTGCATTATCTAGGTCACAGCTTCTCACCATTTCCCAGTTCGACTTCCCAACGCATCTTCCATCACCTCGTCCATGACGAAGTTGAGCAGGATTGGAGAGATGGGACACCCAGTGAGACATTGTTGACGACTGCATCGGCGATGGCAGCAGCCAAGTACTTTGGTGCGGCCGCTATAGTGATAGGCGATACATGAAACTCGGTGGTTGCAGAAGCCGTTTGTGGTCTGGATTTTGAGCGGCAGTGGTTTCAAAAGTGGCCCTTCATACTGTCAATTCTACATACAGAATCTCATGCCGGACACGTAAGTCGAGGATGGCGATGAAACCTACGGAATTAGCGCATGGAATTTGAGGTTGCAGCTGTACACTGTCCATGTTTTTCGAGAGGGTTGCGAGTTGGATCTGTCCGGTTGGAATCTTTTACACAGGTGTTCAAAGAGTAATTCGTCCTCCAGCAATGGTTTATGGATGCTGGGTGATTGCAGGTCGGATATAAAGGTCTCTCGAATGGCGTAGTTCATGCGCATTTCAATGACCACTGAATTTGCAGTCTGCGGCGAAGATTTCTAGCTTTCGCATAAACCCATCCACGCTTTGGCCAGAGCCTTGTTTGCCAGTAGGAAGGAAGTGTAGAGAAGGAATTTCGTTCTCCGGTTTTACATATATGGCTTCGAGGGGCTTGATGGCGAAGTGGAAGTCAGCACACGCAGCTGTGATCACAAACGGAAGCAGATATATATTTGATCGTTGTACAGTTTGTTCGGCTGGAGACTATCGATGGTTAGGAAATCGATGTTTCATATCAGTGATTCCTTTGTTCGGAGGTGTTAAATGCAGGATACTATTCATTGATATTTTATTTTTCGAATAAAATGTTATGACGAAGTCGAGCAAAAAATTTCGCAAGTCGAAAGAAGTTTAAAGGCTTAAGTTCTAGTCTTTATTTGACAAACAGATGCATGGGGTTGAAGTTGGTGGCGGGGATGCGGTAAAATTATGGAACGTGACCTTCATGTTGAAATGTACATTTGACGAAATGCAAAGAAATATTCGGAGCAGTACTTTTTATTGTGAATGATATAACGTTAATAACAGCTTTGTTCGTGGATGTGTTATTGACATTGTCATTCGCAATAAAAACCAATAGATGATGCATCGAATTTTCGCTACACTTCTTACGCCATTCGGTCCTGATATTCCAAACAGTACTGTTGGTATTAATCCAGAAGATATCCTGTGTGTGTTTCTGACGTTCTCACGAGAAGAATTGGCTGATGTAAGTAGGTCCAGTTATTCAAGTGGTTGCAACTCAGAGGGTCACCGTGATGTATCGGGCAAACTATCATTGCGCAGACAGAAGCTTCGATCAGCATTTCGCGATGCGAGGTATTTGTGGCAGCATCATCATCGTTCAGCGTTAAACAGCAAGGCAAGCCTCAATGACCGCTGCCTTTCCCCAGAGTTACGCGCTTATATAAAAAGAGTGAATATCCAAGGGGAACAGGGAATGGACCTACACAGGCGGGAAAAGATAAGACGCTGCAATGGCCAACACACGAAACACAGTCTAACTGTACAAACGCACGTGTTTTCAATCATTCTGATTCGATAGAAAATGACAGCACGACCGCCACTGTTCACGGTTCATTGCCATATCCTTCAGTGTCTCGAGTCTTTCGGACTCCAACCACGAAGGCGTGAGACATCTACTTCAACTAAGTTCGCTGTGCATTTCTTCATTCCACGTTTCCACGTCATCTGTTGGCCTCCACATGGCTACTTCCATTCCTTGGGAGGAACACAAAATAGGGCACGATATGGTAGACGAGTGTTTGTCAGACGCAACACGTGACCCAACCAGCGTAGTCCACTAAGTTTCATACGATGAAACAAGGTATTCTCAGAAGTGGCACCTAGTATCAGATTCATGACCTCTATATTACTCACCCGGTCACTCCATCCAATCCTAGGCATACTACGTAGACATCGGTGGTCGAAAACCTCCAACCGACGAACATCGCCCACACCCATACTCCATGTCTCACAACCGTACGACAGAACTGAACGCACTACAGCACAGTACACACGACCTTCCAACTTCAGTGACATATCAGACCGACGCCACAAGTGCTTCAGTCCTGCGTAAGTTGCCCCAGCCATCGATATACACATGTTTACCTCCACTCCCGAGCTACCATCGTTCGACACGCAGCTACCAAGGTATCTGAAACGGTCCACAATCGTTATTTCCTCTCCATCCAGTATCACGTTCGGCACTACTGCCGTCCAGTCCTGTAACAGCACTTTGCACTTCGAAGGTGCAAAGCACATGCCAAACCGAGCAACCGATCTCGACAGTCTATCTAGTGCGCATTGTGCATGGTCCACAGACTTGAAAATCCACACTGCGTCATCTGCATAATCTGGGTCACAGCTTCATTCCATTTTCCAGTTGGATTCCTTCATTCTCAAGACCTAAAGCATCTTCCATGATTTTGTTCATGACGAAGTTGAACAGGAATGGAGATGGGACATCTTTGTCGAACGCCACTAGTCGTTTCGAATGGACTTGACAGTTCACCGTTTACCCTAAGGCGACCAAAGCTATGCGAGTGCAGCCCTCGCAACAAGTTCACGAACTTCGTTGGCATACCCTTCCGGTGGAGAGCACTGAACAGTGCTGGTCGATCCACGGAGTCGAAAGCACCTTTCAAGCTGGGGAAGACTACGATCGTAGGGTGCCGGTGCGTTTGGCGCGTTTCGAGTATCTGTCGGGGAGTCAATATATGGTCGACGCAACCTCGAGGTAGGCAAAATCCGGCCTGCTGTTCGCGGTTGTTACTCTCGCGAATCGGTATCAAACGGCGCAGCATTATCGGAGCTAAGACTTTAGTAATTATCGGAATTAAACTAATGCCGCGATGATTGCTGCAGTCACTCCGTGTACCCTTCTTGAAGATGGGTACAATCAGTGACTCACCCCACGATAGCGGAATACGCTCCTCGTTCCAAATATCACGAAGCAAGGAGGTAAGTGATTTCATCAGCACCTCTCCACCCAATTTGAAAAGAACTGGGGGAAGTTCATCGGGACCGGCAGCATTTCCTCTCTTTAGAAGTCGAATATTGGACTGCATTTCCACTTCCTTTGGGGGATCAAGTGACACCTCTCAAGAATTCACAGCTGCAGACGTTGGACTAAATAGGTTATCGTGTGGCCAGCCAAGCTGATCTTTGAAGCGCTCTGCCCAACGGTCCAGTCTTTCCTGTCTACCATGTATGAGCCCTCCAGTCCTATCGCACACGAATTCACTAACCGAAGTTCGCCGCCCACCGCTGTCGCGTATAAGCTTAAACAGTCTTTGACTATTACCTGAAGCGGCCGCTTCCTCCATCTCTTCGGCTACCTTAACCCACCAGTTTTCGCGGTCATTCTTAAGCCTCATCGTCAACTGATGCTGCAACTGTCGACGCATCTTATTCACTTCCTTGCAGTTAGGGAGGTGGCGTTTTTGCTCCATTAGACCCAGCGACCCTTGCGAGATGAACGCTAGATCTAGGAACACAGGCGGAATCTGCTGTCAAATGCATAGCTTGCTTAATTTGATGCCAATGATCGTCTACATTGTTGCTCGCCGAGGTTCTTAGTTCCTCGGATAGTTTCTGTTCGTAGCTGTTGAGAACAGCCGAGTCAGACAAACGTTCGACGGTCAGTCGGGTTTGTGGCTTGCGTCGATGGCCGTTGAGCTGCAGCAGAAATCGCATTAAAATTAACGCACGGTCCGATTCGACGTACGTGGTCCAGTATGATCTGCGGTTCTGGACAGAACGGCGCCAACGGTAGCTTATTGCGATATGGTCAATCTGACTTAGAATAGCTGTCGAGTTAGAGCGCTTTGTCGCTGTGCGACGCAAACTGTGTTGGAACTTCGTACTGCACGGAATTGGAGAAACCTTCCCCCGTTGTCTGTTCGCTGAGCAGGCAAGGCGCATCGCCCACCTAAACAGGTTTCCGATGCACTAAGTTTTCCAACTTGTGCATTAAAAGCTGCTGCCACCACAATGTCAGAACCCTTGCTCTTCCGAAGAAGGGTGACGAGGTCATCGTAAAACTCGTCTTTCTCCACGTCAGTGCTGTAGTCTTTTGGAGCGTAAACAGAGGTAACAAATAAATGCGCCTAACACTATCCTTCCGGACGCCCACTGATCCCTGCAGTCTCATGGCGCACAAGCGACTGTTGGTTGTGATCCAGTCTAGAAAGGCTGCTTCAGCCTTCTGACTCAAGACTATCCCCACACTGTGTTGACCCACAGCTTGAGTTGCTTCGTCTCCTGAATCGCGAAGAAAATATCGTGACGAGACATTTGGCACGATTAGTTGAATTACTCTGCTCGAATCCTGAATTAGTGTTCACTCACGCAGCAGACATCAATCGAAAGTGAGTCCACTGTCAGAGCCAAATACGGCTGTTGGCCAGCTTGCATTAAAGTGCGCAAAATTAAAGGAACCGAGATTCAGAGGCTGACGATGCTTGAGAAAATGTGAGCTAACAAACTGAAAACCACCTACTACACTACTTGACAATAAACCGTTGCGAGCATCGGGCGTGTTATCAATGGAGATACTATGGGTAGGCAGAAGGGGCAAACAGGTTGGAGACAGAAGATACAGGTTGAATAAAAGAGGGAACTCTGAGCAGTAGCATACTTATCACTACCCACCCCGCTCGATGCAATGGGCAGCGCGGTCCTGATTATCCTGCGCGACGACCGATGCAGTACGGAATTATTTGTAGGCGTGTAACTCATGGGGATTGACGGACGGGTACTGCTAGGGAGTCCAGTCACTAAGCAGAAAAACGATTAGGGTTCTCAGCCAGTGTCTTTGGTTCTGACAAGAACTTGACCGCAAGGCAGTGGGGTACAGCTGAGTGGGCGCCCATCTACTTGGATAATTTATTCTTCCACTCGGTTTTACGACTGAGCTGCTAACTCAGATCAACCCCCAACTTGGAGGCCCAGGAGGCTACTTCGTCAGGCTTCTACCCATTGACCTTCCAGGCATGATTGGATCTTCGGCTTGAGATCAGCTATCCTCTGTAGCTCGTTGGATCATGGAGGCACGCAAGCCTTCACACTACGTCAAGGTGTAGTCTCTTTGTGACGGCGGTATCTGTGGTGTCAGTGTGACATTCGGTTATCGACCAAAGGTTAAGTTCGCGCATCACCATTGGGGTCTATACTGTTGTAAGGCTCAAACATGTAACCACTGGGGATGGAAAATGTGCGAAAACGTTTTGGTGTCCGAACACCACTGTATATATACATACATATATATATGTTTATATATATATATATTTGAATTTCTGCTAGCCATCTTATGTGATGCTTGTTAACTGTTTCATGACCACTGTAAAATAACGGTAATAGTTTTGTATACTTTTGTTTTATATCATAGTACTTTGCACGTACTCTACCGTTGGCATGTTTCAGAAAATTAGTCATCATGGAACGTTTCTACTTTAGATGTCACACACTGTCCAAATTTGAAGGCCACCTTCATGTTTTTGTTACCACACCAGACAAAAGCCGAACGGATCCACACATCCCTTTCCTTTTTAAGATCCTCGCGTCGTCGTTCAAGAGTTGAGGTTCATTGTAAACCAGTAGTCTTGAATTATTACACAAGGTCCTTTAACCGGCCCAACGCCCCTAAACTATGATGCGGCGCTCAAACTGTGTTCGTTTCTTGAACTGCGACGGCAACCGTCATGGTCAAAAAAATTTTTATTTTTCATACTCGATGTATGGGAGTATTTAAAGAACCATGCCCCGCATCCACTAGGGCCCACCGCTCAGCGGATTCAGGAGAGGGAGCCGTCAACTTTGATAGTGAAACTCAGAGTAGAATAAATCCCCGTTAGGTCTGGTGGGGTAACCAGCTAGATGAGAGTGAATAGCCGTCCGACACCAATATGCACAAGAAACTGCCCGTGATAATATCGTCATATAAGCAACATAGGTACATAATTTAACTTTTCCGACAAGGTATCGTATTCGACAGATAACTTTTCCTAACTTTTCTCACTTTCAGATCTGCTCGGGTCTCCCATTGCAGATGTAATGGATCATGACGATTTTGATGAAAGTGAGCCGTCTGATAGTGATGCGATTGACGAAGATTTGGAGCGCCACTTATATGGCGCAATATTCTTTGGTGCTGATTCTCGTCCTTCGGGACCGGTTGAAGGAGAACAAGATGTTGTTTTGAACAATTCCTCAAAGGACCTTTCTGAAACTTGCTCATCATATTCGAAGCCTGTGCTGTCGAAAAATGGAAGTATGTTGGACGAAGAGTCTCCTCAGTTGCATGCTTTGATTGACTTGGCTAATGATTGGACAGACGAGATGATTGCAAACAAATCGGTCGTTGATAAAGCTGAAACCACTATCAAAGAACTTGTTGGATCTGTTGTGGTTTCTTCTTTTAGGGACCAGTCAGACGCGGACGACAACGAGAATGACCAACAGCCCTGTGCCGAAGACGAAGTTAGTGAAACCTCCCCCTCAACAAATCCTATAACCGAGGAATCGGAGTGTGACTCAGTTTGTGGCATCGTTCAAAATTCGAAGTTACTGTGCAGCACTCCAAGGGTTTTTTCTACTCCAGCCCGGGATTCTGAAAACATTATTCTTGGTGTTTCAAAAGAAGCATCATCTATCGTTTGTAATGCTGACGACTCTGTAGTCATCGCCAAAATGCTGGAGACAAGCAGTAAAGATCCGAGTTTTTGGCGCATTGACCATGAAGACCGATTAGTCGGTCGTTCGAAAAAATCACGGGATCGTTATTTCAATGATTCCAAAAACTCCGTATGTGCCAAATGCGAGAAAAAAGGCCATCTTACAATTGAGTGTCGACGTGTAAGTGTTTGATAATTCCTTAATGATTGCTTGCACACGGTTACAATTTAAAGGACATAGGCCGAAACCCTAAAAGCTTATACAATTGGATATTGTCTGCGATTCTGAATAGATTACCACGGAGGGTACAATGGATTCGGTTTGGTAACGAGCTGGGCGACAGAGAATTCTTCGTAGACAGTGTGTATGTGTGAATTTATGACTGGATGGAAGTACTGGACACTTGAAGTTACCTCTCTCGGCTAGTGAAATGTGTGTGCATTTTTATCGAAGTAGTTTATTGCTACACATCGTTTTTTGCTTCCTGTGACTGTTACTATGTTGCTAAAACGATTGTTGTTCTTCACCGTGCGATTGATTCGTGGATGTTTTATTTGTGGAATTGACCTGTAGTTTCTGAGGCGAATGGGCAACCATCACCGTGGCTTGCGGTCCCGTTAGGTCCAGTGTGTTATCAAGCCAGGTGACGCTGTTCCTTAATGAAGGTCTTGGGATGAGGTCGTAGGTCTTCTTTTATCTTTTCTGAATCTAAAAATTTCAGGAATGTCTGATTTCGTCCACCTGCTCGCCCTCACTCACGAAACCTGTACCGCTTCTTCGATGCCATCGCTAACATTCGTGTCTTGGATGAAAATATTCACCATTTAAATGAATTTTCGGAAAAAAAATGATGCCTTATTTTTGACCGGAGTACAACCTTTTCACTTCTCAAGCACAACTCACCCTGTCTCTCAGACAATCTCCTTACTGACCCTCCTTTTTCGAAAGTTGTTGTCGGTGCCTACTCCCTGCAATCTGTCGATTTCTGTCGAATTTATCATCTGCAATTAGTATTTGTAGTTTGTGTAGTTGAAGACTCGGTTTTATTTGCCCAACCACTTTTGCATCGTTTGATGTCGCCCAGCAGCTTCGACTCTTACCTTTCCAAAGATTTCTCTAGATTCTGAGTGAGAAGTTACCGCTGTTGGTGATTTTTCAGTCGAAAGCTGTTGCACTCAACAAACAAGTTGATGATGCGGTGAGATGTTGAGGCTTTGGCTATAGTGGACAAACGGCCCATTTGATGACCTTCCATTCGGATCCGTAAACATATTGACCTCCGCCCACACATTCTCGATTTCATACCTACGTGCATAGAATTCGCTGCTTTCTGTAGGACCACCGGACCATTGTTTCCCTTTTTCGCTCATTCTTCATTCCATTTTCAGCGCCGAACTCCATAAGCACCTTTTCGTCTTACAGTTCCTCGTAACTCAGCTTGTAGAGTGCACGGGAAACAAACACATGGTTCGAGTTCCGCCGAGGACGAAGAGTTTCACCGTCGATGGTCGAGTGAATCAAGCACCTGGCATACCAAAGCGTTCAGATGTTCAAATCCCAGATCCGCCGATCACTTTGTGACAGACGGCAATTCGTTCCCACCCTGCTTATTATCACTACCGGCCTATTAAGAAGACCTGATGTGGTTCTAGGCCACTCCGAGTTTCAAGGTCACGGTTGCCATTTCTCCCTGTCTTCATATAGAGGGCTATGGCGGTTGAGGCGTGCCCGTTTCACTATACCCATGCCCCAAGCATGCCGTCAAAATCTGGCGCAGCTTTCGTGACTTTTGGGCTTGGCATTATTACCGTAATTGCAAGTGCTGTTGCGGGACTGGACGACAGTAGTGCCGAACGTGATACTGGATGGAGAGGAAATAACGATTGTGGACCGTTTCAGATACCTTGGTAGCTGCGTGTCGAACGATGGTAGCTCGGGAGTGGAGGTAAACATGTGTATATCGATGGCTGGGGCAACTTACGCAGGACTGAAGCACTTGTGGCGTCGGTCTGATATGTCACTGAAGTTGGAAGGTCGTGTGTACTGTGCTGTAGTGCGTTCAGTTCTGTCGTACGGTTGTGAGACATGGAGTATGGGTGTGGGCGATGTTCGTCGGTTGGAGGTTTTCGACCACCGATGTCTACGTAGTATGCCTAGGATTGGATGGAGTGACCGGGTGAGTAATATAGAGGTCATGAATCTGATACTAGGTGCCACTTCTGAGAATACCTTGTTTCATCGTATGAAACTTAGTGGACTACGCTGGTTGGGTCACGTGTTGCGTCTGACAAACACTCGTCTACCATATCGTGCCCTATTTTGTGTTCCTCCCAAGGAATGGAAGTAGCCATGTGGAGGCCAACAGATGACGTGGAAACGTGGAATGAAGAAATGCACAGCGAACTTAGTTGAAGTAGATGTCTCACGCCTTCGTGGTTGGAGTCCGAAAGACTCGAGACACTGAAGGATATGGCAATGAACCGTGAACAGTGGCGGTCGTGCTGTCATTTTCTATCGAATCAGAATGATTGAAAACACGTGCGTTTGTACAGTTAGACTGTGTTTCGTGTGTTGGCCATTGCAGCGTCTTATCTTTTCCCGCCTGTGTAGGTCCATTCCCTGTTCCCCTTGGATATTCACTCTTTTTATATAAGCGCGTAACTCTGGGGAAAGGCAGCGGTCATTGAGGCTTGCCTTGCTTTTTAAAGCTGAACGATGGTAATGATGACTGTTATTTTTCCCGGTGTTCCGTTACTTTTTTTACTGAAAATGTTTTTCAGGGTATGCGTTCTTGTGTCAGACACTTCCGAACACTGAGAGCCACGATTGTCTGAGCGGATTATTGGCGCTTGTAGGCCTATTTGTTTAAAAACAGCCTTTCGCCGCTGGTATCGGTTCTTCAGCCCAACTTTCCGCTAATGTATTCTGAAAAACAAGTGGAGGTACCCGTTCGTCACACGAAAAGTTGGAATTAGCTTTGTGCGCAGCTGATCTCATCCTTTGCAAAAACGTTTTCTCCAAATTCTGCCTTTCCCACTCTTCCCGCATTTACGTTCGCCCACTTTTATCGTCTGTGACTCATGGCGGGGGGGGGGGGGGGGGGGGGTACGAAGATTTTGCTTCTTGGATTACCTCGAACGTCAATTTGTATGTCACGGTTATTTCTCTCTTTTTGCAACTTTTCTGGTTTCATTTTAGTTGTCTTACTTAGAAAACCACTCAGCAAACATGTCATCTCAATTCTGTCCAAATCAGTTCTCGTGCATTCTGATGTTTCCCAGAGTTTCATGTATGGGGTCACTTGATTTTGCTTATTATCGATATTCCGTCGAAATCTATTCTACTTTTTTTGCCACCGGTACAACTCATCGTTATACCTTTCTTTATTTTGTGTCTTTCCTTGACAACACCGTAAACTATGGTGATGCTGTTGTCAGCGCATCACTTGGTTCTCATCTAGGACGAGTATGCGACTGAGATTCTGCGTTTGTTTCTGCACTCTAGAAACTCTCTTCTATCTAGTTACTTCTTTCAATCTCCAGTTAGTTATTGAACCGATTCGCCTTCGCCTGATGGGTTTTTCGGTGCTGTATATCCGTAAACTCTGTTGATTTCCCTGGATATGCCCGGGAAAATTAGCTTCTCTTTCTGAATTATTGTACTCGAAGAACCAAAATCAAGTCTTTGGTTATGGTAATCTATCATTGCAGTTCACCACGGGAAGTGGCTTTCTTCAGGGTCTCCCTCTTCCATTTCTCTTCAACTTTGATTACGGAGGTAGGTCTGTGCGAGGATAAGAGCATTAGATTGGCCCAGATAGTAACTTTTCCGACTTAGAATATGCGGACGATGTTGTGTTTCTAAATGAGGACCCGGGTGACCTCCAAGGTTATGTCCATCCTCCTAACGATAGTACAAGTATATTTGGTATGTGTTCCTCACCTTCAGAGTGTGAAATATGAACTCAACTGGGTTATCTCCAAGGTGAATTTTTATTTTGCAGAGGGAAGATTGAATGAGGCCGCTAAGTTTACTTAATTGTGGCTATATTTCTTCAGACGGTCGTACGTCGGTTAAATTGTCTTCGCGTCTACAAAAAGTCCGATTGGGATTTAGCTACTCGAGTTATATGTGGCGTCGGCATGCCATCCGGTTATCGATCAAAGGTGGAGTTATCATAGGGACAATGGTATCTATCCTATTGTGCTTCAGAAACATGGACGTTCAATATAGGTGTGCGAGGACTTTTAGTGTTTAAGCAGTGTCGTCTTCGTAGTATCGGCAATATAGGTTGGGAGAATTTTCTCAGTATCTCAGGAGCTAGGCATGAGGCATTGGGTGCTAGGAAGCGTCGGAGTTAGGTAGGTTGAGGTGGTTGTTTCATGCGTTGGGCATGCCGACGGGAAACCTGCCTCGATGTATGTTGTTGCATAGTGACTGAAAGGTGGGTTGAGGTGCTCAGTCGGTCATGTGGGAGAATATATGAAAACCGCAACCAGTGGACTGGCTCGTGTAGGTTCATTTCGATTTCCGGGTTTACTTGTATGAGAGCGCGCTCTCTCCCAATGTGATGACTGGAGAAAGTAGTTGATATTGTTGAATTTCACAGTCTAACCTTTTAGCATTCGATGTCTGTTTTCTCCTACGTAGTCGTTTCACTTGCTTGCCTGGGACTGATCTTTTATTATTTCCGGCCTATTCCTGTGTTGAGTGTGCGATGTAATGTGATAGCCACCAAAATGGGAGCTCTTCTTTGATGGGTTAGTGGCTGTAAAACTGAACTGATTTCCTCTTGCGCTTTACACTTTCGTGATGCGCAGGGTTTATTTTCTGCTTCTTTTTGAGCGATTTTATACTCACTTTCACCGTTTGTCCCACGTCCGGATGCGATAGTCAAGTATTTTTTGGTTGAGATGAAGTCTCATCTCGGTCGAGTTTGTTGAAGTGCAATCAGAGAGATTGCTGGTGCATCTCTTGCTTCCCTGCAACCGTTTGCCCATTTCCAGGAGTTTGCTTCCTGCCTGTTTTCCGTTATCGTTTAGCGTTTTTTCTTCGAAATTCGTTTCCAAGCGTTTGGTTTTTATGATCTTTTTCGTTTGGTTCAGTTGCAGGTGGCCGGTCTCTTTTGCTGTCCCTAAATGTCAGACCTTTTCTCGCGTACTGACAAATTTTGAAATACATTTCTCCCGTCTGCAATTCAAGCACTGTGCGATCTTTAATAAGTGAGCAAACTAGTCTTCGTTTAAGTGTTTCTCAGACGTCCCATTCACAATCTAACATTTGATTATGTGGTTTACTCCAGGGGGGACGAAGAAAAGGTCATGCTTTATGTATAGGTCCGTAGGATGTGCTAAGTCTACTGCTTGGGTTATCGCTTTTGTTTTGAGTCGGTAATTCGATCGAGTCTTTTGGTTATACTTGAATTTTCGTTTCCAACGATTGCTTTGCGTTGTTGAATCACTAAAAGTAATTTTCAGAGTAGACAATCTGTTGGTAATTAGTTTCACCAATTTCGTTTTCACCATATTCATTCTCCTGCCCCTCCCCCATGCCATCTCCCGATTGTCCCCACGTTTGCAGTTTGGTCCAACTTGCATCCTATGTGGCACGGAAGGTCACAAGCGTGAGGACTGTAGTCAGTTATATTGCTATGCTTGTTTTTCTCCCGGTCATACGAAGCGCAACTGCACGTTATTAGATTGCTTGAAGCGATCAATTTGCAAACGTTGTGGGTTGCAAGGTCATCAAGCCCATGTAAGTGACGTTCCTCATGATCAATGTTGGTGTTTGTCAGTAACTATGACCCCATGGACCTTCCTCGCCTTGTTTTGTTTTCAGTTGTGCACCGAATTATGGCGACAATATAAGAACACGGTAAGTCTCTCCCAAAGTTTATTATATGGTTTTTTGCATGTATCGATTTCTCAATTGACTCGGTAGCCACATCTGCCTTGTTTCAGGTTGAGCCAGGCAAACCGAATCCCATTCCGCGCCGAATGGACATCCAGCGTGGTGGCTGTTGTAATTGTGGCAATGGTGGACACACGGTTGATGTAAGTATCCCTGTCACACTGGATTCTCTTAAGGGTTTTGGTTTTGTCGAATTGGGAGATGTATACCTGGTTTTGGTTTACGTTCATCGGTGCCTTTGTTCCTTTCGCGATGATTTCGACTGCAGAAATCTGGATTGTTCGAGGGCTTTAAGATAATCCTTGTTTTGGTCACACGGGGCTGGTTTTGTTTCATCATGCATGCTTGAATTAACGATATTCTTTAGGATCGTCATCCTGGATGCCACGGCACATCGTCGCTTTCAGGCTGTTAGCTCACGGCATTTCATCTTATGCGTTGCATTTATTCCCTCTTGTTGGGACGTTCGGTGGTTAATTTGATGATTGAGTCACTTCCTTTGGGTTTAGGTCCTAGTGATAATCGCACCCGTCTGTCTCACAAAACCGTCTCACCGAGGCTCATTAATCCGAGACAATTTTCTCTTGTCGGCAGTTTTCGATCATGTATACCGGCGAAATTTTTGAGAGGTGGATCGTGCCAGATGAATGATGGGGGACTAGCCACTAGGTTGCTTCTTATCCAGTGTATAGTTCACCAGTGAACTCAAGTGATACAACAAAAACTTCCAGCTCACATTTTTCGATGTCTCACTGATGGCGGAAATGTATCGTTCTCTCTGAGCTGTTTTTCACTCACCATTGAACTTTTGTATTTGTGTACTGCACGCAATTTGCATTCACCGTCATCCGGTCTTCTACCGTCACAGGAATGTCGACGAAAACCCTTTCGATCAAATTTCCTCGGCCCTCCGCCTCGTCGTCGTGTACTGGTTTACGACGAGAAAGATATTTACAAGAGATCTGGCCGCACTGGCGCTGGTGTTTCCAGCCGCAGTCGTGTGGGAGCGAAGACCAAGAATGTGGATAAAAAACGTCCATTGTTAAAGGAGGCGAAAACTAAGAAAGATAAGAGAAAGTTACAAACCGGAAGTTGTCAAGATTCAGTTGATTCCAAAGCGGTAGTTAACATGTCGTCGGGGTCGAAGAAGACGAAGAAGAGAAAGAAAACCGCACATAATGAGGAAACGGAATGTATCATTGACTCGTCTGAAAAGAGTTTGATTGAATTGGAACGATCAGTCAACGAAAAGCTTTACAAACAAATTTCCTTGCAACTGCACAGTGGTAGGTTGAGTGTAACTGAATCATTCGATAAATACTGTAATGTGTTCGGTAGACACTCATTTTGGTCATCAGGCGTTCGCTTTTGTTCCGTTCGTTTACCCTGCTGCTTTGTTTTGTTATGACCTTCAAGTGGCTGTTTCCTGTATGCAAATTTGAGTCATGAGGTTAGGAACGTTAGTATTATGTGCCATTTCATTGCATTATGCTAGTAGTTTGTCTACTCCTTCAGCCACTAAAGGCGGTGGGAAACTTACTCAAAACTGACAGAAATAGCCAACCATGATTAAACCGGGCAAGGTCACAAGATCGAATGTTTAGATTACCAAGAAAAGGTCTGACTGGTCTGGTAATCCACTAACGCTATTCTGAAAGCTTCCCGGTTGATAGCTGAGTCTCGTCGAATCTGCACATTGTTTTTTTCGCTTGTCATGATCTGCTTCCAATTTTCTTTTTGCGTTCTCTGATCATGTTGTCTGTTACATCGGGAGAAAATGTTGATGAAAAGGAAAATGGTATATGCATCATGAACCGTGATGGTTTCAAGAAATTGTTCATCATGCATACCAATACTCTACATTGAGAAACCACGGAGCCACTGTGCAGGTGTTTCATCCTTGTTAGGAGTCATCAGCAGTGCGTATCCACCCCACCTGACTTGTTATTTCTTCTATGGCCCTTTTTGGCACACTCCAAAATTGTTTTACAAAGTACCCGGCATTTTTGTTGCTAGCAGGTTTTAGGAGTTAGGCTAAATCCTCCGAATGAGGCATAGTGAGATATATTGGTTATATCAAAAGTTGATTGCACTGGGATATTCATCCAGCGTGGTTCCAACAGACCACATACTTGTAGCAGTTGGGTTCTGACTGATTCTAAATGTTTGACTGTTTAAAAGAGCCACTGCAAATTGGTCCAGAACATGCCTCACTCAGATCTGCTTCTGATCGCAGGTTTTTTTTGAAAATTTCCGTCGGAGACAATTTTTAGCAAAATCAATAGGCTTCTCCTAAACAGTTTTCGTGTACTGTGACATTTCACCCTACACTTTCTTGAATTGCTCTCTTTGAAAAACATTTCCTGTCTGCCCCCCAAACCTTGAGTCACAATTTTGTAGCGTCATTATTTGACGCTCACCATGGAACTAGGGTATGCATTGGGTCCCTCATTCCAGTTATCTGTTCGCTTTTGGCTCTTGCCAATCAATAAACGATCTTAATTCACTTGACAATCGTCATTGAACGTTCCCCGGGTCTTTTCTCGTTTTCATGATCATGTTTGGTCGTGCGGGTCATGGGAATTACGATTCAGCTGGACGGGTCCGAAATTTTAGATTGACCTGCTCCTTTTTAGTAGGTTTAGAATCTCTCGTTTAACGACCACGGATTACCGTCCTCCGGTGACTAACGCGGAGTTGTGTACGAGGTAATTGTTTCACATGGAACAAAGGCAATTAGAGGAGGTCGCTAGATGCTCGTTCTAAGCCGTTGAAATTGCAAACCAACATTGGTTGAAATCATTCTAACTCCAATCTGTTTTCCATGTTCACCGCTATAAACAGAGCTGCTTCTCTACTGCGACATGTTTATTGATCATTATTTCGGGATGCTATTCACGAAGCCCACTACCATTCCTTATTCTGTTACGAGGGTTATATATACTTACTGCTTCTATATATACATATGTATATTCTGGGGCATTCTGTCCTCGTTCCTAAGGTTGGCTTAGCCCAACTGATAAAGAGTTATCAGTGAATCACAGTTGTGGTTCTTCTGTGGACTCTTTGATGATAAGCTTCTATGCACACTCCTGACGCCACAAATTCGATTCTGGTGAGACATACCGATTCGGAGTGTACAAGTATGTGGATGTTTAAACAAGAGAGTACCGGGTACGCATATATATATATATATATACATATATATATATATAGCTTGTATCTATATTCACGCGACGGGTTCACAGTCTTTCTCAAAAGCAGCGCGAGCTGTCTAGCGCAAAAATCGATCTGTACGATAGCGGGAGTACGAGGGCTATGGACTTAAAGAGCACCTTTCCCGGCAGTTTTAATAAGAAGGCTCTTCTATCCTGGAACCATCTCATTTTGTTTGTACTTAGCCAGGCGACATTGACATTTCCGTCTGTCACCTAAATTATACTCACTAGACGTTTCAGTGAATATAACATACTGAATGTCTTACTGCATCCTATAGCACATGTCCTTATCGTCTTTCTCTGGCCTACACCAGCGTTCGATTTAATGATTGGGTTAGTTTATCCCATCTATACATAAACACATGTATTTATATCCGGATTTCACAACAAATCTTACTCACGGACCCATTTGCATGATAATTTATACTCCCACTTGTACAGAACCAAGTGCAACGGTGGCTGATGTTATGGACTTAAATTCTCGGCGGAGGTCGACGATGGATGAACCAGCTTTCCTCCCTTTAGAACCTGTTACTACTACGGCTTCTGTGACGCATCGAAATCTATCGTATCGTTCGTATTCCTATAGTCGTCGTAATGGTTTCAGTCAAAATAGACGTTTTCGTCATAATTCCGAGTTTTCACCGTTCACTTGGATTAACGAACGCACTGCCGAGAATAGGATTAATGATGAACGACTTGGAGTTCATGAGACCACTTTGATCGAAACGGATTTTCCCGAGCCGTTGCTTTCGTTTGCCCGGTCAGATAAGTAAGTCAAACACCCTCCGTTTTTCCCACCAACCTGAATTTTTTTCATGTCAAAATGTGTATTCAATTGGTGACTTCGGATTTTGACTTTATTTGATGCATTTTGAAGCAAGTCAGTACTAATGGGTTAGTTTATCTTACGAATCTGGAGACCACTAGCTTTTCGGACGCAGAATAGAGGCAAAGTTCAGGTAGATCCGGTTAAGCTTATCGCGACCGCTCAACGCGCAGCTGTTCACGAGGAAACAATAAAATTTCGGCGTAATCCTGCAGTGCTTTCATCGCATTAGTTTTGTAACTTGAAATGACTAATTTGCCATTTATTTTTCTACGATGGTGCTTTTTTATGACATGGTGGACGCATGAATGCAGTGGAATGGGCATGTTCCATGGTCGCTAAATGCCCCTACATAGGGGAGGTGGGGGACCAGCCGCCATGATCCTGAAACTTTAGTGGCTGGAAACCACACAGGTTCTCGGTAGGTTGGCTCTGTTAACGAGCCAACGTCAGCCAATTGCCTTCTACCAAAAGATTCCAAGCTTTGACTTTTTCAGGTGATAAACTTTTAATCCGCTTGATCACCAATTTGTTGGAAAAAACAGGTGATCGTGGGATGTCCAATCCACCAAAGGCTTTCCTCATGCAAATTCAAAGACAGTTGTTCCATAGACTTATGTTTGTATTTGCGTATCTTAATTTTTCTAAAGCATAATGTTTACGACTGAATTACTCAGTGAAGTACCAGAAGTAAAAGAAAATTACCACATATTTGCCCCTTTGTTAGTCTCTCTTTATCCCTCACATATGTTGGTCTCACCGGGAGTTTCTTTGCAAGTTTAGTGATATTTACTTTGTTGCTGGCACTCTGATGACTTGTTATGTTCTGCCTTTGGTCCAGTTCCGATTGTTTTTTCTATTGCTTCTATTCTTGAGCATCCTCGTCCAGCATCGTTTAGCTATTAACAATAACTTTTGTTGCTTTTAGATTGCACTTTTTCATTTGTTGCTTTCATCAATTACTCTATGGACGATTTAATCCAGATTTGTTTAGTCTATTTCGGACACTGATTTCTCAAATCGGCAATCCGAATTGTTGATGCATAATCAGGACTGAAACATAAATGGAAACAGAAAGGCCAAATTAGCTCAGTAGGTCTCAAAACGTGTGTATTTCAATGATCATGCGTCCTAAAGTCTCTCGTCATCGGTGTAACGGATCTTGTGTGCCTAACAGTTATTGACGAAATGCATTACGTATTTTCCCGTCGTTACTGATTGATATTGGATTACTGTTTCTCTTGCCTCGTTCATTCTTATCCGTGTATAGTAATTTTTTGCTTTGAGAATCAGTTCTCGTCAAATTTCCATCTGTTCACCAGTGTGTAGTATCGCCACCGAAATTTCATTCAGCTTGAAATCAAATTAACCTAGCGTACACTCAAACGATTGATTTACTGCTCGCTCAGCTCTCCCGAAATTCTGCTGACATGTATAGGACTCAAAGTGAATGTACCCTGCTTCCTTCAAAAGATAGCACCAAGGGAATAACCATGGGTACCTTGATTCGATGATTTGAAGTTTAAACGGCACTCATCTCGATGACCTGCATTAAATAAAACGGTTGTGCGCTTGTGCAACTCATACGTAGGCCTGTCTACTTGAAGGCAAGGCTGTGAATGTGAATTCTGCGTTGCAAGCTTTTGGTTACTACTACTACTGCTAAACTCCAGGTAATCTGGAGGCCCCAAGAAAACTTGTTCCACGGCGTATGTGCAACTCATTCGGCGGGTTAGAGTACTGCTTGAAAGATCACCTGGGGTCTGGCTATCTTCGGTGTGTGCCTTACCATCGGTTGGAAAATTTATGCGACTGTCGGTCACGCGTGGTCGATCCTTTGGCCATCCTCGGTTGATCGTTAGTAGTCATTGCACGATTCGCTCGTTTAATCTGACTTCAAACTGCCCAAATGTCGTTTTTTACCAGTTAAAATGCCCTCAATTCCGGAAACAGCGCACCCAAATAGAGAGACAAGTCTTTCTGACAATGCTGCGGGTTCTGTGTACCGCTCTCGACAGTGAACCTGTTGCGAGCATTGTACGCGCACACCTATGGTCGCGTTAGGGTATACGGTGAACTGTCACGTTCATTCGAAACGACTAGCGGCGTTCGACAAGGGTGTCCCATCTCTCCATTCTTGTTGAGCTTCGTCATGGACGAGGTGATGGAAGATGCTTTAGGAGATCTCCGGGATGTAGGAGTCGAACTGGGAAGTGGAGGGAAGCTATGCGACCTAGATTACGCAGACGACGTCGTGTGCCTGTTCGAGTCTGCGGACCATACACAACGGGCACTAGATAGACTGTCGAGATCGGTTGCTCGGTTTGGCATGTGCTTTGCACCTTCAAAGTGCAAAGTACTGTTACAGGACTGGACAACAGCAGCGCCGAACTTGATACTGGATGGATAGGAGCTGACGATTGTGGACCGTTTCACCTACCTTGGTAGCTGCGTGTCTAATGATAGTAGCTCGGGATTGGAGGTAAGTATGCGTATATCCAAGGCTCGTGCAGGTTACGCTGGATTGAAGCACTTGTGGCGTCGGTCTGATATTTCACTGAAGTTGGAAGGTCGTGTGTACTGTGCTGTAGTGCGTTCAGTTCTGTCGTACGGTTGTGAGACATGGAGTATGCGTGTGGGCGATGTTCGTCGGTTGGAGGTTTTCGACAACCGGTGTTTACGTAGTACGGCTAGGATTGGATAGAGTGATCGGGTGAGTAATATTGAGGTTAGGAATCTGGTATTGGGTGCCACTTATGAGAATAGCTTTATTCAGCGTATGAAACTTAGTAGACTACGCTGGTTGGGTCACGTGTTGCGTCTGACAAACACTCGTCTACCATATCGTGCCCTATTTTGTGTTCCTCCTAAGGAATGGGAGTAGCCATGTGGAGGCCAACAGATGACGTGACAACGTGGAATGAAGAAATGCACAGCGAACTTAGTTGAAGTATATGTCTCACGCCTTCGTGGTTGGAGTCTGAAAGACTCGAGACACTGAAGGATATGGCAATGAACCGTGAACAGTGGCGGTCGTGCTGTCATTTTCTATCGAATCAGAATGATTGAAAACACGTGCGTTTGTACAGTTAGACTGTGTTTCGTGTGTTGGCCATTGCAGCGTCTTATCTTTTCCCGCCTGTGTAGGTCCATTCCCTGTTCCCCTTGGATATTCACTCTTTTTATATAAACGCGTAACTCTGGGGAAAGGCAGCGGTCATTGAGGCTTGCCTTGCTTTTTAAAGCTGAACGATAATGATGATGATGATCTCGACAGTGGGAAGTGGAACTAGCAAGCTATTGTTGCATCTTTGGGAACGTGTACCTAGCACTGTTGCCTAATGAAATCTTGCATCTGCTTGTTCAAGTCATATGCTCATCTTCAGTCGTTTTTATACAAGTGGTTGCTGAAAGAATCGAACAACCTCGGACTATTCATGGCCGATGAAAAATACCTGGATTATATGCTGTGTGATGTGATACGCGTTCATTGTCTGCATAATAACGAATTTGGGCGTTTCTTATATTCCCCAAACATGTGAGTTAAGTTCAACTAATAGAACGCTTGGTTCAAAATGTTGTTCGAAGGAAGAAGAGAAGAACTTTCATTTATTAGTCAGGCGAATAATCTCGGGTTTAAAGTGAACAATCTTCGCGAGTCGTCCTATAAGTTACCTTAAGAGAAAAAATTAAGATCGAGACCCAGAAGTTTGGAAGGGTAACCGAATGCTCACAACCACCCGCACGCGTTGGAACGGTGCTGATGGCTTAAGACAATGGGGACAACTAATGCAAGCTCGAAGAAACGAAAACTAAAACAAAAAATATGAGGAAATATGAGGTAATAAAGTTCGCTCAGTGATGGCTAGTCAGTTGTACTTAGGATGTTAAGAGTCGGTAACCAAATGGGTTCTTTTTGCGAACTCAATTTAGAGGAGGTTGAAGCTCCGTCCTGCTCATGACTTGTATTGTTGAGATCTGGGATGAATACGTTTAGTAGGTGTTCCACGGTGATGGTCAGTATCTTGCAGCTGCTTTCTTTCATCTTGTTGTGTGAATAAACTGGTGTCCATCACACAACGATGGCGAAATTCTGCATTAGTTAATTTTTTCTTATCTTGCGATGTGAACTTTTTGAAACTGGTCAAGGGTAACGACAAATTTTATTTGAGGGTTTCAGAGCAATCGCATCTCTCTAAATCATCTTTTTTGATTTCTGTTGCGATCATTAGCCTGAGTTGCAAATACAGTCGCCATGATCTATTGAAGAAATGAATTGAATGTTACTTGTTTGCTCGTTTAGAACTTTTGTTTGCTACTTCGTGCAATCTTTTATAGCCGGTCAAAAAAACGCACCCGATTGATCGATGAGGTGACTAACCATTCGTTTACGAAGAAGCCACGCAAATCTTGTGATTCGCGGGACCAACCTACCAAAGGGCGCAAAGCCCGGAAATTTCAGAAATCCGGCAAGAGGAAAATGAATCACAAAGAAGCAGTTCATGCGAAGAAAAAAACCTATCCTGCTTTGTCCTCGGAATTGCGACGGGAGTCCCAATTAGGCCTGAAGTCATTAATGATTGATACTAGTCAGTCACCGAAATCGTCGTTGGTTGGACGCTCTTCACCAACTTGCACAACGCCGATCCATTCTAAACTTAAGAAAGGCACAAAACGAACGGAGTCACACATCACTAAACTAGCTGCTAATCCGGATCTTTCGTTGCAACAAACTCCCCCAAGTTCGACCAACTGGCAGCATTTTTTGCGTGAGTCCAGCCGAGTTGATTCGTGGGAGCATCAAGATGATTTTTCACAACCCCCGTCTTATACCCACATAAAGCACTCCAAGACTAGATTAAAAAAAAGAAAGGTAATAAGTAGAAAGAACCTAAAGGAAATTCCAAAGAAGCAAACCTCGTCTTTACACCATGATTTGTATCGGATTGTTTGATTGGCTTATTTCGGTTCTTACGTTCAACCCAATGTACAGTGTACACAATACTTACTAACACTGAACTCCTTCAGTTCGTCCTCTTTTTGGCTATTGGTTAAAGCATCGACGGCGGGTTCTTTTAACATCGTTGTTTCAATATGTTTTTTCTGAACTTTAGTCGATTAGTTTTTGGTAAAACGTAAGCGCTTTGCCTTACTCATCGTCCATCTTCGATTTCTAAGATTAATCATGATAGAAGGTAGTTCGATACAATTTCGAATATAGCAGTGCTTAAGAGATTTATGTACATTTGCACGTGGTATTGGGATCGCGATTCCTGTCATTGTTGGCAGTAATTTGGAAGATGTAGGCAGCCGATGGCGGCAGATGGCAGTTCATTAACGTTCGAGTTTTGCCAGGCTTAACTCTTTGGTAATTCTTGTGCTCTTCTTCAACGTCATTCCAACTTGCGCAGTCAGCGAATAAAGTTATACGATAATGAATTGTTGGATCTGGATTCTCCATTACTTTTCCAGCTGGATATGTGTTGATTTACAACTGTTTTCAGAATCGGTGACATTATACGTACTACTGGTTAGTGTATTTTTCGGTTGCTTCTTGTGTATTAGCTCAGTATTGACTCCGGCCAAAAAAGGTTTCTGTATTTCTAGGCTCGCAGAGAACAGGTCTGTTTTGTCTTCTCAAAGCATTACCGCTATATGAGTCAGGAGTCAGTAAAACTGTTTTACATACGCAAAAGGGCTCATTAAATCTTATTGATTGATAAAAAGTTTTCGAAATGAGCTGGGGCTATGTAACCTGGCGTAAATGCGGCTAGTAAAGTTGATAGACGCTTCCGAAACCTTGTTTTCCACTAATGACCATAACCACAGAGAAAAGCGAGTGACTACTTCAGAATTTCACCGAGACCGCGACGCAAAATCTTTCACAGAGCGAAATGGAGAGGCGTTTGTTAGCAATAACAATCATCGAGGTGCCATTGCCATTGCGTCATAGGTAATGCAACATGGTTTGCCAAATCCAATGAGACTATCTCGCCTAGACCTGATAGTTTAATTGATCCTTATTTGCTTGTATAACTGCCTTTTAGATAGCATCTTTTATATGCAAACCTCAGGTTATCTGCCCATCCTTACGGAAACATTAGACTCGAGCTTCGCTCTCGCTAGAGCTCTTCAGTGGGGCATTTCCACCGCGCTGTGTCTGAGCCCAGGTTTCCCAACCGGAAGGTGCGTGTTACATGACCTCATCCAGCTCGTCAAAGCTGAGCATAATTACCGAGTTGAGCCTTTTCAGATGTTGCCTACAGTGACAGCCAATAGTGCCGGTATTGATTTACGGCACCTATTCCGATAATCCAGTAGGGGGTATTCTACTAAGTCAGCCTCTATACACTAGACGACTTAGTACGAGATTAGGTCAGAGAAGCTACCGAAGACAGGCTCGGTTTAGCAAACTTCAAAATGATATTGGCAAAGATGGACAGTGAAGCGGCTGCTTAACGATCGAAAGTTGGTTAATTATTGGATGTTAATTATTGTCATTTAATTAACAAGATCTTTGAAATCGCCCAGGAAGAGAGAAGTAGACGAAGCCGGACTCCAGGCCCGTCCACAGTATTCGAGTGCTGAGCGGATTTGAATTTTGGACTTTGTACACTAGACTTGCACCTGTAGAAAAGAATCTGCTACAGGCACGCAGCACGGGAAGCTGGCTGAGATCTGAAAGGAGGCAGAGTCTGTGTGACAGATTGATTGAATCGAAGAATGTGGGATATTTAGGTGTTTCATAGAGACAAAGAAGGAAAGCGTTTGAAGCACTAGAATCAATAAGATTAAGGAATCCTCAAGAACAGATGGGTGCTCCCAATATCGGAACCCAGCGATACACTGGCGAAATTGTCACGGCGTCCGACTTAGGTTTTTGAGGGGATCGCAGCGACCAACAGGACAATAGAGATTGATATCATTTACAAAGGAATGGTTTGAATTGGAAGTATTACACAGAAGACAATGAACGCAATAAAAGTAGTGGGTGCAGGTACGGAGCCTTGGAGAATAAAAACATTCGCATGTAAATGCTGAGGTTTTGCTCAGTCCGGTCAGATAGGGATGATTCACTTGTTGGCGAAACTTAGTATCCGAGAGCCGGAGGAGACTCAAAAGTTGGGAGTTTCTTTGATAGGTTTTCGTGCCAAGCTCGACAGATTTTGAAGGTGTCGAGTGAAACCAGGTTACTTAGTACGTTGGGCCATGGTTGTTCAATCTGGACTTGCAGAGCCTTAGTGACAGGGCGCTGTCGACCTCTCACTTGTCTTTCATAAATGGTTGCAGTTGGTCCGAAAGGACGCCTTCGATCAATGGGAAAAGAGATACCAAGGAAACTGAATGATAGATGTCTGAATCAAAGAGGCCGACACCTTTGGGCGTGGGGAGAATTTCGGCATGCCTCAATGGGGCTAGCAAGGTAGAAAGATGGCGATAAATTCAAGATTGACGGGGTAATTTGGGAGTAACCGTTTGAAAGGCGATAGGTGATTTACGTACTTTCAGAGATCGCTGCGCCTGATGGATCTTCCAGGTGCTCGTTGAAGACTGAAGAGAAAAGCGTCACAACAGTATCACATTTGGATAAATGAAGCTTGGGTTGGATTGGGAAGCTCGTGTGGTTCACAAACTAGGTCACCACATCAATAACAAGCAGGGGGAAATCGGAAGGTAAAAGGCCTTGGCAAGGGACCAGGTTGATTTGATACCGGTGACGCATGAGATCAAACGTTTGGCTTTGCAACAGATGTGGTGTTGATTGTTAAACTAACGACATTCCCTTTTTTTGCATATACAAAACGGTGACGAGAGGCGTTGGTGCGAGGCCGTACTTCCAGCGAAATTCTAGGCGCTTCCGGTATGCGGTGCCGTCAAAAGCCTGGTGGAACAACTCTGAGATTCGGGTTTGCCGAGCTTGGCAGGGAAATTTGTACCTGCAGTGAATTAAGGAACTGACATGGAAACATCGAAGGTAAAGCTGCAATCATACCAAGGTTATACAGCCAGAAAGTCAGAAGAATCGTCTCTGTTGCCCAAATTATGGTGTGAAAAAGCTCTACGAAATGGATGGATGATTGTGTTATGTAAAGCTGAGGTTGCCTAAAAGGGCAAAAGTGTAAACATCTGGGTGGAGAACGAAAAGGGTGAGAATTAGATCATAAATGAGTACGTTCGAAAATAAATGTAGAAAATGTAGTTGTGAACTGTTGACCATGGGGAACCATTCGACTTCGGACTCCCTGACCATGGTTCAGGGCAGTGTGCCAACTGTTCTCGGTTTTGAACTCCAAAAGGTTAGACTGTGACATGGGAGTTCTGATGGGTGCGATATAGGTGTTTAATGCTTGAATTTAAAAATGTCAAAGATGGAGGGATCATCACTAGTAGGGAAATGATAAGGAACAAAGAGACCGTGGGTAACTGGAGTTAGCTATCTTTTCAGTCAATTAAGTTAAAATTCCTGGTTGGCATAGTCAAGATGAGATCTTTCGAATGTGAGGACTATCTGATGGGCACAAAGGCAATGACCTGTTTTGGGAACAAAAGTGAACTGAAAAATTTACCCCTGCAACGGGAGTTGCGTGGTACAGAGTGAAGGGGGATTGCTTCTTGCTCACCAATAAAAGCTTAGGAAACAAGCTATTGCAGTTCAGTGCACGAATGCTGATGAGGATGATGTGATATTGATAACTTTACCGGCGCACAGACAGAGCATGATAGTAAGGACATGGCTGGTTATGCACTACCATAGTTAATGTGAGGGAAACCTGGAGGTTGTTAATAAAGCCACAATATATCGCGCGTGGTAATGCGCCGGACGACAACGTGATGACCAGAGTTGTGTTGTCAGTTTTGTTTTGTTGACCAGCGATGACCTACCTTTTGATGCAACGTGAAGGAATCATCGAGCGCCACTGAGATACTATGCTCCTAGTTCTTACCTTCAAGAAAGTAACATTTATAAGGACTGGGATCTTTATTCTTATTCTTTATTCTTTCTTTGACTATCAAACAAATACCTTCAGATCTGCTTCTGCTTCTGACTCTGCGGTCACCCCGTGTTGATAGGGCGACCGCCATTTGTCTCGTGCACTTTTTCGTTTCTACCTACTACTCAGTAGTCAGATGGTTTCTCGTAAAGAGAAACCGAAGGTATAGCACTGCGTGGTTTGATAGCAAACCGATGTTTCATAGTTCATGGGCTACCTCAGTGCAGCAGGAAGAGATAATAGAGCACATCGAACTGGATGCACGCCGCCCGAGAACGTAAAATTTGAAGTCGGACAGAACCGCGTAAGGTGTAAAAAAACGTTAAGTGTGATGATGAGCCAGGCGGCAACGAATTGGCATCTACATGACCGGAAACCGACTCTTGTATGAAACGTGTAAATAGCCGGAATCAGCGACGCTCAAAGATGAAATTACGATGGAAACGAGGGGATTTGGAGGTGGGCTAATAGGCTTGTTGAGGGTAATTTCAACTAGACCGGGCTTCTGGCTCAACTCTGGCTATAGGCGGTGGCGGCCAAACCGATAATGTAGTGGCACTTGGACGTGAAGTTCGCGGGTTCGAATCCTCCCACCGCCGTCCAACTTCCCACTTCGCAGCCCTCTGTTGGACGCGACCCCTTCCTGGAAAGTGGTGTACATTGTTATCTCGTTAATGAAGGAAACCAAATATAAGAGATTTTGTGGTGATTCAAGCGGTCACAAAAGGGAGTTTGAAAAATCTTGATGGTTGGATTATCGGTGCCACCATCATTGGTCTGAAGGCCAGTGCATTGCTACCTTATGAACATTGAAAGTACAGTCTGTTGCCAAGCTACCGAATTCGTAGTAATCTGGATTATTAATTGCGGCCTAGGGCCGCGCATTTTTACAACTAAAACTCGGTAGCACTCACTATCCTCCAGGAAGCGTTCCCAGAAACAGACAAAACGTTAACTGCTAGCGCAGACCGCTTCTTGAAATCAAAATGTTCTGGTGTGAATGAAACATCGTAGTCGGTCTCAAGCGTTCCATCAGTAGCATAGAGCCGGACTACCTTTGGATAATCTAACAGCATTCGTCTGCTTTTTTAACATCCGTTGCCAACAAAATGACATTCAACTGTGGCACATGGTCCCATTCTTCCTTAGGGGAAGTTTTCTGCACACCTAGGTTTTGGTATTGCTATTTGTGAATTACCATTGTGTTTGAGATACGCAGACGCCGATTCATTAGTGCAATTTTCGATGTTCAATCAGTCCAGTTTCACGACTGCGCATTCATAATGGAAATCTATCTTCCCTGTGCTTATGGAGTTTCGATGTCGCGTTTTGTTACGGACCGCAGCTGCTGAGAAGCACAGATGGAACTTTGTAATTCTAACTTCGTGTCTGAGTGTCTTTGAAATATCGCCATATGGTTTTTCGTTCCCTGAACGTTTTCAAAATCGGCTATGCTTTCGAAGGAATCGATCCAGCTGCTCACTATCAATGTTAAAAGATGAAGACATTTTTACTTCATAGTTTTATTTTTAATTCCTGGAGTACCCTAGAAGCTCAAATGCACAAACGCGCAGGTGGGCTGCCGGATCCGAGATTTTTGCGTGTGCAGTGGGAGACTAATTTACCTGAAACTGCACTTGGGAATGTCCACATTGATGTATTAGAAATTGATAACTTGAAGACTTTGAACTGCAGTAAGTGGGGCATTGTTTCGGCAGTCAGTGGATATTTCCTAGAGTTAATTTGTCGAAAATTTCTATCACGCCCAAAGTGACTTAGTGTTTTTTTACGTGAATAAAGCAAACTGCGAACCTGTTTTCTTTTCTGAGACTGTCGGTCCGTTTCCTGTTATCCATACTGATTAGTCGATAATGTGAAATGTGGACAGTTTTCGTTCGGAGCACAGGGCGAAGATATTAACTTCCGAATACCATAGGTTAGTTATTTATCTTCAAGTTTGATTTCTGTGACTCAATGTGCGCCTTTACGGTGATGTATATATATATATATATATATATATATATATATATATATTATATAATTTACAAGTAAAAATGTTTGCATCCCAATTTACGCATGGAAGAAAAAATTAAAATATACATCAGTACTTATAAATAATACATCGAAGAAAAGTCCCACATCGATGAATTCTGACACGAATCCAACAAACTGATCACCGATTCAGTAAAATCCGGATTTCTTTTCACCTGGAAAATAGGTTTCGTGCAGTGCAAAGCTAACCAGGTGCTCCATATATACGTGGTCGATTCCAATCCTGCCTTAGTGTTTCGAGTGAGTTCCAATTAAAGCACATTCGAATTTCACAGCCATCAACCAAGATGACATGCTACGGAGTTGAAGAATATGTCTACTGCCTATCCCACCAACTTTCAGATCAAAAGACCGATCACCTTCATGCACCGGTGAATTTTTTGAATACAGTACGTGAAGCGTGTGCTGTGCGGCATTTCCTGACCAAGAGATCGGGAAGAGAAGAGAAGTTAATATTTGCATTTTTAACTTTTATTGGCACGCACACACACAAAATCACTCGCGCAAACAGCCAGTTCACGATCGGCATGATTCGACAGTTCTTTTCTCTACTCAGTGCACCCACATTGTTTGATTTGATTTGCATATCAAAAAGTTCACTGAGTAAGTTTCTCTGGTGTGAATTGCACTGAATAGCATAAAATCGGGTGTGTTCATTAGTTTTGATCCTAGCTACTTGACCTCGATGGAGATACCTTTTTATCACTACCGTCGCCTTCGTCGCAGGGGTCAGTAGCTTGCCATAAAATAGCCGAAGCTGTTGAGAGCTCGCACCATACCGTTTATACAGGACGTCATTTGGAGGTCGCACACCAAGCAACTGGAAAAGATCAATCGCTTTACCTTTATGCCAATCAAAAAAACACTGAACATATGATTGTTATAGACAGATTGATTAGGATATCTAGTAAACTTGTGCTTTCTTCTCAATTTCGCCTTGATTACCTGAACGGGAGCCTATCGCTTTTGCGTTTGACTGCTTTACACCAACTTACCCTCTTCCGATCGAAGTGATAGACACAAGTTCGCTTCATAGTCCATGTTTTTGAGCGGATTTGAAAATGACGGGGAATTCAGTCCTAAATTAATGCTAGTATATCTTTTAGTAAAATATTATCCCGGGCCAAATGCGCTAATGATAATTTGGTGGCAGACTGTTTCTGGTATCCCTGCACTTCGTACAGACTGTAGAACGGAGGCTAATTTTACAACACGATAAGTGATGGCATATATTGTTAACTAGAAAAAAAACTGTTTGACCAAATGTGACTAGTATCAAGGCAATTGTGGACCGATTTAACGATACCGTGACGTTTTCGGACTATTACACTTGCAACAAAACTCTACCGTGGAAAATTAAATACATGTCTGTTCGGAAAACCATCGCCCAAAAAACAGTTGGTGCTAACAAACGAACAGAATGAGTGATTCTATAATTGATTGAATTATTGACTAGTCAATTCACTAATCAGTCCATTGACTGAACTAAGGAGAAAAATCGCTGAAGAATGAGCTGTTAGCACATAAATGAACGAGTCATCAGTAGTCAGCGAATCACGATGATCGTCATCTCTTAAACTCATTGGTTTCTCAACTTTCCTGGGTCTTCATGCGAACCTCAAAGGTGATAACCAGTTACCTGGACAACAAACACAATGTTGTTGTCTGATCTGCTTACATTTTCGGACATAAATTCAAAATCTTGTTTCACTTCAGCCGGCTATCTTGCACGTCCCTCTCTCAGAGCTGTGATGATGTCCGCCGAACTCAGTCCATTGCCAAATGGCGATTCCGAATGACCATGTCTCTCTTTATAGGTTTGGTACTGTGCGGTGGACGATTTATCCCTATAACGACAGGACTGAAAACCTTGTGTCGTCGTTCACTCTTTTAATCAAGACGATGATTTCGAGCTTGTCATTGCTGATGTGAATTCAATCAAGTGTTTCGTTTGCGCCCGACCTTACTGATCGTTTTTTAGCCTGCACTATTCTGTCGAGAGCCTGGTCGTATTAGTGAGTAAATCAAGCATGGCTACTCAGACCATTGTGTGATTTATGACAAATTACCTCATCAATCATGTCCCGGACATTCACAAAAACAAACCGCACATAACAGGTAAGATTCAGACCTATCACCGTACTAAACATAGTGCTCATCTTCGGCTATACAACCAGGCTAACTGAGTGATTGTGAAGCGTAAACCTTTGGGTGTAATTTGATCTATAATTAGATTATCTTTCGTGATAGTTTGTTATCCACTCAAGTTTGTGAACGTCCGGCCCATTCCCCAATGTGCAACACTCCACAGTAATCCTATTGGCTCGCGTAACCCTTACATTTTGGGCTTTGTGCATCACTGACTTCTTTCCTTGTTACAGAACTGACTGACCATACAAGAAGCGTTCGGTCAGATAAAAAATTCTTTTTAATTCTCAGATGACGCCAGCGGACTCTGATAAAGAGCGTATGAAAGAGATGCAATGGTTTGGCTCTCAAAGTTATTGTCACAAAGCTTCGGGAGTAGCGCGTGCTAGGATGCTATCTCAGATTAGAATCGCTGTTCTTAAAGATATTTGCTGACGCTGACTAGGCAAAACATGGCTATAACAGAGAATCTCGGTGTGGAAAGATGAAGCCGGCGAAAGTTATTTCGACTCAGGGTATAGCATTGCGGAAATTCTGGACCAAGGTGACGCTTTAGCTTTATTCGGGTGACCAGACGGTGTATCGAGTCAACTGTTGTAAAGATCCTCTGGTGGCTATGGGCAATACACTGGGGAGGTAGGACCAGGAAGCATAACCGTGAAGCTTAGAGTGGCTTGGAAATAGGTAGGACCCATTAGGTCAGGCATTGTAACAATCCGGACGGCAGGGAACCGCTACCTACCAATAGAGTAATCCGCGGACATATCATCTGAACCGCCGATATTTTTGCTGATAGGTGCATAATCCACACAACCTGTCAAAAAGTTCTATCCTATCCCAGTTGCTCTGACTGTTGAGCATGACACTTAGGTAGAAAATGTATCATCATTAGTTGAGGTGACATTGTCGGTAAACGGATCTGCTTGACGTTTGTCTTTCATGTTTTGACGCCTTACAGTTTTGGAGTCAAAACTTAACGATAGTGTAAACAGAACACTGAATTCAACCACATATGTGCAGTAGCGATGCTGTGTCGGCTGGTGCTGAAACGTTCACTGTTCGAAGGACGAGTTCACCAATCAAAACCTCATGGGGACCTGCACCAACGCCAACTTTCGAAGTGGAGTTTTAGACAAACAGGACCACAATGAACTCTTTACGAAATGAAATAGGAATTATGGATCGATTCTTGCCACTTATTTTGAACAGGCCTACTTTGGCGCTAAAGCTTAGCACCTAACAGTAAGATTAGAAGAGAATACGGGCGAGACATTGCGGTAACGTAAGATTTATCGCAATCTTCACGAGTGGGGCCTCACATTCCCCTTTGTCTTATGGAACATTCCGCATGCCATCACTTGGAGACAGTGGGATGGAAATATCAGTGTTAATTGTTATTGTTTAGGTAGCCAACCTTTCGAGCTGTGCGGATATTTCATAGCGTAAGTAGGTTCTCATTTCGGCATTCATAGTGGGAGTCCCTCGGTTGGGAATTGCCGTCGTAGAAAACAAATGAAACACTAATCGAGGCAATCCTGTCAAGCTGACGGCTGGACAATTAACCCATCAACTTGCCCATCCTGCAAGTGAGTTGGTTTAGACTTGGTGAGCAGATGTTACGGATGATCTTCCAAGCGTTTGCAGAACAAGATGGATCGTTTTACAGAAGAAATATTGTAAAGAAGCAAGTTATACAAATAATTATGACTAGGAAGGAGAATTCCTCAACATTACATTCTTTGAATTACCCTATATACCCATATATGTGCAAAGTATACAAATCTGTGTACAAATCATATGCCAGTGGGAAAACTGCGGATACTCAGAGACGGAAAGAAGAAAAGAAAAAGAAACTTTGCGTATGATAGTTCTTCCATTGTTTAGATCCACATCACAAAATATCCGTCGAGATTTTTGATAAGCCACTGGGCTTTACACAACACCGTTGCCTAAAACGAAGCATAGGGTTGATGTACGGGAACCTAGACTGGGGTTTTGCCCAGATAGTTTAGTCACTAGGGGAGTAGGACGTTTTGAAGGTTATGTAAAACACCAGAAACCGGTGACTGGTTGATCATTTCATGTAATTCGGATGAAACTTTACCTCATGGGGTTCCAGTGCACCCCAAAGCCAGAGGTATCTGTGGGCATAAAGCCTTATGCATCGTACTCCGCCCGTGGTCGGTTTCGAATCAGGTTTAGCATTTTCCCCTAGAAAGACTACCAACACTGTTCAACTCAGTGCAGAAGGCTGAACATTCACATTGGTCTTCGCATCTTTATGAAAACACCTCCACCACCGCCAAAAGTAACTGTATCGGAATTTCCCGGTAGAGAATATGTGAGATGTACGGCTATTTGTGAGCGTTCACGGTAGGTCGCAAATTTGCGGCCCGGTATCTAAGGCGTGGTATTGCCCCTGCGGTGCGAGAAATAAATGGCTGTTTTGATTTTGTAACGACATATCAGATGCAAAGAAGAGGATGAGTAGATTGTACACTGACTGTAAGTTAAATTAGTCAAGTGTTGACAAAAAAGCCTTTGATTCTAAGCGTGGTCACTGAGGATTAAATTGATTTAGGTACATTTACGTCTTTGTCAACATGTATTGTGGATTCACACAGCGTTGTTGGATGAATACGTGAAAAGGTAAAACCGCCAAGCCGTTTGAGAAGGTTTCTAAGCCATGTGTAATTAGTAGGGATCACTGCTGATTTTCCGAGATTTGTGGAACATAAGGAACGGGAGTATTCCTTCTGCAGAATTCACAGTTGAGTAGACACAAAAACATCAAAGAAGGCTGTGAGTGTCCTGAACAGTTTTTAGTGACATTATATACTGATAAGTTAAAAGCATTCATAAAGGGTCCGAAAACCACAATATTTTACACTATCCAAGGAGGACAGGAGCAAAGCTGACCACTTTTTTATCGACCAACACTATTTGAGCTTCAGCGTTGAAATCAAGCTGGCTACCATGAAAATAATGTGCAGGTTCCTTATACGAGCTAATGCATTATATTTTCAACATTGGGTAAAAAGTTCCCGTTGCGCACACTTTTCCGATGATGAACGAAAACCAAATTCGGATTAATGTACTAGACTCACATGTCTGCCCTGAAGTGGACTGAGCTGCCCCTGGGGAATCATATCACCTGGTAACGAAATCAATGAATGTTCTTGAATCAAAAGGAAACGAGTGAAATATAATTAATTAGAGTGAGATCATCAACAGTTTCCGCGGCCGCATTAATGTCTAGACTCCAACATAACAAAGCAACTTTTTTAGGGAAAATAATCCTAGTTTACAAATGTGTCAACATAACTTAGAACAAGTGATCATCCCTAAAGCGAAATAAATGATGCTAAGAAACTTACTGCCTTTGCAGAATTTGAAGAATGTCCAAATTACAGCTTAGAACAAAATCCCAGTAACTAGTATGGGCCAGCTGATAGAAGAAATAAAGGCAGAATGATGACGATTTTCCCTATCACTGTAGAGAATGAAAGGTACTGAAGCAAAAACCACTCACTTCTCCCCAAAGCATTACGAATCGTGCCCTCTTTCACTGTGATTTTTGGAATGATATTACAATTGGTAGTGTGTTCAGCAAACACGAGAATCAAGCACCCCCGTAAATAATTTTTGACTCTGTGCCTGTTCTTCGAGTTCTGCGTGAAATGGAAGTCAAAGCCGAGTATCGACAAGATAACTGAATCCATCTTGCTCGCTTCGCTTTGGATGTAAGCGAACTGGCATAAGTCAACATTGCTTAAACAGTGTACTTTCACCACTGTCCTACCATATTGGTGTATGACTTAGGTGAAGTAAAAGAGGGACGACAGTGGATTCTGATATGCAACGTGATTTCTTTTTGTATCGTGCGTTTCGGGAGGTAATGAAATTTGTGCTCACGGTTTGAAGTTCAACCCACCGAAATCAAATTGCTCGGGATAGGAACAGTCAAACCAATTAAGACTGATTCAGCCATACGTTCTTGTCACTAACTTGAACACCCAAAATAATCGTTCAAAATAACGGAGTCATGTGCCTGCGAGCGTGTGTGTGTGTGTGTGTGTGTGTGTGTGTGGGCTTCTGTGCGAATCTGGGGATGTCGCAAATTATGGTCTCAAACGACCACTTCCTGTTACGATCCACGCCGAGAGGTTTTTCCGTAAAGTCGAACGCTGTACAATTGTCATGATATAAAACACCTAGGATGACGCATGTATCTGTGTCTATATGCATGCGCTTGCGAATACCTTGATCTGAGCTCAGGAAAGATGCACAGAAAATGGAGTCTAAAACAGACGGTAAGCATGACAGTTAATCAGTCAAGCTATCTTTAGACAATCTGATAAAAGATTGTAATGAGAACTAAGAACGTAGCTCTCACGTAAATTTGTGGGCCAAAACATTTGTAGTAAGGAAGTTCATCAGGATAGCCAGTTGCGCACTTATTGATTGGGCTGACAGTCGAGCCGTGAATGTGTCCTATTTTCGAGGCGAAAAGTTACCCAGATGGAAAGTTAACAAGGTCTTCATGCAGACAGCCTTGCATCACGTTGGGAAATTTATATCAATAAAATTTGTTCCGTGTAAACTAGGAGAAAATCGACGAACTTGTACAGCAGACGCTTTGGAGGAATCATTTGCGCACATGTCCAAGTGAACGCACTCGAAAAGGAGAAAAACAAAGGGCTCACGCGTCGGTTTGATGGGTGAAATTAAACGTTAGTTAACAAGGTTATCGACTAACTGGTTGTGTGAATTGTTCCCTAACTGCAACCAATATTGTTTATGTAGAACACTTGCAATCACTCCTGGAAAAGTGTTAATGATATTAAAGTTTCAAGGATGAGTAAAAACGTACGTGATTTATTTGTTCCTTTAAACCAGACATTATCTCAGTTATTCCTGTTCATTGAATTTTAAGTATCTGCTGTAGAATAAATAGTCGTCTTTGTGTAAGTTTTATCAAATAACTGAGACTTTTGTGAAAATATCTTCTTTGAAAATTCCCACTGAGCACATTGAAAAAAAACAAGTTGGCGGACAAACTCGTTTTCAGTGGTTCGTAATCATGCTATTACATCGCTATATATTTGGATTCTAGATGACTTGGATTTATTCTTCAATCGAAATATTTGATAACACATATAGCCACTCGTGCCTCGTTATATGTACTCATGTATATATGTCTATTTGCGTATAGACGCATGGATATATGTGGATATGTATGGATGTGTATATTTATGTGCACTCTTGTGGATATATTTATTCTTGTATGTGCCTAATCCCAAAGTATACCTCTGATGGAACGTAGTATTTCACAGAAAGCTTGAGCATATGACCCACGGAAGTCAAAGTGCCTCTCTTGGCTCCCAGCAATGTTTAGAGTGATTTCTAAGATCACCTGTAAAACAGTTGCTTCTAGTATATTCTGAGAAATTGTAGCTTCTCTCCAGGGAATTCTTTTAGCCGAGATGAATTATATTTTGGGCAACACATTGACTCCATTGAGAATGGTACAACAGTTATTTGCAATTGATCCGTACTATTTTAATTTCATTGAAGTTAAAAATGACAATAAACGGGTGCACACTCCGGGTGGAGATTTATCCTACTCCTTCCATTCCGTCCGTTGGATTTTTCGTGCGGGCCGTTTTGCAACTTATGCCTTGAAAGACAGACTCTTCGTCCATGCAAAACACTGAATAATTTAAGTTCGCTATAATTTGATAAGAGTGGGACATACCAAGGTGATAGCATGAGACTACCTGCTAAATCCAAATAGAACCGAGCAATCTCATGACCTTAGACCCACAGTAATAGGAAGGAAGCACGATGACTTGGTTACGCCTAGGGAGGATGGTCCGCATTTAAACCGAGAACAGAAGGGTGATAGTAGCATTCCCTGATGATTGGAGAATGTGAAGTATTCACAATGTTTTATCTACAGGAATCAATCTGCCGCCATAACTGAATGAATCGGAGGCTTTCTTCCGCTTCTAATATTCCGGTTTTGAGCAGAATTTCAGAAGTCTTGGTATAAACTGTGTGAACATGAATGTGATGTTGTTTTATTTAAGGGAATTCTGTCAACCACTGAACCCCTATAACGTTCCGATCCATTCAGTTATATGTGCACGGCAATTCCGCTCTGGGAAAAGCCAGCTTGATGGTGGCTAGCCGAATTTTTATTGACAATTCGTTCATAACAATGGTTCTGCAGTTAGATGCCGTTACCGAATTGATACGTACATTTCTTCTTTGGAACATCCTACCAGGATTTACGAAATCAGCATTCATCGAGCGGTCGTAAATACAGTATTGAGTCACGCTCCCGTGTTTTCCTCTGTAATGCGCATTTTGGAATCTTGCCGGATTTGATGAATAAACCAATGAAAATGAAGTTTATTCCACAAGCATAAAATTTTGTCATTCGCGACAAAATTGCAATACACTGATGTGCAAAAGTTGAAATTTTCCAGTGTCAGAGAAAAGTACTTTAATGATTTATGCACTAAATGAATTGTTATGAGTGGATTTGCGCCGGCTACCCAAAAGATCCCTCCCTCTAAACTAATGGATAAAAAATTACTTCACCCAAACGATCAAATGAAACTCAATACCAAAATCTCTTAGCAAGAACATTGTTTTGTGGTAAATGAAATGGCGCTGTTTTTCTCAAACTGTCAGTTATTAGTGATTGGTTGAGACATTTTTGGGTGATAAAACTGCAGTCTCATGCCAAAAGTACCACCGGGAGATTTCCTACGATGATTGATACGGGGCTGGCTAAATACAGCAGGACAGTATGCAGTCACTTCGTGACTCTCGGAATATCGCCTCGATATTCGTGGGCAGAAGTGGCTTTATGTGCCAAAACAGAACATCTACCCCAATCTGAATATTGGCGAGGCTGCCCGGAAATACGCAAAGTGCCCGGACCTTTTTAAGAAACACCTCATACGTGCTCCGAAACTCCGTTGTGTCCTATTAGTCTTGTCGTCTTAACAATTCCTCCGAAAGTGTTTCCATTTTGACTTGTTTGTCCGATTTTATTGCCGGGTTTAAATGTCCCAGTCAGCTCTTTTAGTGTGAGAAACAAGACTTCCAATGTGCTTTCAACAAACATGTTAAAATATTTGACAGTACTGACCAACAAACTTAAATGATTAACTTCCATTGTTAGCCCCTCAAAAACATCCCAATTAATGTAAGTTTGCGAATAAGGTTGTTCAATGTGGAAGGTTACCGGACACGCCTGTTGACCAGGCCAGGCTAAGCAAGAGGTTTAAATAAGGACGTCAGATTCGTAGTGAGGTCCTTGTGTGGACTTTTAGCCATGGATACAGCCGAAAACAGATCGTGTCTGTGGGCTGAATTGACCATCATAGAATCAATGATGGTACTGCTTCAAAGTCCAGGCGATTGTGACCGGTGAATGCAAAACTGGAATTCAGAACTGTATGGAAGATGTACGGTACGGAACATTAGATTTTTGCATATTTCGATAGGCGCTTCGTTAAAGCGGCAACAAAACGTCGGTGGTGTGCAAAAGAGGACTTCAAATTTTAGCCAGTTGCTAGTTAGGACTTTACTCTATCTTACAGCGTTGTTGTAATAAAACCAATCTAACGGATTCATTTTGTGCCGTTATTTGCTAAGCTACAGTTGATTTGCTAGATCCCAAAACAGATAAAAGGATGGAGAATGAAAACAATTTCAACTGTAAAAGATCACCAATTACTTATTTAGTAAGTGTAGAACGCAAAAATTTTGATTTATGCTCACAGAAAACATTTGCGGTTGTCTTGTCCGAGAAATACTATAGACAGTATTATATAAGTTGGTTCTTGCAAAACTGTGAAGTAGGAAGTCACGGGACCAAACGGCATATACCATAGCAAGTTTGACAACGATGATAACTTTAAAACCCAAAATTAAAGAGAGATTTTCAGGATGCCGAGAAACATTTTGATTACCCAAGTGCTTACGCACATATATATATATGTATATATAAAATTAATTTTTCATTAACAGAATTCAACTGAGTCACAAATTACCAGTGAATACTTGGATATCATACCTTTAAAATTGCCTACCGAGATGGCCTGCTTTCTGCTTATAGTGGAACATTCCTCATTTATTCCTTTTCTAATGGTAATATGAACACGAGGCATCAAAAGCGACACCGCCTTAAGTCTGTGGTTCTTGAAGTCACTCGCAACCAAATGAATAGTACCAATTTCAGCCGGACGATTATCTCATTAGAGCAATTAGTGGTTTGACAAGATTTCGCCTAACCGATTTCGCGGTTGGTGCTAACGTACTCAGTGGTTTTTATCCTAGTTCTTCTGACATTTTTACGCCATGTGGGTGGTAACGTCACAACGATCTCATTAAGCAGCCGGGAAAAATCGATTTTGTTCTGGTTTGTCGAGCTAGCCTGAAATGTACGCTCTCACTCACCTCAGTGGAATGAACAAAGCACTAAATCTTTAGAACCAAAAAATGATTAGATCGAATTTCGATCGAAATGAATTAGAGATTTTCTACTCGAGAAAGTCCAGGAAAAACCCAAGAAATGTAGTATCTAGACTATTCACTGACGAACCGGTAACTATTCGGAAAACGTATTATGCAAGCCTACGTTTTGATAACTTTATTGATTGGTAACTCCCATTTGATCACATATGCGATCAGTTTGAAATAAACAGTGCTCAGTAAAGTTTTCAGTCTGGCAATTAGAATTTAGCACACAAAATTAGAAATAACGAATAAAGAATACTTGGTTTGCCAACTTTTCTTTTAGTCTTTTTGGAAATTGTCATTTTCTTATTGACCGTCGACAGCTGTGCTCAGAGCCCTTGACGGAAAGTCTGATAAGCATAAGGGTATTTTTCTTGCTTAAAACTGTGTCTACATACCTAAGGAATTTTGAAGCTGTTTGTTTAGTCGTTCTGTCGTTGGTATTTTTAGGTTGCCTTGTAGATGCTGCTCGATCGCCGGCATTTGATTTTTAGCTAGCTTTTATTTCTTTGTAAGCATATCGTTGAGTTACTTCAAGGGGGGGAATTCGGCCCGAATAATCCGTACAATAAATGTGTCATGAAACCATGTGTTGTCGCATAAGCATGAATTAAAAGCACTGAGTCCCCATTATCCAGTTCGTCACTGGAGGAAGAAGAAACATGCACGGGCTGCAAGCATTTCGTACACTGTACTCGACCGTAAGGGTCAGCCGTTACTATTTGTAGATAATAACTTATGAAGAACGCAGTGGATCAAGCTGGATAGAAAGTATGACTTACAGCTGTCGACGAAGTAGAGTGAAAGATGTAAGAATGTCGTTCGAATTATTGCCAAGATAGACTAATGCTGATAATAAGGAGTACGTGGACAGCTACTTAGGCATCGTATGTTATGGTAATATTAAAATTTTCCATCAGAAAAATTTTAATCCCCTAAGTTTGCTGTTTAGAAAACTCCAGGTTTTCCACCGTGATGGAGTACTTCTCGCTGGACTCATTGACCTGGCTAATGCCCGAATATCTTTCACTGTCAGAAAAGAAAAATTATAAGTTTGGAATTTTTCGTTTCCAGCACTCGAAAATAGGAGGAATTACAATATTTCTTGACTGAAAGTAATATTGGTAGTAGAGTATTATTTTTACTGGCTTATTCATCGGTTTTTGTACATTCGATAGAAAGTAATTCGCAATAATTTTCTTTCACGCTTCGGCGATTGCTAGTTTCCTAATGACTGGTTCGACCACCTAAAGCAGTAGACTGAGGTGGGCTTGGTTATTTTCCCTGTACCCCCTCCCAATCCGGTAGTCACGATTCCTGTAATTGAGCAAAATAGCTTCATTGGGGATAAATTAAAAGATAATCATTTACAATTAACACTGACTGCTTTCTGCTCGCTGTCAATCCTTGTTTCTCTTGGCATTTTTCTCGGAATAAGTGGATCTTATCTAGATCAAAACTGATCGTGTGACCTGTTATTAGAAAAGCATTTCGCCTTATAGAATTCACATTCATAAGTGCCACTTCTGATTTGTACTTAGGAAGAATTTCCTTCTCAAAACACTAATACGTATTCAAATTTAGATGGTCCCTTGTTGATTGTGAGTAGAATATCATAACGGTACATTGGCAAGGGTTGACCACTGAGTACCCGTTTTGTGCAAGATATTTCGAGCTAACTACGTCCTGTGGCTTCTTATTAACTCTGAATTGAAACAGTTATTCCTATTCATCCTCCAACATTATTCTATTATCGACGGAAACGTAACACGAATCGTTCGGTTTTGACAACGTGTTTTGATTCTCAGTGACAGATGTATTTGCATCCATATTTATGAATGTGTATATATAAAGCATAAATATATATGATCATTATTGGACTATTTTACAAAATACGATAGGCAGGAATCAAGCGATGTGCACACCATACATATCCGCACAGACGAGAGCCGAACGAATCTATGGGTAGCATCACGGGACGAAGCCAAAATAAGCATTGGACCATCAGTGATATGAATCGTAAGTGACAAGTGAAATAATTCAACTAATGTGTTTCACAGGTACCAATCGAATCAGCGAACTAATGACAATGTGGGTTCAAACCGACAACAAAGATTTGCCCAAACTGAAGATAGGGAAATTGGAGGTGATTACGCAAATTACCGACACCGAAAATCACCTGATAACAGTTGCAACCATCCCGCATAAGAGTAACGAGTCTTAACTCCTAAGCAAACGCGCGTTCTTGCCAGACTTCAAGATTAATTGCTGCGTTCAAAAATGTGCCCTGTGCCTGCCATCCAGCCGCAGCTAGACAAATGATTGGTTGGTTTCTGCCATCACCAAAACCATCACGAACGTCACCCCCATCGTCATCATCGGCATCACCGTAAACATGAACGTAAACATCATCCTCATCATCGACATCACCACCTTCACGGCCATCCGTATCACCACTACGAATACCATCGCTTTCACCACCATCATCACTGTGAACATCATCACAGTCACTTTGAACAAATTCAGTAACAGTACTGACAAAAACGAAATGACAAAAACAAAAGTGACAGAGACAATACCAATGGCAACAACAACGACGAGTAGGAGGAGAAGGAGGACGACAACAGCAATGGGGACCACAAGCAACGGTAGTCAGAAGATTCGCAATACCCGCTGCTTAGTTGGACTCCGGAGTTGTTTCATTGCATATGCATTGTTACTACAGGTTAAATTCAATAAAATGCTCACAGGGATATAACAGAACCACAAACTCACTACTGCCAAGTGGAGCACGGTCTGGGCGTGAAAGCTCGGTTACAAAAGCTAAACCATTGTCGAAATACATAATCATAAAAACCGGATATCCGATTTCCTTAGGTATAGCCGATGAAGTGTTATCTTTGAAGTTCAGTCTGTTTAAAAGTATTTGGTTGCAAATGACTTTTTATTTGAGAGTTTCCATATATCTCAGCCAGGTCGGCTTAATTTGCCTTTTGTTAACGGTGAGGATCCTGGATACTTCGGTGAAAAAACGCGATCGTTCATCGCCTATCACTTCTCAATTGTCGTTAATGTCACTGAAAACAGTTTCAGCATCAAATGTATCTGCGGACACTTAGGTCAGTTGAGGTTCACAGTTTAGCTATTGTTGAACCGACGCTAAATGCAATTTGGTAGTCTTAAAATCTCGAGCAGCAAGTTGAATTTCAAACGCTGAAGGATGAGGGACGAAGATTTAGTTTTGAGTTTACGCTGAAATTTGTTGACGGTATTTGAAAGACATTGTGAATTAACCACGGACTTAAGCTTCCCGTAAATCATCCCAATTAGAACCCCATTTAACTGTTTGTCCCAGACGAACACCAGAGATTAGCTGAAGCCACGGCAGGCTACTATCTTTTAGTAACCTTGATCATAGAAGGGGTGCTAGGCTTTCTGGCAAAGTTTTAAGAATTCGGTCTTTCGATGACAGAAGCAGACGTTTGAAGTATGGCAAATTTTCCAGCCTTACCATCGTTCAGTATTCTCTGACTATCTGTCAGAAGCCTGAAGGTTGGGCCTGGCATCTTATCGTCGTCATTAATAGCCAGATGCGGAAGATGTGGGTCTGTGGGTGAAACCAACAAAAATTTAAAGAATATGTAACACATCACGTGCAAAATGCATGACCCACTAGCAGTTTAGTGTGAATCTTGGCAAAGATTAGTTCAGTGAAGAAATACGTATTCATTCGAACCCAAATCGCTGTTGGTAAAGGATGATTAAGGCTACTAGTCGACTGTCAAACGATACTTGCAGATAGCCGGGGGCTACTGAAAGGTGGAGGACGTTGTAGTGCTTTTGCTTCTCAAATACCTTTATTTGCTCACCGAATTTTTATTGGTGGTTCTCTTTCTGCCACTTGCTTCTCACTCTGCCTTGGTAGATTATCTATAGAGGACAGCGAGTGATGTTTTATCAGCACCGTTTGAGAACTAAGCATTTTGTTCATCGATCGGTATGAATATAACAGGGTGAGCTGCGTACCAGAGGTCAGTCCATGTACCGGTGAACTAGCGGGTCAGTCTGTAAGCTGATGTGGATAACGTGCACGGAGAACTGAGACCAACTGCGCATTCGTCTTTGCACTCTAGGAAGATTAAATAATCAACCTATGTCCAGCGCACCTTTCGCTGAATGTCCTCATGAATGTGACGGACAACAATGTTATCGATTCTTGAATGCAACCATTCTACCGTGGAACTAAAATGGGAAATGCTGCAGACTCTAGGCTTAAAATAGACTAACCTAAATAAACAAACGAGATAAAGGATCTGATATTATGCCTTTCTGTAGAAGCCAAGAGAGCTGAGCATTATTCTTATTCGTACGTGACCATTGACAACAGCCGACAAACATTTACCTAGAGTTTGTGAAAACATGAAATTGAAAACTTCGTTGAATTCAACTATCCGAGTTCTGACGTTCCTTTTGCAAGGTTATAATTTTTCAAAAAGCAGGAGCACGGTTGAATTTGGGCTAGTGAATAGAGAACATTGTAATATTTTCTGCCCGAACCATTAAACCATCTGAACTTCAGAGCTGTTAGTGATAATTTCTGTCAATAGTTGTTCGATTTCAAGGAATGTGGTAGAACAGACGGCTTGTAATGACGATAGGTTAATGTCCCACCTAATGGCATATTGAAAAAACCCCAAAATTTCGTCACATCCGTGTGGCAATATAACCGATTTTATTAGTGTATCAGCTTGAGTTGGCTCAAACAGTTTACGACAATTGGAATTTTGGAGTTGGACAGACGGAAAATAATGCTTCACTTTATACTTTTTGTTGTTGTAAATGATCTGTTCGTCAATGCAATTCACCTGCCTCGTTGTTTCATACAAATTTAACTGTTCGATTAGTTGACATGATTTTCCGCATCTCAAACAATCGAATCTCTGCTTTCTCCCGAAAAACAAAATATCAGGAGTTCTATTTCTGTTTCTGGGATAGAAAACCCGTAGCCATATGGATTCTTGCTGCACCAGATGATACGTAAAGGAAACCGTTTTATCCCATCTTCATCAGATTGCGCCCTGACAAAAAGGAGAATGAGAGCGTCGGGATAAATATTCGATTAGGCCAATCCGCTGATCATGCATACAAATTAGATTGATTGCCTCGCGCTTTTTTGCACTGGAGGTAGACGTTTTCGTGCAACAACTTACTGCGAAAGCTAAAACGATCTCGGTCAAGACATTCATCACCACTTTCAGACTAGATGTGTCTAAGGTGTCCAATTGCTCAAGGTGTGCAGTAGTCGTGTGTTAATATGATAAGTCTAAATTCAGGCAACTATGGGCTGGGCTAATAAGACATGTGATCTAATTTTCCCTCGCTAAAGCTACGGTTTCGTGCGATAAATCACAATTACTTTTCATGAGCTGAACTCAGCAAAGAGAATGTTTCAAAAATAGAGTTTGACGATTGCGTGGCAATTCCAATCAGATAGATTAACCTTCGTTATTAATGACGGTTATAGGTTTCACGGACAAATCATTCGCTATATAAATATAACAGTGGTGAGAGTATCATTGACGAACCGCAGCAGCCTCTTTTATCTTCCTCTAAGTTCTCAACGACCTTATGGAAAATTCATCACTTTCCAGATGTCGCTGCTGCGAAATGCGGCAGACGAAAGAATCGGATAGGCCTATCAGGAAAAAAAAATTAGATCAGGAAATAATTCAACACGATATTTTGTAATTCAACTTAGTACAGTTACCCGTAGATGGGACTGATTTCATGAATGAATGACTAATCGAGATTGCATATTTTCAAATTGAATTCATGCCGATATATTTCGCGACATTTTTTCAACATAATCCATGGCTGCTTTGGATAACTTCCTAATAATTTATCCAAACTCAGGGTGAGCAAACATATCAATGAATACGAGGATGTGTAAGTCACGCTTTCATTTGCTCAGGATCCGATGCGGGCCACTAGCGTCTGGCGGACGTTCGTTAAAGTGGCATGCGACACGCTTTGCGAGTCATGTAAGTGGACCACGACATCTTGGAACAACAGTGAAAAGAAACTCGTTTCTGAGATTTACTTGTAGGGTTCATTACAGATCAAGCTAAATCCGTCACAGATAGGTGGATTAAAAAAGACAATATGCACATGAGTTCTGAATCTAAATACCACTAACACCAAGGAAACTTGGCGATTTTTAGCCAAGACACCTGCAAGAAGGTAAAATGGCGAGTGAAGTAACTCATATATAGTTTCAATTCCCTTCTACTGCCAGAATTTTGTTCCTTTTATCTGAATATGATGACTGGTTGTATCAGGGCCATTACTACTGAAAACCAGTCAATCACTTCCTGCACTAAAGCAAATGCTAATAAATTATCATCATTACGGAGCAGCAATGAACTTTGGACTTCTCGTTGTGGAGTTCATTCGGCGGTGGAACAATTTGAAAATGCTACTTACCTGTTGAAACTTTATGTTGTCTAGCGCGTGGCTATCGACAATTCGATGACTGCAATTTGTGAACAGGTACGCCTTTTCTTCATGAAAAACCATAAACAATTACATGAAACTGGACTGGCATTTGGCATGCTGTGTTGAACCGGAGGAGTTATGACCTCGACTGTCTACGTAACTCAGGAACTCTAACTTCTCGCCGGACTTGGAATTAGAATCGTGGAAAACCACTTGTGATCTTCCCAATAAGGGGACAGTTATATTATGGTTAATATGTATATTAGTCATACTCGTGGATCATCCCGACACAGGCTATTCATGAACCAAGAACGTAACACTCACGGTTAGCATTAGGTAAACCAAACTATTCAATTACTTTCGGAGGCGTATCAGGAATTGCTATGTAGGGGTACGTATGTACTAGGTTGTTTACGAAATTCTAGGCAGTTCTTTATTGAATTCCTTAGTCGAGAATCCATATGGATGTGACCCTAATTTACATGAAAGTCCTCTGTGATGGACTAAAAACCTAATGATTAGCCAAAAAAATTAAATCCGTTCAAGGATAGGAAAATTTGCAAATTTCCAGTCATTGATATGATGGTAAAATAGAGTACGGAAGCAAAAATCATTCGCACATTACGAGTAACGATAGACGCGCGGAACTGGTCAGATTAAAATCGCCACAATTGTTTGTTCGATTCAGTACACCGTAAAATTACATAAATTTTAAACAGATTCGTGTCCAACTTTGACCGATCATGTCAATCTGTGAATAAATTTCCCGACTATCCAACATCTATTGTCGCTTCAAAACGGGTAAAATACTGGCCTGTTTGATTGAGGCATTCGAAGGATGAAAAACCTTGAGTTTTCTCATCTCACCCACAGAACAATAAGGCCATGATGTGGACTCACGTTTCACTATGAGTGACGAGCTCAGACTCTGAATACTCAACTGAATTTTACTTCGACAATTTATCAAGGACTTTCGAGGCAGTCAAATCATATTCTCCAGGGATCTTTTATCTAGCGAGGAGAACAAAAGAGGTAGAGTGAAAATCCAACACAGATTTGCCGTAGAGCGATTGGTCAAATGTGATCCAGATTTGTTTGTCCCATTAAACAGAATGCGCCATTTCATGCCTTTTTACTAGCAGTTTGTAGGGATTTGACAACGTTTCGCAATTTTCAGAATAAAATCGGGGATACTACTCCAGCCCCATCGGGCAAACCCAATGCATATAGACGAATTGTTCCTGATGCCCTGGCGGAATGGTTGCCAATTTTCGAAACATCACTAACTTATCCGTAAGGATGGAGAATGAACAAAATATTTGTTTCTCCGTTGGAATTTCAGGTTTTGTGCCAGAAACTCTCTTGTAAATGGAGTTTCTATATTCTCATATTCAGCATTTTCTCATTGACTCCACTCCATTATTGTGTGATTGAGTATGCATCTGTTCTGTCACTTTGTATATGATAATAGACTGATTCACTCGCAAACAGTTTTCTCCATACTGCCCCAGGTTGGAGGAAAACGGAAGCAGAAGGGTCTACGCGAAATTCTATAGACATTAGGTTTTGACCATAATCCAAATTACACAATTACGAAATGTGACGTGGTTGTCTTGTTGTGTACGTGCGGACTACCTGCGGACAGAAGGCCATGGTTTTCCTTGGAACCGCTTATCATTGGTGAGTATTTATTTCAAGCAGCCCCTTGCTTGGTGCTACTGAAATCCGACGTGAGGCCATCGAATGTTGTTCATAACGTTATCAGTAAACCGGCTTTATTAAAACACAATACGCTTGTCTTCCCTGTTCTTTCATTTCCTGACAAACTGGCAACACCGCCTATGACCAAGCAGTTTTCTGCAAAGCAGCTGATCTTCGAATAGCAATTTATACTATATCCCACCTCGTTCAGGATTAGTTTGTGAACGCGGAACAAATTCATAAACTCTGTGATATCGAGGGTGCCCAGACGGAATAATGGAAAACCGACCTGCAATATGATTGTGGTATCAGTTATTTAGCAAAGAATAGGAAAAAAACGACGGTATTTTCGCCTGGGTATGAACAAACCTCAAATAGGCATTTTACGACGTGCTATTTTAAATTTTGGCTAATTATTGGGGAAAATTTCTAGCATGCGTTTGAAAGACTAAGTGACCACCTGATCCCCGTAAACATACCCGTATTTACACAGTGCGCTTGATTGTAGCAAATCACCATGATTGCTCAAATTCACGCTTCCCTTTTGTGGCTGAATTGTAAAATTTCTGTGGAGTTTATTTGTTATACCCTTAGCAGTACAATAAATTGATCAACAAAGTGGAATGCATGGAAATTTAACTTCCTTCATAGAAGGTCTTTCATGCTAAGTAAGTACTTTAAACTTGCGTAGGCCGTGGATATTTCTTTTTTCTTTACTTTCTAAAAAGGAAAAAGCAATTTATTTGTTGTGTATTTTTGTTTGACTATTTGCGACAAGATCGATAGCAATAACAGAAGTACAATGAGCCTAGGAGATTCATTCACTTCAACATCTTGGATAAGGGATAACAAAATTCTCAGCTTACAACTATTTCCTTATGCTAAAATATCACAAGGATTGCATCTCCTTGATCCTTACGGGGATTTCACTAAGCGAAATGATGTTCTATCCAATGCTCGTCTTGACGTTGATCAGAATATTTCCGTACCTGATATTTGCTATCCATTGGGGGTTAGTGATAATGAAAACGGATTTAATTAGAATTTCCAAATTAAAAAGTAGCCTTTTTTCGTTTACGAAGACGTAATTTTAGGTACAAAAGTGGATAGACCGGTTACTGGTACTGATTGGTATATTTCGTTTTCCCTTTTTTGCAATGGCTTGGAAAGTGTTGCAGACCTAACGCGCGAGATTTTCACCCAACCTGCTCGAATTATTTTGCCTCGATGACGGTTGTCACGTCGGTCGAAATGTTTCAACTTAGGCCAAATGTAAATGGATATCGACAGTGGAGTAGTTCTTTTTGATGTGTTTAGACGATTGAATTGGGATTGAATTGCAAAATTGTTAATAGAGAAATGTGGTTTCATTTATCGATTTTTGCATAGGTCTGTGCATTTTTTAATAAGGCCAAGTGGACCTTCACGGTCGCATTTGAAAGCAGGAGTTTGGGTATCTAATTTTGGCACTCCAATCTAGCTAGCGTTGATCAACTCTCCATTCAATCTTAACAATCCAAATATATTTACAAATTACTAAATATATGTGCTTATAAACTTAACTGCGATTAACGGAGCCTTGTCTTGGATTTGGTAATGAATAAGGACCAAGCTAAACAAATCAACGATCTACTCGCAAAACACTTTTGAGTCATCCCGCTTAGTATTTTAATGCTAAAAAGTTGATGCTAGATATCTGTGAAGAGACGTGCGGCAGAATAAACCGGGCATACATCTGAGTCACGAACCGAGCAGTGGAGTGTGCTCATTATTTATATGGGCGTAAAATGATACCAGAGTGATAATGCAATGTTTGAAAAATAGAAGTTAAGGTAGAGGAGGCAGAAAAATGTTTTGAAATTTTGCCACTTATGATGAACGGGGCGAGTAAATCAAGGCATCCGGGGATAAACGCGTAGTAAAAATAACTAATTTCGTTGCTGAATAACATGCGCTAAGAGTTAGGCAGACCACCTTTCAATTTAACAAGGTCAAATCAACAAACTTTGCCACAATGACAATGTGAAACTGTCAATGAAACTGCTGATAAATGACAGATGACACGTCTGATTTTATGACTGGTTCATCGATCCGGGACCGTACGTTATGGTCAACAGAAAAGGTAAAAAGAGGACGAGGCCTCGACGTCTATATGGTCGCAGTTGTTGTGTGACCTATCTATGGTTTGTGCAATTGGGGGATCTGATGCGGTTTAAGCAAAAGCGGATTGGGATAATTCTCAATTGCCAACACACCCAAGAGTGGGAAGCAACAGGTGAGATTAACGGGACAGGGGAGGAAGTAATGAATGATCCAGTGAGGAGTGCGCTTATCGAGCAAATAGCTGAGAGAATTGAATTTCAAATAGAAACGAAGGGCCGATTTTTCATGAACGTCGAGTGAAGACGTGCTTTTAGAACAGTGTTAAATATACACTTTCATAAAATTCATGTGACGATTCGTCCTACCAAACGATTGTGTAGTGAACCAAGAACAAATCGAGGCTAGGGGCGCTCCTAAAGCAGACTTATTAAGAGTGGGTTTATCGATGAGTAGCAAAGTAGGGAAAAAGGCATCGGTTATAGGTGACTAAATAAGATAAAGATTCTTCAAAAGCAAAAAAAAATTGTTGTGTCCGATTTCGTTTGACTTCAAGAGAATGCGACTGCCTTCCGGGGCTGGCCCTATTTTCACGAAAATTCAAAACCCGTAAAGCCAAACTAAATTGAAACAAACCGAGGGACTTTTATTTAAGACATATTGCCAACGCAGTCAGTAGTAGACAAAATGATGGGTAAGGAGGAAAAGGTTTGCTTTGTGCTTCAAGTGAGATGCTGTAATGCAGCAACCAATATTCGGAGATGACACGAAAAGTTAGTGTTAAATAAATGGCGTCAACCTTCGATCATTCATGCTGAATCAACGGATGCTATCGGACCTTTGTTAAGGCATTTTGAGTTCGAAGTTGCAGCTTTCGCTTTTGGATTTATTAGACTGCTCTTGTCCCATATTTTTTTCAATTAACGAGGAGACCTGAACTATTCCCGCTAAGCTGCGCTGATGTAAAATGCACTCAGGCTTTCCTGAAGTGTATTATTATTTAAATGAGACCTGGGACACTACATTTAATCACGTTTTGGTTTATCTTTGTGCTTTTAATAGTACCCGCTGGATTCAAAACTTAATCGAACGGACGCTTTTGTTATAATTACAATAAACAGTGGGATAGAGCCAGTAGACTAAAGTGCAATTGTTTGTGTTCTTTCTTTCCAAAGTGCTTGGTCTCGCCTGGCGGTAATGCTGCGAACGTCACACTGGGTGACGGCAATTAGCCATGACAACAGTAGCATTTACGTCCATTAATAACTCGGATAGTAAGAAAATCAGTAGGTAAGGTCCGAACTCACACCCATTTAGGTGATATTGATTTGCGAGCCGATTAATCCTGTGATATTTAACTAAACCTAAGTATTGAACACAAAAGGAACAAGCTTATTTATGCTAAAATAACAACGATATATTCACGTTGTGATCAAACCAAGATGCAGACTTAAGACACACAATTATGAGCAAGGGATCATGATCAGTAGACCACTGTTTTTAAATTTAATTTTGACCCTAGGTGATGTGGCACGAAATCTTCGCGGTTTTCCAAAAGCCTACAAGGAGTTGCTAGTAGAAACCGTCTCACAACTCGTTCCCCAAAATTAATTCGATCTAGTACCTTGTTCAAGTTTACTGGGAAGTTTCAAAACGAGGTTTAGCTGGATTATTTTTTCTGTAGTTTTAAAAGTGTTTGCTGATTGCAGTTTGAGTTTTAAGTTGAAGTTGCGGTCACTGAGTTTGGCGTTTAGACCACAAGGATTTCGTTATAATGAGATGTGGTACAATCTGTCTTTGTCCCCATTCGATAAATTTTTGTCCAGATTTCGCTGAAATCCTACCTACAAATGACCTGCGTGTCAAACCATTTGCATCGAAATACTTGATTTGCCCAAATTTGAAACGGTCAGACGGATTGATCAAGAAGTCGCACCCATAGATTCGGATCGCACAGTAACATCAGTCGAATGTGGTTAGCTTGTACCATTCAGTAAAAGATGAAGAAGAAAAGATTCAAAAATAACCAGAAATCGAAAAAAACCGTTTTTGACACAGTTCATTGGTAGAATACACCTGAATGGCGCAACTTCCAGGGCTTCAGGCCAAGTCTATGGATCAGCTGAAATAGTTGGGTAGAATCTCAGTCTGAAAATACCCTTGAACTTTCAAGAGATGCAAAGGAGGTAATGAAAGACGAAAAAAGATAGAGAGATGCAGAAAACAGCAAAAGATCGAAAACGAAAAGAACGAGAGTGCTTCTGCAATTTGCAATTTTGTTCCATGAAGCCTTAAAATCTAAGGCAGTAAATCGAAGCGTCACAGGAAATAGTTTTGAGTATTCAGCGTGTGAAATAATTGGGTTTGTAATATTTCATCGTGCAAGATCAAATGCTAAACAGGTGCTGGTTTAATTCCTTGGTTGACATTGTAGCACTTTGTAACTGGAACAAAAATCTCAAGAGGTTTTTATTTTCCACAAAAGTATCAGGAGAATTTTCGAAATTTGTAAAGTATTAGTTTCACGATAAAAAAGATTGGACCCGTTCCTGATCTTGAAAGATCGTGATAAATTTTTCACAATTACTCAATTGATTTTCGGCCCTTAGGTGCCTTCTGAAGTATTCTGTTCAGTAAATCAGCATCAGGAATAGATTAGAATTAGTTTGATTTCTATACAATAGTTTTCTCGTTTTTTTATTTCTCAATTTACTTGTGACATTGTTGGACGGCATTTGCGGACCTTCTGTCGGTGATCCTAGTCCTGCCTTGCTCCTGTAACCTGCTACGTTTTACGTAACTCATCTCTAATTTTCTTCTTTCAGAAGGAATCCAATTTCAGTCAGGAGTGTTGCCCTTCTGCCGAACTCATCTAACGAGAATCCTGTTCAACCAACTGCTAGTATCTACCGCATTCATAGTGTAAAGCCTATTTCTATTCACTTTGACAATATTACCATTCACCTTCGTGAATGAATATTTACAGAAATATTATTTTGTTTTCTTACGATCCTTCTCCAACAGTCAATTATCGTTGCATCACATTCCTTGCAAATCAGCACTTTTTATCAAAGTTAAACGTTTCACAGAGAAGGTCAATTCACTGTAGCTTAAACGCTGCGCGAATAATGTCCAGATTTTCTGTAATGATTATAGCTTTTCATGCTCACTTGGCAAGCAAATGAGACGAAATTGGTAATATTCAAAATATAATGACAACTCATTAGTTACACACTCATCCATTTTCAAGGAGATGCATGCGCGCTGTCCGGCAGCTAGAGTTAATAAGATAACGAGAAGGAAACGATAAAGAGAACACGTTTGGCGCTATTCTTGCCCTCATTCAGAAGTCCGAAAACAGTTCAGCGTCGTTAATCTGGGACAGTGGTGCTTAAAATACTTCGTTTTTATTGAAGAAAGATCTAAACTCTTTACTGTCGAAATATTAAGGAAGCTAACTAGATTTAGCGACAAATTTTGAAAGTTGATATGGGCGACTTCAAGATTTGATACCATTTACAAAACTCTTCGTCAAAATAACTGAGCAACGGTTTAATATGGAACGGTAATCAATATTATGCTTCGGCTGGTAGGCAACCATGTCTTAACGAATCAAATGTTTCAAAGTTAGATAAAACTCCTAAGAAATTAATATGTCATTCTCAGAAGGCTAGGCAACCGGATTAGAACTGCTATTTCAAAAAAACAAAATTTTGCTAATGACAGAGCAAAACATTCGGATACTAAACTTAAATTTATGAAAAAACGGACGCTCTAAGGGCAAAGGGTAAGCATACGAAAATCAATAGATAAATTGGTTCGACAGTTAAAGCAATATGACCTTTTCAACTTCATTGCATTCGGAAGAATACAACCGTTTGGTACCACCATATCCCGACTTTGAGTTGCACTTAAAGTTTTCAAGAGATAGAATAATGGATCAAATATTCTATGTGAGAGATTTGGTAAATTATTCTGTGGAGTAGCGGTTACACGAAATCAATGACCTTATGGAAAAAGAGTGACGAAATCACAGTTATTCATATTTTTCGTGACGTCAGTGAGTTATTCATTGTGTTCAAATTGTGTTCTATTCATCGGCGTAAATTGCGTTTATATTTATGCCTTGGAAAGAAACCGCTGAATATATGGAGAGCTGTTAACCTTTCAATGGACAATCTTAAATGACCAAGTCACATAGGTTTACGAAATTTAGTTTTTATTCAAGAGAGTCGAAAATCTTGATGATAGCAATACAAAGAAATTTCATTTACGTTTCTTCTTAAAGAACGGTTGTCAACCAGAAAAGGAGAAACAAGTTTGCAAGAACAGGTCAGTGAGTTGATTTCCTGCGTGCGTTAAGTGGGAGAAATCACGTGGATATCCGATATGAATGTCAATCCTGCAAAGACAAATTAATATCCATGTAAGAGAAGTCGCTTCTTGAAGCAGTTTTGTCACACTGATTAGGTGAATCATTGCAACCAATTTTCATCGCAGAAGAACGCAAATGATCAATATGCACTTCATGACATTTTAATTCCAATAAATCGAAAATGCATTGTAGTTTTATCTGCTCGTAGAGCCTCGAGTATATGCTTTTGCAAAGCAGTTGATGGAAAGCAAACGAGCTTCGGCGAAGCTTTTCTTTTAAACTGACATCTTTAGGGTTTTGTCATCAAGAGGCTGAAAGAGTGCCATTATTTTTATGTAAACATGCAAAAAATAATTTTACTTCTGCTTTCGGTGTAGAGGACAAAGCTGAAGGGATGTAGTAACAACGATAACCCAAGAGATCAATTAGGACAACTGATTTCACCGTCGATTTTTGCATGCTATTTGTCCTCCGACTTTTGCTCTATTCATAAATAAAAGATGTTGTCCATGAATTCCACCTGCCATTCAGTTTATCAATTCTCTGGTGCCTGCCTGGCAAGATACAAGGGTCGAGCGGAACGTTGACCATCAGATCGCATAAGGCTAAAACAAGGGGGAAAGTGATAAAAGAACTGTGCTGTTTTATACTCAAGTATCTTTGAACACATTTACCGCCTCACGAAATTTCTACCCTACGTCCATGTATTCCGCATTGGACTTGCTTTCTAGTCGTGCCAAATTCAGTTCTTTAGTCGATGTGGAAAATCAGCGCTTGAGAAAGCTTCACTTAGTTTCAGGTGCCCAGATAAAGGCATTCGAGGAGGCAATCACTCTACCAGTTTATTGAAGCTGTATTTTGAAACTCAGTAATATTTCATCCGAAAAAATAATCAGTGTTAACTGACTGGTTGTAGTACACAAGTCTATCTACGATTGAGTACAACAGTCTCCAATACTCACACCGCATAAGTGTTGATATCCGTTAATGATGCCGTTAATTAATGAACGCCATAAATGAACCCGGTCACAGGAAGATTTGCCTAGGCATAGGTCAAATTCTGCTTGGTAGCTTTGCCGACTGCAACATGAAACCACCGAAAGAGCAAAATGGATGTTATAGTTTAATTGAATGAGTGCCTAATGACATGACTGTGGCGTCTTTAACCTGGTAACCGAGATAGTTAACTTTTTGCTTGAGGTGGTTGCACTTCCTGCAGGACTGTCGCAGACAGCCGTGGAGGTCGTCTCCCTATGCTTATTCGGACATGCCTTATCCTTCTTCGCAATCATCTTTACAACTGTACACCCAGGAGATTCTTCATTGACAATATAATTACTCATTTCTGGACGCGAAGTAGTTCTGACATTTCAAACGGTGATCATTATATCACGGCTTCTCAACATAGTTCTAATTTATCGACTAATCATCTATCGCTGTCATTACGTTAGAAGTGGACTGCTCAAAGAAAAGCTCTTGTTGAGTATTCCTGGGGTAAAAATAAGTTTATTTAAATTGAAAGCCTTTGGTATTCTTGCTGCATAGAATTTCAGAAACGTAATTGTCTGGGAAAGGATAGCATTCTAGTTCAGCTTTGATATTAAAACTCAATACTTCCGGTCTGCTAGTAGATTGATATATTCTGGTGGAAAGTGCAGCACATAACTTCAGGAGAATTATGCAAATTTTGGAGGAGGGATTAGTTGCACACGGAAATGATATAATAGTAAAATAATTATATGAATATACATTTTTATGCAACCTATATTTTAGTGACATAGTCCCTCCCTGACTTTGATCGAGGGAGCATCTTCCAGAATAAGTGGCTTAAACGGCTGAACAGAATCCAAAATACATTACGGTATGCGCTGCAGTGCCTTGGAAAGGAACGAAAAACGGGATATCTTATTAAATACAATGCATGCATTTTGTATTACCTTGTTCTTTTCGGAACCCCGGGAACGCAGGTATTCTGGACCCTTAGTTATCTATTCTACCAATCAGATATGACGAAAAGTTTAGAAAAATGGAGGCCATAACTCAGCGGTAAGACAAATTTGAACAAGTTTGAATAAAACTTAGGTGGTACATAAGACGTGATCCCGACATTTACTCTTGTGACATCGCCGCAATCCATCGCTCTTTTGCCAACCTCGGATAGGTCGCACAACCTATCCTTAGTTATTGTGTTGTTCAAACCTGACAGACACTGATTTGTAAGTTATTATTAGTATTATTAATATTCCTACCTGCTCGGAATCTGTTTTCTCAAACGTAAACATCCTACTCGTTTTTATGCATCCTCTAGTTTTTTCTTATATCTAACAGTTTTCCATAGCTAGCTCTTTCAGGTTGTCGGAATGCGAGTAAATTTGGTCACGAAAAACCATTTAGTTCTTTTCATGGCCACCGATTGATGCTTTTGGCCTGCTCAAGCAGCCCGAAAAATTTCCATACAGTTGCTACCTTTAGACCAGTCATAATTTTGCTGCTTTTAAATAAGACATTGAAATTGAAACCGAAACCCACTGAAATGTGTCAACACCCGAGGAACTCTGGAGTAATAAACAGCGGTCCGGTAACCAACGTTCGCATGCCCACCTGTTTCGTTTCACTCACACAAGCACACAGACTAGCTATCCTGAAATCAGAGAGCATGCAGGTGCGTCTTAAATGGCGAGAGGAGAAAAGACCGGAAATGAAAAGCTAACGACTAAAAGATTGGGAAGACTGATGATTCCGTTCAATCAGTTTTATCGGTTCCTTGTGTATAGCCTTACTGCTTCAGTTTTACGACAAAAGTTGCTGTGGAATTTCTCAGATGCATAAATTCACGCTGCTATTGGCTCTGTCTGATGTATCATGTGACATCTGAAAAAAATACCTTATCTTGAATGCAGGATGTCCTTACTGCCTAGTCGGACAACAATTTTGCGAGAAGCCGGATGTTTACCGCTACTCACAGTGAAGTCTATAATTTTCTTTTATCTTTTATTATTCACTTCCTTTAGAAATGTAACGGCAGTTTAGTTTTTTGTTGAGGTAGTCGCAGCCAACTGAGGGCTAACAAGTGTGAACGTTTATCAGCGAGGAGAGCAATCGAACCCGAGAGGTTCATCTGGAAATGCTGCAATGATGACTGCTTGGCCATGGCTGGTTCAGATATCACGATACAGTGATAAAAAGCATTTTCCGATTCTCGGTGTTAAACTAAGTTGTTACAAATTCGGCTCAATTTTAGAATGCTTAAGGGCATTGATAGGCAATGAACTCTCGGGAGACGTGAAATAATTGTATCATATCACGGGGTATCAGCCGTGTTGGACCCCGCGCAGGGTCCGTGTGGAAGCCTAAACCGAAGTAACCGGAGGTAATTGAAACATCAAAGTCGACGTACTGTGCAAAATGCCTGACAACTATTTAGCAGTTGAATCCAAGTGTAAAATGGTATTAATCTTAACGTTGCTCCCCTTCCAGGTAGCTAATTATAACACTAGTTCTGAGGAAAAAAACGCTTGGTTGAAACGTTATCACAGTTTTGACAATTTTTCATGATTTCCTAGTGAAACAGACTACTGGGCTAAAAGGAACTCGGGTCATTTATTTATTCCAATTTTCCTGCGTAACTAGTCTTATTAAAAAAACGGAATTCTAAAAATTTTCCGATGATTCTGTGTTGTACTCACTTTTTGTTTTGAATATCATGCACACTTGGATTCTAATTTCTTGCCTTTGTTCTGGTGTCCCGCTGACCTTGTGTGTTGATTTTTCACCTTAAGAAACAATACGTAACCATTGCGAAACCGATAGCGATTGGTTGGTTGGTTTTTAATAGACTGAATGAGTGGTTCATCGGTTTTGTTTGTGTCCCACCGGGGCGTCGGTCAACAGTGCAGAAAATTCGGATTGTAAGTTGTCGAACTTGCATTAACTACTGTATCCAGTGAATAAATAGCATTTAAGTGTTTCCATTTCGCCTCATTATTTAAACTTTCAAATATCCTTCGATAAACAGAAGACGTTAGACGCATAATCCGCACATTGGTCGGCTAGGAGTTTAAGCAAATGTGTACCAATTCACCGGGTAATTCAACAACTTCCATTCCAAACTTCTTTGAAATGTGAAATAAATTCTTGGGGGAAAGAAGAATCTAAAGATGAACCAGTTAGCTTCCAAATTGTGGCTGAGACTTGGCCTCTCGTGCGCATTGCACAATCACGAAAAAAACCGTTCATATTAGTGATTCGAGCAATCCGTTCTTTTCTGTCGCCGTCACACTTGGGCTGAGGCTGAACACTCACAAAAGTTTCAGTACTTTCAGCATATTTTAACTAGATCAGACTTTACTGAATTGCATCTTTAGAATTTGTGTCTGTTGGCATTCCAGGACCATTATTTGCGTTTGAAGCAAATATCGGATTGATTAAACGAAAGGGAGGGTGCATTAGTTCCCGATTTGACTCAGAGAGTCAAATTTGATCTTCAATAAAGAAAATGTTTTTTAAAAAAATAGATGTCCTCCTTTACGCTCCGCTTAAGGACCGAAAAGGCATTTCGAGCGGTTTGGAGTTACTACTTAACTGATAACTTGCCTTTGAGGAGACCCAAATGTCACATTTGGATTTTACTAATGACCGAAATCCCAATATCGTCGGAATGAGTCTGCACGTCATTTGGAAGTTCCCCTAAAAAATGAATGAAAAATAATTCTTGATAGATTGTGTCTTACTACTGGGATTTGTCAAATGCAGTCCTACAATTCTCAGTCTCACAGATGTGTTTTATTTCTGACACAGACTCACCCATGCATTTTTAATCGCACATGGATTGTGTCGCACCAAGGTGTCCAGCGGCTGAATGGTCACATGTGACCGACTAATTGGATCAGATTCAATTCGTCTGAATTGATAATCAACCGGGTGGTTCATTTGTCAGTGAACTAAGTTTACCAAGCGGGGTTTGCATTGCGTGCTTCTTTACGGGTTTGCTGATAATGCGAATCCAACGGTCAGGTTGCTTGTATACTAAGGTTATTAATTTTTCTAGGCCCTAGATTTTGTTTCAGCTACTGAGTGGCTAAAATTCTATATGTTTACCACTACTTAAACACGGATCCCGATATTCAGTTCTCAAATCCCACGAATAAATGTTTGCATACATAAACCGTTCATTATGATACCGTAGCATTCACATCGGTGACTAAGTGGGTTCCGTATCTTCGATATCGCGTTGAATGTGTATATTTATTGTTAAGTGATTTGCGCAAAATAAAATTTCCATGGATTGGTTATCTTCCATCATGACGGAGGCATGACACCTAAGTTTAATTAGAACTGAGGACGAATCGAATTGAAAAACAGTATTCTCGTTTCGTTTAATCATTTGGCTCCTTCTTGACTCGGGTTGGTCAGTCCGATCGAATGTCTACCATACCATATAGATCAGGACGTCAAGCCTTATAGCCGCTGGTCATTTTGGTGGTAGGCAATAATCTACCGTTCCCCAGCTTGCCATCACAATCGGCATATTGTGATCTACTGCGGTTCTCCACCAATCAAATTTTTAGGGTCGTGGATGACCTTGTCCCCGTCTCACGTATGGTGAGTCTTACCGCCTATGGAGATGCCTACTCTGCTACACTTAACCTTCAGACATATAGTGAAAACAAGCAAAACAAAAGTTACACGATAATTTAGGAAAGAGACTGCTGCTCAACACTGATTGTACCTCCCATCGGGGAATGGTCGGCTATGGTTAGAGGCAAATTTGAGACCTTCTCTTACAAAAAACAGAGTTGACTGCTTCACCGTCACAGGCTTTTTCATGGGGATTTGGTCATCGTCCCATCTGTTTCTTCCATTTACATGGTGAAACCTTTTTCTACTTTTACTCCTTAACCAAAAACTGGGTAGAATTTCGATTAGCTTGAGGTGGGACTTAATAACTGCACCTCCTAAACGGTGGATAAGAAATGCTGTCATGTTTTCTTGTGATTTCGTTTTGCCATTTACTCTCATTCGGGTACGCACGAGAATGACTGAATCCACAGTCTTTTGCATGCATGCAAATTTTTTACAGGTTCACCAATCAACTGCCCAAGCTTTTCTTATGATTAGTATTTGTACAGGTGCTTGGAAACCCCACCGAAATATATGCTTAAACGATCTGGCTTTTGGATTCGCATCCTGGGCATTTTAGATGGGAAAATAAAGAGTATTAGAAGAATATGGATCATAGCACATCCAGTTTAACACGTTTCCTCTTGCCTGCTACTTGTTGCTTCTACCTGAATGCTCAACTGGATCGCTGATTGTGAAACTCGATTTCCTAGGTGAAATCTCCACACTCGATTGGATTCTTTCACACAGTCAGATATCAAAAGCCCGCAGTGGAAATGAATCTAATCTTTTTTGTCCGAAAGATGGAATCATTCCTAATGCAATAGAAAGATAATAGAATCAGTACAGAAAGTGAACTGTTTTGAAACTTTCAGGTTTGCACGAGGGTGGGGGCCATTTTTTACCTGGTTAGAGAATAATGGCAGACACACCAGATTGCATGTGATGTGCTGAAAAAGCTAATAGCCCTGGAAAAACTGAATAAACAGGAGTAAAGGAGAACATCTGAAACATTTTCTTATTCCACGAAAGATAATTCACTACTCGCAAAGCAGTCGGAAAGCTTGTCGGGTTCCAACGCCTGTGCGAACTGTGTTCGTTGTTTGATGAACTTGTAAAGCGAAGTATTTATCAATGATTTAGATCTGAAGAGGATGGACATTTTTTCTCATCCTAGCTTAAAGGTTTAACAAAAATCTTGGTCACGGATTTTCAAGTTCACACCAGAAGTTGCTCAGCCATCAGAGAGTGATTTTTTTCTGAACATTCTGATGTATTTTATGACGAAAAAGTGAGATTTGCTAAATGTTATGTTTTTTTACTTTTCCATTCAACGTCTCATAAAGAATGAAAAAATACTGTTTGATTCAAATGAGAAACAATGAAGTTCTACGACTACTTGCAAAAAGTGAATTAACAATATGCGCAATAAAAGCCGATTTCATTTGAATGTGCTGCACAGTGCGAGTGTAGGAAAATCACAACCACTTGTGCTATACCGAAACTGGATTTCCTAGACGTTTCGTCGTCCAAGTACTGCGCTGAGAAAAAAATATTGTTAAACCCAACTCGAAATATTCATATACGGAAGAACAAAATAACTTTTTAGGACCGTGTGTGGAGAGGGAATAAAACGGTCGGTGAACCAAGTCTTGGTTTGATTAGGCTGTTGAAAACAATGAAGAAATTATTTTCACCAATAGACAATGGGTCCGTGAGATGCGTCTTGAAGCAAAGCTCTTTGGATACGGGAGTTTCTGTGAGCATTTGCGTTTTTCCTTGGAATATCAAACAAACACCAAAAAACAAGTTTGCAAAATAGTTGACTCTGGAAGGATTCCAGCCGTCACGTAAGTTGCACTCACCTCCAGTATCGAACGTGATGTACCGCTTGAAAAAGGATAAAAATTCAAGTGAAATTTAGAAATTTTACTGAAGCGGGCGCTTGTTGCCCTCACAAATCGCATCCGCCACAGTACTCTCCACAGTCCTAGAAAGAGTTTCCTGTGAAAAGCGGCTAATATCTACTGGTTTAGTTTTACCGATGCCTTTAGGTATGAAAGCGGTCCCGACAGATTCAAAAACCTTTAAGCCTACTCCGGTTGCTCAATATACTAGTCGAAGGACTGTCAATTGCTCCTTAGTCAGTAGTGAAGAGCTTTGGATCTAAAAGTCAATCTTAGCGATCCCAGGGGCTGTGATGGACAGTTGTACCTTTGGTTCCTTTGATCGGGTTGGGAACCATGGTCGTCATCGTGGGAGTGCGATAAAATTTTCACAGATCCCGTTAAGCTTTTGGTATTTCTTGGCTGTTATCCCGCAGAAGTTTTTCCCCTGTGGCGCATGGTGGATTTGAATTAGGTTTAGGCAGTAGAATTTCCCATCGTGGATGTTAAATGCGATGAATTATGGACAGACAAATTTTAATTCTACCCATAGGTTGTTACGATTGTGATATGCTGGACTAGTTTTCTATCCATGGACTGAGTACTCGTCGGAGTCACATCCGTTTCAGATTAATGATCCGGGCCGTCCGCCTCGGCAAAATTTGTGGATCTCAGCTCTTATCTTTTATAGCAAGATATAAATAAGCCAGTCGATAATGAATTCGAATGAGTTTTAATATAATGCCAATAAGCTACCTAACTTATGTGACCGGAACTTTTAACGTATAGAATGTTAGCAGTTAAACGATAATAAATGTTTTCTTGTGAATTGCCGACCATCTCTAACGTCCCGCCTTGATAAACTGTTGAATTTGTAAAGATTATACAGCTTCTTTAGCTGGGAAAAGCTTCTGTCCTTGCTTACGGATAAATCTGAATCCTTTTCTAAAAGAAATATCATATTTGAGGCTGTAACAATTAACAGGAGAGAAATTTGCTTCGAAAAGTTAAGTCACTTCAGTGGGACCCAATTTCATGACATTTTGAAGACCGGTGTTTGCAAAATTTTGTCGACAGTTCACTAGGACGATACAACATTATGTCCGGACTTATTACTGGAAGGAACAGTTTGTGATAAGTCAATATTTTGCATTGAGAAATTTTTGAAAGTTGGTTGGAACACCTTTAAAGTTTTACATAACGATGCACTAAAAGCTGACGTTGTCAGAACAAAAATCCGCAATTTAACATGTTATTCTTGAGTTCTTTTTCAACTAATGTAAAATTCATGTTGAGATTCCAGTCTTGCTATTTCTACGTGCACTCTGCAGAGAAATGATCTCCATCTTGATTTGGGAGTGAAAAACGTGGACGATTTCAATGCGACTGTTGAGTTATAACAAAAAAAATTACCAAGTAACATGTGAACATTAATGCATTTGTCCTATGAAAGCACTGCGATCACAGGAATTTCTTTGAATACTCCCCAACTAATAAGTTGGCGGGCTGTAACCCCCTGGAACTTCGAACTGAATTTAGTGGATTAAAATATTCATCGAGAATGGCGATTAACTGCATCGATTTGAGCTCCTAAAGACATTTAAAGTTGCGACTAATGATTGAACACTGGAAATAAGCTCACTTGGAATTAGTAATACGTCACTGGATGGTTCACCGCTTAGAAGAAATGCATTTGGGGAGAAGAATCCCCTTGTGAACATGAATAAAAGAAAGATTGCTAATTTTATTTATAAAAACGATGGGCATATTTTAGCTGTCTGTTTGGCCATTTTGATGGTTTTGAACTCCATTTAACGGGGAAAACAAACTGAAGTGCAGTTTGGGGCAACTAGCTTTTGTAGACAAAAAACGTCAACCGTCATCAGATTGCCAGGCTTACCGGAACTATGACATCTGACGCAACCAGTGATGTTTCAATAGGGCGCCTAAAACAGGATGCCACAAAATCACTCACCTTTTTTAAAGGTAAAAAGTGGGTTTAACGAACAACAATAGAAGTTGTTTTAATGAATTGCACTGAACCAATGTTACAAGCATTTCGTCAGCAACATTCAAGATTTTTTAAGTATTACGGCAGTCACTCAAACTTTTTCTCTTTGAAATGGTCTATGGGATATTGACTGTATTTTAACCATTGACTGCAAAGAGGTATACAACATTTCTACCGTACTGAGCAATTTGCAATTTACGATCATTGACTCGCAAGGCATGCTAGTGATTTTTTCCCATTATTATTGTCTAAGAGTCTGCAATTCTTTATAGTCAGATTGACCTTACTGCTTCGAAAATAAAGTTACCGAGGTCACTTTAAGTGATGAAAATTTCCCAGGGTAGTATTAAGCGATTTTTATTCAGACTGTCCAGCGTTTCTGTGGTTCCTCTGTCATGCGCAATTATCTCCGAGGAAAGGAGAAGTTCTAGTCAGGTTGACTTTGACATTGGACAGGCAGACCAATAATGAATCACACTATCTACTATATTTCACGGCGGAGACAGGTTAGCGGCTAGGACGGATGTTAAGTCTTCATTTACTTATGCAAGTTGGGTTATTGAAAAGGCACGTTCCAAAATAAATAGCTGCTTAGCTAGGGGCAATTTCGTGAGAGACAGAAAAAAAATTGAAGACCACTAATTCGGGATGAGCTCGATGGTAAACTCACGGTTTTGATGGTGGAACAAAGCCCATCGTTGTTAGCTGTACTCAATTCGGGCACAGACACTGAATTTTCGTTGAGGACCGGATTTATAACATAACACGCGGGAAATTATTAGAAGGAAATGCATGCTCGGTAGGAGGAAGTTAATTTAACCACAGAGCGTCATTTAGCACCGACTTTGTTACTCTTAAATGCCAACATTTTCCGAGGCACACTAGAACTGATTTCACATAATCAGGCAAATAGACAAATTCTCGTTGTTCAGTAACTTTTCGGTTTTTGTGAATGGTTTTCCTCAAGATCATTTTTTAAGTCGTCAAAAAATATCCACTAGTTCGGTTACGCTGCTTCAATGAACAAAACAATGTACCCTGACTAGTGACATCTTATATTTTGTAGGAACACAGAAGCTTCGCGTGAAATTTGGTGTCCTGTATCGCAAAAGATTTAGGCCTACTTAATATTTCCTTCTTCAAATTTACCATAAAACCCTTGCAGATGACTAACTTATTGAAGTAGGTAATATGTTTCCTGAATGAACGAAAAAAGAAAACTTCCCGTAAATTTGATTTTTCTACCCATTTTCGCAGAAAAATTAAAAAAAACAAAAGCGATTCGGAGTTTATTTGCCTCTGATTCCAGTTCTCTATGTGTTATCAACTCTGACGAAGGTAACATGTTCTATCAGCAGACAATTTACCCCGGAGCAGCTCGGGCACGCATTTCTTACCTTGTTGGTAGTAGTTAACAGCGACCAAAGGGTGTGTAGAGGCAAACATGATTTTGTTTGGGAAAATGTGTACAGTTTAAGAAACGTCAGCGGTAGTTTGTGCGCATCCAATGAATGTTGGTCTGTGTTCAGTGATCCTTTTCTGGAAAAGCGTCTACGCAGGCAGAGTAGATCGGGAGGTGAGAGACAAAAAGAGGTTCAATGATTTCAGATATGAAGAAAATTAAAATGTTCTTCATAAATACAAACAAACCAGACAAAATCGTCTTAGAAGAATAAAACGGAATAAGGTAAACCTAGGAAAGACATCAGACAGTACACCAAATTTCTCTATTTCTATAGCTAACGTAATTTGAAAAATGTCTTATGCCTACTAATTAATTTTTATTGATCTGCAAGGAGAATAATTTGTCGGATGATTGGCTGATTTTCATATGTTCGTGATATCTTCAAACTTTGTTTTTGAAGAAATAATTTTAGTTATTTTTTCCCGGTTGACAATTTCCCCTGGTTTGTCAGGAAGAACTACGAGATGAAACATGACTTTAATTATTGACTGGGATATGTGATATTTTAGGAAAATGTGAAAAAGGGAAAGAATGTAAGTTTTGAATCTGTGCATCTTCTTGGGTAAACTTGCTTTCGTTTGCGGATGAGGGTTTGTGGTTTTTATGCGTGTGTGTATGTGTTGGACTGCGATAATCTGCCTTACGGTTGCCGAGTCTTTCATATCAGCCATTTAATTGGTTTGGGTGTGGCCAGTTTTTCATTTGATAGACGTTTCGAGTGAGACTGGGGATACGAACTGCATCAGTATCTTTTTCCCTCTCAAGGTAACCAACGTTACGTTTGCCCATACAACTGTTTTGTGGGCTAACACTACGAATGTCTGAAATTTTGCCAACCTGCAAGTCTCGACTGAATTGGGCATCAGGTGCTGTAATTGACAAACGTGATAATTTGCCTATACGCTGAGATTTTTTTAAAAAAAGCCTCGTAAAACCTCATCAACTCCACAGATTCCCCCACCGATTATCTATCAGAATGCAGGCCATAAAGATCCCATTGACTGAGTTCAACTTTTTCGTTTACCCACCGGGAGTAGTTAGGTGTGGATTCTGATCCTAGAAAACTTCGGGTGTTTGTGGCTAACAAAATAATTTTCTATGGCTTCTGGTAACTTCTATTAGATCTGTATTTCCCAGCTGGTCACAATGCATCACGACCAGTGAAACTTTAATACGAGTTGCATGTCTGGAAAAGTACAAATGTGAATCAAAGTGTGAAACCCAATAAAAACAATAGTCACAAAAATGATTCTATATGGTTTATGTAGGCTCGATTAATCTGGAAATAAAGAATTGCAGCTGGCATGCACTGATTGGTCACTATCCCTCGATTCCTATCAATTTGGAGGAACCAATATCAAGGTTGCTTCATAGCTCTCAATGAGTTCATTTCTCACTTGAGTTTGTGCAACCATTAACCTTGAAGCGACGGGCTCCGGTTTCGGTTGCTACCTCACAGCACCATTTGCTCAGATAAAGGAAAAACTGGAATAGCGAAGGTCGATGGGAAAATAGCTAGTTGAAGAACATCGCGAAAGAAAGATTTTCGAATGCAAGAACGCCATTTACTATGGGACCGTTTCATATCACCTGTTATATCCAGTCATTGCTTCGGAGTATTTCGTGTGCTTCAACCCGATATTCTAACTGCACCTAAACAAGCCATTGGGTGCAGTTTTCACACTTTTTACCGCTTTGTCGAATAGTCTCCTCGAACCATCTTCAAACCAGCACCTGCCTCACAGAACAGTGTACAACGGGGCTTTCATTCTGTAGACATGCGCACATAAGCTCGATGCCGAGCGACGATTCCCACTGATTCATTGTCTTTCTCTTAATGTAAAGCAACATGCGGTGTTGGTGTGTATGTGTGATTGTTTGTGTCCAATTGTCATCTAGGACTTCCCCTAAAGTATTCGGCTTACTAACCAGAGGAACTCAGAATCAGGGAGCTATTTCTTTAAAACAATTTCACTTTACAAGGTTAACAATAAAGGCAGCTATTTCATCGTCGGAAACAGTTAAATTTATTTTTGGCCTGCCGCTCTGAACAAATAAGAAGTCACATTTGCGTGCAACACTGGCGGGGTATCGTCAATAGTGTGAGTCATTTCTTGTGATTTTACTGCCTTTTAATTAGGCCAGTGCAACAGGGGTATGTTCATCGGTGAGATATTTAGAGGAATCTTATTTAAATAGGGGTAAAATTTTCGTTGTTTAGAAACCTCCGCCTCTCGCCATTTTCATGAATGTCACTCAAGTAATACTAGTAAAATACTTACCCTGGTAAAATCAGAAAACGTTTTATAGCGATCGATTTCTTCTGTTTGTGAATCAATATACTGTCCTTTGAAGGGACTGAATGTAAGCTTATGGAATAGAATGTTTGCTGCCGTACTGGAGTAATACCTTCCCACGTTGTTTTGATCCCTTTACTAAAACGTATACCGCCATTGACAGATAACGGTCCAGGCATGTCAGTAGTTATATCACCAAAACGTGCCAATTACCAATTAATTAGCGAAGTTTAATCTCCACCATAAATTTGCTCTTCTTAAATCGGAATGTGTTGAATTGTAAACTGGTGGTCATTTTGGTCATTAGGAAGGGGTAAACAATGAGCGTCAGTCTTTCTCCTTCTTTCAGGATGGTTTAATGTTTTACTGAAACACGGTGTCTCATTATTCATCCCTATTCCAACAGTGAATGCGCAGTGTTTCTAGCCCTACTTGAAATCCAGTTGTGAAAAACTCATGTAAGGCCCATATTTTCCAGCAGCAATCCTGATTGGATGGAAATTGAGTGGCCGGCCGATTGGAGTACATGCATTAACGCAACTCGCAGCGGCCTGAGTTGGGCGAGAGACAAGTTTTCATATATTCGAATTTGGATCAAAGGATTTGCCACATGCAATGTGACAGACGGTAATTTGGATGATTCCCACTCTTGCGAGTCTAGTTGTTTGAGTGTTTGCATACGTAATACAACAAAGTACAACATTTATCTTGGCCGATTGTCGATCAACATGCAACTGTTACGAAAAACGAGACCACTAGTCAGACCATTTAGTCCCACTCAGGTAACAAATCGACTGAACTGTATTAGACCTGCTTTGTTTGATTGCCGTTGCAACCCCGGTTGACTTGACTCTGGTCAAATTTTCTGTTTGAGCAAGAATCATTGGACTTCTGCTTCGTTGCAAATTTAGGAGGTAGAGTAAAAACTGGATTCTTACCCCGCAGTTTTTGAACAACGGGCATCCAAGTTAAAGATGCCAACGTTTTCTATTATTATTAAACCGAACCTATCAAACTGATATCCTTAGTTCACAAACTGGGATCGTTTAATCAAATCAACCCGGAGTGGCAGAGAAAAACGAAATTTTCGTTTTAATGGGTTATCATTTAAATTTCGTTAACACAGCACGATTTCTAATAGCTTTTTGTTACTGTGCGAATATGTTGTCCTTATTTCAAGAGGGAATCTAACTATGATCCTGGACAAACGGAAAAATTTAAGATTATTTTGTAAACTTCGCCACACACCGGCAATCATATTGATTTGGATGATAAAGGATCAGTGACGAGCGATTTGTAGGGAAATACAGTGCTATATAGTGGACAAAAATCAGTCCACATTGAAAATTTCCTCAAGGTTGCACGCATCCGAAGCGGGCGCCAATAACCATCCTGATTTGCTCTAGTCCAGGCGGATACATTTTTTTCAAAGTTTCATTGTCATCAAGAAAAACAATGAAATGGTCATTATCAACTTGTTTTCAAGGTGAATGAATTTTCTGAGAGAAAACAACCTAAAGTGCCCATTCTTTCTGGAATGACAAAACTCAGAGATGAGTTGATTACCAGGAACTATGCAGCAGGGTTGCCAAGTTGGAATAATAATGCTCGCATAGGTACGTTTTACATCCTACTACGATGTTATCGTTACAATACTGGGAGACAATAAGTTAAATCTGTCCCTACCCGTCAAAAACAACTGTTCAAAAGTCAACAAGATTTCTTGTCGTTTTGAGCAAACTTTGAAGATATGGTTGCCAAGTAACAAATTAAACAATAAATCGATAAGTCTTTTGTAGTAACTTTGCAAATTACATACTCGTTAGTTTAGAAATGCTAATCATTTTGAAATTCCGTCGGTCAATTCCGAGACCAGTGGTTTGTGGCGAATTCAAGATGTGGTATTTTTATTTGCAATTAAAAGTATAACAAACATTCAGTGAAATAAGTTGAACTAATCAGCATGCAACAGATATTGTAGTTGACCGACACTGTTTTGCTCTTGTCTCGTTTCCAGTATAACGGACGTTATTAAAAACTTGTCGAAGCTGTGCAGAATACATTTTTGGTCAATTCTAAATCATTTTCATTTGGGAGTGCAGATGTGATTTCACTCATTTCTCCATGTGATTCATTTAACTCCCACTAATTTGAAGATGTAGACACTTGAAGATCGTTTTACGGTGTCAGACACTGGATGGTATTGCTTACCGGTTTCAGAATGAGGCGAAATCAAAGTGCGTATACCCATTTGTTTAGTACTGCAGCAGGCAAATTCATTAACTGGGACAAAAAAGCACTGTGATGCAAACGATTAGATTTCCAGTTCAACGATTCTCTGTAGATTACTCAGAAAGAACAAATGAATGTATGAAGAACAGCTTGTGTTTTGTATTAGTGCATATATATGTGCGGTTGTTTATTATCACTGGTTGTATAAATCGGGCAATAGAACTGCAATGGAAATGATGCAGATAACTGTCTCATGAAATCTCGGGTAACAATGAGAACAGGATTCAAGGTAATCTGTCGCAGCATTCTGTTTTAAAGGTCAGTCTCAGTAAAATTCCATTTCTTTCTCATGAATAGCAGAAAACTGGTTTGAATTCCAAGATGCTCAAAACATGATCAGATGTTTTGAAATTGGTCAGAAGAGACGAGCTGGCACACGGACGTATGGCCATTCTTATTACGTGATGCAACCTACTCATTTTCCCAACGAGTGGAGTAAATCGTGCCTGTTCGGTCACTTTCACCGGATCCAGGGTCGCAATGTCTGGGCTGCTACTTTTAGCATTCGCCAATTGCTTTTTCATCACTTAAGTGCAAACAAACCAGCCAAATGTGTCTTTTATATACATTAATTTGCCACTTCTGTTCACAATATATGCGCATACGGTTGAAGTAACATAGAGTTAGGTAACATTATATACAGGCAGCAAAAGCAAAATTACTGTATTATCATGTTTTTGCTTTGTTGAGGAAACCCAAAATCTTTAAGAAACCTGGAAAACCTTGCGTTTCCAAGCGATGGTATTTTTTGCAGCCCCGAAAAATCGATATCCTTGATCAATCTGATTATTACGGATTGACTTGCAATGGCTCGAAATGTTGGGTTTGATGATATCAAATTTTTGGTATTTTATGCTCTATTTCTCGGATAATTGATTGATGACCAATTCAACAAAGTAATGAATTATACAAGTTTGGCAATATAGCGGAAGTTGGAGAATGTGGCCCACAGGCTGCATTCCTACCCTAGTCAAAAATCTGAACCAAACTGCTAATGTGATTGTGGTTGAAAAATAAAAACATCATGTATTCGCCTTTTTCTTAAAGCAAAAAATGGAGGTAAAATTTCACTCATATTGGGCATTCACATCTGTTCATTTCTTAATTATATTTTTCACCGGGCCTCGTCATATTAAAGACCAAGTAATGTGTAAGTTATGAAAATCTAATGATTACTCCTAATGCAATGAAAAATGAAAAGTCTTCAAGGCAGCTAGTACTGGTAAATAAGAAAAATAAAGATAGAAGCCGACACGTAGAAAAGTGTTTGTCAATGTAAAGAGCTCCATAGAGCGATTTTTTGATGATGAGGCTTCTGTTTTGCCTTTCGAATCAAATGGAAATAAGTCCCCAGTAGGTGTACACGTTGTAATTTAGGTATTACGTAGCTAGCCTTATTTCGGAGAACTGATAAAACCAGATCTGTTCCTTTTTGGTGTTAGTGGACGCATTAGCGTGAATCCTTAACATGATTTTTGATTTATATTGTAACGGAAAATTTTCTGTTCTTCAGTCCAGCTGGTCGCGAGTAGCCGACCAAATAAGGAACTTTGATCATTTCTTTTAATATTTTTTTGTTGCATTTGATTGACTCTATAAACGACAGTTTTTCAACTTCCTTCAATCGAGCAGTCCGTCAAAAATCATACAAGCATTACATGATTAGACGGTCGTACCCAGAGCAAAAATGGTTAATCGCTTGTATGGTCAGTTATTGCTGATTATCTCAGTTTGTCATTCTCACGTAAAATGTTTATTGATTTCTTATTGTTGAGTTGTATTCTGATTGGCATTGAGAAACAACTGGGATGACCACAGTTTGTTTCGCTCGTAATTTCTTGTGTGTGTACTCTTCTTTATAAATGTGCCTAAAATGTGCTGATAAACAATAAGAAAAAATAACAGACCTATAGTCCGCACCCAATTCGAAAAACGAAACCACAAAGTCGGAAATCTTTTCACTGCTTGCTGATATGGACAATTTGGGGAAAGAATCTGCTCTTCTTAAGTAAACCGCAAACATGCATGACGTATGCTTGTATAGTTTTGTTTTATTTACTGCAATTTCCTTCCACCTGGCTGGCTTTTGCTACCGGTTTATTCAGATTTGTGGGTTGGATGAGTCGTTTCTAGCTACTGACAAATTTCAAACAAATCTTCTTAAACATTTTGATCCTTACTTTCCCTGAATTTGATATTCGTACAAATCCGAGAACTTTACTAGTTCCGCTTCATTCCCGCGGCGCTGACTTATATTTAGAGCTGCCTGTCTTGAAGGTAACACCAGATAAATCAGAGAAGGATAGAACTGATCCAAACGCCTGTTTTGTGCGCTATGGATCAGTCATCACAAAAGACGTCGCATGAAAAATAATTTCTGAAAATCTAAGCACACTTCCATTTGGATGGTGTATAGCTTACGCAGTCACAGCACTTCATAAGTTGTCAAAATTTTGAATGCCTTCAAAGTCACTTTCAAATCGTAGTTCCCCAAGTACTGGAAGTTCCACATAATGATGAGCCTTGCTATCCCAGTGATGATCATATCAACTAAGTCCGTGGATATATATCAAAATTGATACTGCAGGCTCGATACGTAGGTGTGAGGCGAAATACATACTCGTTGGTAGCTATGTCTCACAATATGCGAATAGAATCGGTGGCCATAACCATGAAATCTGGCGTTCCATGGTTAAAGACTCTGAATATTGAACCATCTTCACCTTTACACTGATCAAAAAACAATACAGCTGAAGCCAAACCCTACTGATTACGTAAAGTGATAGGATGAACTAAGACACCTCTGATGAGGTCAGTTAAAAACATCGGGCCTAGTTTGCCGTTGCACTAACCGAGGACTGCGTAGTAACCATAGGTACCCAAAATAATAACTAGTTCTTTACCTAATAAAACGAAGCTCTTTGTCTGCTGGACTTGTTTTTTTTGTTATAGTTACTGGGAACTGATAATGACAGAACGGAGGTTGAATTTTCGGGTTACTGACAAGCTGATGTCGAAACAGACTATGGAGCTACTTAAGATGGATCTAAACGATTTGTTGTGCACTCCCGTAGAACACGTTTTTCGCCGTTCCTCAAGTGCTCCAAAGTTCGAGGTCTTCATACTAATGGACAGGAATATTTTAGACTAAACAAGTCTAACTGTGATTCCCCATAATACTGATACGATGAACAGATTGGACTGAGATTTAACGACTTTCTGACATAAGCTTAACATTGACACTGCATGAAAATTTACTTTAGACTGCTGCCAAATCTTTGACTGAAAACATTTCCTGTACATTGAAACTCTACGGGGAGTATACCTATACCAGCGTGTTAAATGCCACAGCAAACGTTTTGTAACGCGGCTTCATTAATTATATACACAATACTTCAGACCGCTGCATTTATGGTCTCAACATTAGTCAGTTTCCAGATGGGAGAAAGTTTATGTGCACTTCTCAGGAACCATTGCTGCCGGATTATCTCTTTTCGTACAGTGCATCAGTTCACATCGTGAACTACTTATCGCAGAATATTCTCCGGTTTGTTTGCCAGTTGCATTTTTCGGATATCACGTGAATTCATTCTGGGCTGCATAAAACTTCTTTTGCAAGCAAAACGTAAGGGAGTTATAACATCAGTATCAAAGTGGAGCAATAATTCGGAGTGACTTTCAAGTGTACGACTTAGATGTGTTCTGCCTATTCAGTATTTCTCAACCGCACAAAACACTTAATGAGAAGATCCGTCACCTAGGATATAATATCCGGAACTCTAGAAATCAAGTAACGCTACCTCCATTGAACTAAAAGGTGAATGAAATGAAATAATTATTTGTTTTAAACCTTGCATTATGAAGAGGTTTTCAGAATATGCACTCAATGTATGTTGCGGTATACAACGAGGAATTCTCGATTAATGTCATGCAAACAGTTCCAGTGCTCCATTCGCATGACATAGTAACACTTGTCAAAACGCATTTCATGGAGCAATCTGAACACGAACCATAGCCAGTCAAGCAAAACCACATTCCAGGCAGTTCTCAAAAAAATTTCATTCACCTACTGGTTTCCGAATTTGTGGTTCTTGCGGACTCGTGTTCTTTTGCCTAGTCGGAATTCATGCGCGTTGAATGAACCATTTTGGATAGTTCATCTTAAGTTTTAACTGTTTGTGTGGCTTTCCCAAATGTACTGTGCCGTCTACTAATCTGTCTTCCTCTTTTCTAATCACCATCAATACTTTAAGGAGGAAGACTTGTCTGGAACCAACTAGAATTAACAATGTAAAACACCCTAGACGAAACATTCTGCATCAAATTTGCATACTTATCTTTGCCGACTCATAGCTTCGTCAGTATCCGGTATATTGCGGTCGATCAAAACCCCTGATTCAATAGGAGCAATAGCTAAATTGGTTGGTTTGTCTCTCTTCGAAGTCGAATATTTTCTAAGACCTAGCTTTTGATTTGGTATCTGCCAGTTGAAAGGTCGTAGGAGACTGATCTCTTCTCAGTCTGCAAGCCAAATAGTAATAATAAGACAACTGAGTGTTTCACACTTTTACTGCGAGGTGAAACAAGTTTCTGCCTTGTATATTAGTATTTTTTTAAACTATGCTCATGTGTGGTTCACATTTGATTAGCTACCCTTTCTGGGTTCTAATTGGCCGTGTTGATTACTTGTTTCTTTTCCTTGAGCAGCCAAGTGGCTTTGGTAGGTTCACCATTCTGTATGACAGTCTACATTGCATTGTATTGTGTGGACGTAAGGGCATATAAGTGTCGCATTTCAGCCAAAATACCGTGGTTAAATATAAGAAAATAATTACTAATAAGTATGGATTAGCGGAATTTCATAGGTACTGATTCTAGAGTTTGAGGGACAGAAGGTGGATCCTGTTGGAACGCGAGGGCAACTCTTTGAAAGGTGGTTGTGCTTCATCTGCAAGTCCACTGGGAAAATCTTACTGCCTAACTGAGTTCTGGTTAAGCGGCACCTGTTTTTTGATAACGCCACTTTTGCCTGTTGGGCAAACTGTGTGTTTATCCTTGTCACTCTCTTTGACGACTGCTTCGGATTGGTTCTTGCCATGGAATCGACTAATGCGTTGTGATGGTCTGTTGCAAGAACAATTAAGCCCACCAGATTAGAACAAATGAGTCGATGGAATTAACTTTTCGATTCACACCTACGAAACAACCACGAGGCACAATGACTGTCAAACATGTGGAAGTGACTCTGATCTGTTATTGCAAACTGGACGCTGTCAGTTAGACACGGGGCTAGAATAAATACGTTGTTTCTTTGAAATGAAAAAAACGAAAAGTGCAAACACGTACTTTTGACATTGCTAGTCAAATTTTATTCGATAAAAAGCTATTTCTTGAGGGTTAGTTTAGAATTGATTCAGAACAAATGGATTTGAGATACTTTCTGAACCCCTTGAGAGCCGAAACGAGAAAATTGCCGGGTCAAAAAAAATAACGAAAGTTTTGCAAATTGCTGTGCATTTGTTAAGTTTTCCTAGTGCCGAATAGTTGAATAGTACCAATTACTTGTGATTTTACCAATGAACTTTTATTCAGTCGACAGCTTCCGCAATGTAAGAAAACCATGGCAGCAAATGAGCTCATAGCGATAATCAGTGGATTATTAGACTATAAAACAGCATTTGATGCGTTTTTGAAAAGCTTGGCAGATTGCTGTTTAGAAGTCGGTTGTACAGCAACTGACATTAAGTCAAAAGTTTTAGGCCACATCCTAAGGTTCTAATCGCTAAGTTTGGCGTTCAGATAGCAAGCATTTAACCATGATTAAGGGTGAAATTATCAGTGCACAGGTTGAGAGTTTTTGATCTGAATTGCATCCTCAGCACTCAGGAATAGCAAAGGCCCTTGATATTCAATAATCCACCCTTAGCGATTACGAGAAGCGCGGAACAGTGTACAATAAGGCACTCATACTGTGGGTACTCGCATAAGATGTCCAAACCACCTTCTGCTATTTTGATTCGGTGCCGGTTCTAAAGACTGACCCACATGGTCCAGCACCTCACGCCTAATCGTCACCTGATCACACAATTCCCCACCATATTCTATTAGTAATGCAAAGACGACGGTGTTCAAACTCCAAAGGTCTTTGCATATCTTCAGCTCTCAACGGCCATGCTTCAGAGTCTTGTACCAAGACTGATATAACTACTGCTGCTGCGTATATTCAACATCTGATCAATCCTCGAATGTCTCAAATTGGTGTCTATTTGGCTTTCTTCTGATGCGCGCCCACCACGTCAGATAGAACTACCCAAGTAACTTATTCCATCCAATTGACCCACTTGTTTCGCTATAGGCCCCAGTTTGAGCCAATCCGGTTAAAAATATAAAAGTATCCCAAACATAACTATACCATCGTGCAGAGGACCAGTAAATACTCCCAACTTACTCCGGTCTTTAATCACCAGCACGAGTTAGTCCGGGTATACTAAACCTGACGGAATCCTGTTTGAGCAAACATCGATGTAACTGTTTCCACATGAAGATGGAGCTGTGTCCATAACTATTTGAATTAAAACATTGGATAGAAAAGGTAAGAAGCAGCAACCATAGCGAATATCATTTCTTATGGTGAACTTGGGTGAAACGTTGCTGCAAGCTCGAACTCGACCTCGGGTGTTTGCATGAAGATTAGATAAGTGAACTAAATTTTTCTGGTATACCCTTCAATTATAGGAGACGGCACAGAATCGTCCAATCGGCTGAATGGAACGCCGCTTTGAAATCAAAAAAGAAAGAAATTGTAGATCTACTGAACATGTGCTTGAGATCTGTCGCAGAATGAAAATAATAATATAATACCACTAAGACCGAGGCGAAAACCGGTTTAGCTCTCACCCATACACCTTTCGACATTATTGGATAATTGGCTGAGGGCAATGCCCATCAGCAGTTTGGATGCAGTTCTTACTAAATTAATAACCCATTCATATTCACAATCCCTTAAATCGGTGCAGCCACCGACTCATTCAAGTGCTTAGGATTCCATTCACTTGACCACATTGGTACTAATGGTTATGTTAATTCGGATGTTGACATCTACCCACCATCCACGAAGACAGACGGCGATAGTTCATCTAGTCTATCTTCTTTAAAGCTTTTAAAGAAACCAGTCTCACTAATTACCTTCATCTTGGTTGGAGGACTGGAATTCGCCTGCAATGGTTATGGGTACAACTGGGCGGCCCACTGTGGGCGTGGCCAAACTACACTAGTCCACACGTGTTCTACCCAACACACCTGCCAATGGTTCTGAGGGTGAATCAGTGTACCATCGGATTCTTTATTCACCTTGCTTACGCTCACATTCCGTGGACCAATATTCGCAACCAGATGGTAACGGCTGCGACTATTTTAGACAGGTGCAATCTTTTCCATTCCTCTGCATCTCCACTTCCACCATCTCTCCTGGTCATTTCCCAGAATCCTGGTTAGTTGATGTCTTAGACGTTTATGTCTCTCAGTCTACGTTGTATCCAAGGGGACGGATCTGCGAGCATCCATCAGAGTAACTGAAGTCGAAAATATCCAAACTTCCTTATGTTTACGTGACATGGACTCTTGCGTAGCGGTTGCCGTTGAGTGCAGGATTCCTTTGATCCGCTCCCAATGTTCGCTCGAATCCTTGACATTTGATAGAGACGAAAACTGTAAGGGTGGCCGTTATTGCCTCACAGAAACCACTGTCCTGGTCGGAGATCACCACAGCTGGGGTTACTTCCACCTGATTATTCCAAACGATAATCTGATCGAAAATGCCCCATGAGAAATTCGATGCATGCCGAAGGACCGAGTTATCCATCAGAAGGAATGTTAGTTCAGTTTTGATGGTGAAATACCAATGCAAGCTAGTTGATTTTCGAACATTTTACCTGGTAGACTTGGTTTTTCCCCACTAGAATTAGTGGAAACCAAAGATACGATCGATGGCCGACTATCAGGGCGGAGCCAGGGTAGAAGTCCTTCATCACTTTTCTGCTTTTCAAAGTGACAACCACAGTGGAAGTTTCGACTGGTACTGAGGTCAGCAGTTATCGTTCAGACTCAGCTGTGTGTGGGCTTCGTTCTGGTGTGATACCAAACTGAGCGCAAGCAATGACAAGCATGGGTCGAAGCATGATATGAATCCACGAGTGTGGACCAAAATGATTACCAGTCCTCGGTCGGTCCAGGCCACCGGTGACCGATGACAATATGGCCACTCTAAGTCCATTGTCGTGAAGGTAAAGGAGGGCGCTGGATGATTGATATTGCTTTTTTGAGAATAATCAGTGTTTGCCAGACAATGTAGGTTGTCAGAAAAAAATGAGATGAGACAATCTTTGTTGCCTGTCCAAACGGCTGGACAGAAAATTGGCGTCCGATATGCCACTGCGCCTCCTTTAAGTAGCCAATTTGGGCAGTAAATTCAGGAGCAGCGACCACGGTGTCCGTTGATCGTATGCTTCGGAGTTGTCAATGTAACTCCAAGTAGAAGTTATGTTTAGTCTCAGTGAAGCTGCTCCCAGTGAGCTATAAGACGACTAGACAATCAAGATTTTCTGCTGCTAGTCTTAAGCTTCAAGTAGCGGAGAGGTATAATGGGGGAGTGGAAAACATCTTTTATTTATCTGCATATTTCTATTATTAAATTTTTGAATAGACTGCATTGAAGGCAGTCAAACCATGGAGACTATGGCTGTTTGGATAGATGCGCCCGAGAATAAAAAAGTGAAATCTCATTATAACATGAAATGTCGTAATAGATTTTGGTAAGGTTTTAATGTTTATCCCAGTATTCCTAACAGTTTTGTTTGTCAAGTCAAGACAATTATTTAATCCAGGATTCAACCCGCGATTGCGTCTCTATTAATGGGTGAGGGATAATTATCTGTTAGTCCAGGTATTTTGCGTGAAACAGTTCTTATGATCATGGCTGATGGCGAACAGGAAAAATTTTGTTTATGAATGATGGTGACCTGTATCAGAGATGACTGAGCTACATGGTCATTTAAGGGAGCTGTGTTCATCACTTACGTTGGTTTATTAACATTGAAAGAGTAGGAAAGAAACAGTAAGTGCTTCTGGTAATGCAGCTTGATGGATAGTAAATTGATTAAAAAGTCTCGGTCAATTAAAAGGCCTGTGTTTAAGCTTTTCCAAAATCTTGAACTAAACATGAGAACCGTTTACCTAATATGGAGTGGATAAACTGTGCCAAGAGCATGTGGCCAAAGAATTACTGACATTCACGTTAAAATTGTTGAACAGAAATGTTTGCCCTCAAATTTTACTTAGATCATTACGGATGCTGCATGCACTATTCCCCAGATAGAGTCGAATACTATTCAGACGCACCTAGTGTTAGCAAATATGGAGTTTAAAGGAGTCGCACATAAAAAGGGAATATATTTAGTGCGTGCACTAGTAGAAATCGCTGATATTCAAACTTGCCACGTTAATTTTGCTGATGGACGGATGATATGTTATGATATACAAAACACGCCTGAAAATGAGGATTTCTAGTAGAAAGTAACTCGAAAAGTTACTCCGCTTTAATATTCCTATCCAAATTGCTTACTCTTACACGAACAAAGCGAAAAATATCCTGAAGAGGATCAACGAGGACATTCGTTAATTCCGAGGAAACGACCGATCGAAAGAAAAGCCATCAGCGCTAAAAGGATTCTTTAGTAAACATGTTATTCTGATTTGGGCGGTCTGGAGTGGATCAAGTGAAAGCACACTTGGGTCGAGGACATGCTAACGTAAAAGTAGCATTGCCTGAATTGCCATGCTGTTCAAACAATTTCGTGTTCTTGCGTGATAATTAGTTGAAGTACCTGAGTATTGGATACTGGCATAAGAATTCTAAGGCAGTTAGGAATATCAGGTGAAAGCAATTTTTTTTGCCGGAGATGCCGGACACTACATCGTAATGGTCAAACCACTATAGAAGCATGGCTAGGTCCATTAGGTGATATTGCACACTGGTTCTCGATTACTAGCAATACACGCGCTAAATTGTTGTGAATTGATCTCACTCCTTTCTTCTCATCGGGAACGTAAGGCTTCATAGCCGAGACATGCACGGTGGATAAAGTGAGATATTGACTTAAGTCCTAACCTATTTGCTCGCTAGATAACTACAAAGTTAGGGTCTTACCTACGGAAGATTTGAATAGTTTTCGGTGGATAAAAGAAATAAGAATTCAAGCATTCGTTTCTTTATTCTGTTGTCTGCAGTAGCGGAGAGTCTTTAAGTGACGCTTAATGCATCGGTTTGGGCAAAAATGTATGCATGTGTATATTAAACAATGACCCGGACTAAACCAGTCAAGAATGCAAGGTGTGATGTAGAGCTAAATGTAATTCGGTACTCATAGACGAACAGACGTACCTTTTGGCTAACGGTTTTCATGGAGCACAGGACAAGAATTTGAGCAGATCATGGTTTTGTTCAAGCTGGCACGAAAAGCTCTTTTTATTAAAATTTAATATATGAAACCGTATTTCATCGAATTGCTAGCAAGAAATGCACATACCCAAAGGGACGGGTGATAAAGTGCAAAGCAATGCTGTGGGTTTTATTGAACAATGTCATAGAAAATGGAAAACTTGGGACGTCATCCGGGACTGGTCAGTCGACATCTGTATTCATCTGAGAATGACAGGAACAAAAGTGACAAACAAATGGATCCAGTGATTCTAGTTAGTGATCTTCAGTGCGCATATCATTCGACTTTTGCGAGCAACTTTTGCAACAGTTCTCACAAAAACGGTTTAAGTCCTTTTGGATTGCTTATCACTCACAGAAAAGAGGAAGAACAGTACGAAAAGAGACAAAAGTCTGATCCGATGGGACGTCAACTTCACGAAGGAACTATGTGAACCAAAAAGTTTGATTCATTACCTTTCGCTCTACCCTTTCGCTTTGTCTCACAGAGACTATTCGACTGCTGGACCTTCACAGTGCTGTCTACTGTTCCCCTCACTGAAGTATGCAAGTAACCCGGCTGCAATGGCCTGGATTTTCCTCTGCCGTGCTTCGTCTAATGCAGTCATTAGCTTCGCGGCGTTGATTAGTACATTCTTGCAGCCACCGAATAAAGAAATTCTATCGATTGCGAGGATGCAGTTTATTTTTTCTTTACCGGCCTTTGTTTAACAAACAGTGGCTTTGCTTATTGGCAAAACAATTGTTTTTGCATGGATCATTCCTTAATGCAAGCGCATAGCTTAACTGGACGGGATGTAGTTTTCGTTGTTTTAACGTGACGTATGATTGACCGCTTTTTTGATAAGTGACTGCTGAAGAGTGCAACTGAAGGAAATCTGAATATGCATGTTGTATATTTGTGCGTCAGAAGTGTACTTATTAGCATAACAAACACAAACCGGTAAAGGTACATTGAACAGAAAAGTTGATCTTATCATTCCACCGTGTTGTTAGGATTATCCAGTGTGGGACACCATGGTTTGTGCGCATCCATGTTTCAGCCCCGTTAGTTCATTGTTTGTTGTTCCGTCTATTTGTGAGCTGGTCGTGTCTTTTGTTTACGTTCGTGTGACCCTCCGATGGGTTAAATGATTATTGCTCCACAGACAAATTAGTTATGGTGCATGCGGTCAGCTGGTTTCACGCGTCTGTTGCCTGTTCTCTAGACCCACTGACATAAGTTGTGGGTGTAGAAAACAAGCCAAACACGTGACATTTACTCGGAATTTCCCGGCTCACTTGGCCAACGTTCAACCAGTTCCATTGGGTCGATGCGAACAAGAGGAATAATCAAACTTACCGGTGACCGGTTTTCACCAAGTGTGGACATAGTTAAATTACAATTCCGAACGTTGTACACGAGTTTGAATACGATCACGTCAAAAACCGCCTCATTTTTTATATTTTAAACGTTATACAATAGCTTTTAAAAACATGTTCTTTTTGGTACTTTATCTGAAATCGACATTTGAAAGAAAGAAATAGTCATAAATGATCACCTATTTTGAGTTTGTACTTGCGTACTCTACAACCTCTATCAATAATGAGTTCAGTTTGAGAACGGCAAGTGATACTATCCGTCTCATACTAAATAACGAATTCGATAATTTCCGGTTCTCGCTTTTGTCTCCAAGCCCATACTGAACGAATTTTTCGAATGAATTTATCACAAGCTTTATGTGAGTTGGAGACCCATCTACATAGGTCCGTCCATGAACACCTTCGGAACTACGAACCATAATCGCTCAACAAACGAATCTTATGATAATCAAGCAGATGAATGCTACTCGTATCAAAGTTACCAGCCCTCGTAAAAAACTGGACCAGAACGCCTTTGCAAATGCAAGGAGTTAGGAAACACGAGGACACTGTCCATAGAGGACTGCTCGTGCGGGAAAAGTATACATAACTTTGAAACATTTAACGCTGAGTGCTACACGACCCTATTGGCAAAGTTTAGTAGTATCTTCAAAGGAACTTTGTTGAAGTCATGTTGTCCGTAATGAAGAAATAAAAAAAATTAACAATTTAAATGTGATTTGATAAATACTGTTGGATCCAACTAGTAGTTTCGCAACGAAATGAGTTTATTTGTCGGTGAAACTCTAGAATCTTTTCCGGTTGTGGTTATTTTCCGTTACTGATTAATACTAATCTGCACTGCTGATAAGAATGGCTAGTTTAACACAAATGTGACTCAGACCATTAAATTACGAAAAACAAAATTTAATTGGTGTAATTTCCAAGCAACTTGGACGGATTTCCGTTAGCTTATTTAGCTGATTCCGACGATGCCTGAAATCTTAGGTACATAAACAGAAGAGCTTGGATAAATAATCGTTGTTTTCAATGGCTTTTAAAGTCCTCAGAAAAATCAATTACAAGTTCAGTTTACAGGTCACGCTTATTCACGCCTATTGGAGTCACATAGGAACGATCCTGTCATGTTCGATTTCTGCTATCGCAATTTTTCCTGAAAATGCAATAGGTATAATTATCAAAGGTCCTTTCAGTAACAGAAGCAACTGGAGTCCGGGTCTCGAAGATGAAGATGAGTGGAAGTTAATTAATCCGACAAAAGTTGAAATGCACTGTTTAGCCACACGAAATCCATTTTTTGCAACACTGGGGCCGTGCGTGTAGGCTTGGCGTCATTCAGCTACCAATACGTTGAATCGCCTCCGCCAAACCCTGCTCCGGATATTACATATTTGAACCAGGGAACACAAGCAACATATTGTACTGCCTTCACTTAGAGTTCCACCAAAATAGTGAAGAACATCACACAAGAGTATTCTAGTGATAATCTTTCTTTTACCATTAGAAAACTTAGTTTCATCTGAACAGTTAGAATCAGCGATCTAAGAAGTCAGTGGATATTTCCTCTTCAGAAAGTCAAATTAATCGTATGCTTCTTAGAGCCATTTTGGTTAACAGAATAAGCACAAGCAAATTTTACTGAGAAGCTTAAGGTAGAATCAGAATTTACTAAAATAAAAAACATTTATCACGTGAATAATTCCATCAAATCCTAAATCACTAGAAACGTTTTGGCTTGCTGAGTCCCTGCTGTTGAAACAGGTAAAACATGGACGTATATATCTAAACAAATCTTATTGGCAAAAACCATCATTCACTGTCGAATTGTTGATAGGGATAAGGGTATCAAGAGTCTAGAGAAAAAGCCGCTGCTCGAATCTTTTCTTCTAATTCAGGATACCCATTTCCAATGCACACTTTCTGTTGTTCATCAGCTGAATGACCTTGTAAAGGCTGCTTTTTTTGCTCAAAACAACTGTTCGTATATCAACCTGTTGTGAGGTTTTATATTATCTGATTATCATCACATTGATGCTTATGTCACTTAGCAATACCCAACACTGGCTTTTTCGGACGATACTGGGGAACAAAACACTTCTTTGAACAATGTCTCTAGTGGTAATCATTTATTGAACCTGATAGTCACAAAAACAAATCACATGATATTCTACGTATTGCTATCTCTCCAAGATATCCTTATTATATCGGAGGTATTATTTGGAAAAATACTTGTTTGACGTTATTCGGTTTCTTAACCTGTGCTACATCACAAGTAGCGAGAGCATTATTGAACGGTTTCTCACCATTTACTTTCGTTTCCCTGTGAAAGATTCGGGTAAGAATGACGGAAGCTGCAGCAGTTTCTGAGTAATAACTAGAGGTGACTAGCAAAATTAAAGTGCAGGGTGCAGGATCGAAGCTGTGTAAATGCTGAATTATCGCCGCGGATCCGTGCAGTCTGGTTAGATATTTGAGGTACAAACATGCGAGAAATAACTAGATATCCAAGAGAAAACTGAATGGCTCAGTAGAAGCACTTCGCTACACATCATTTTCGTACTCCGTGTTGCTCGACCAGCACAGAAAAACATGACCTGTGTTTTCGGTGATTGATTCGAATGATTAAGCTTCCGGCCGTTTTTCCCCCTGTCGATTTGGGTCACTTCACTCAGCATTTCCGATAAACATTTTTTCGATTTTTCTTCCAAAATAAGCTCATTTTCATCTCGACTCAACAGGCTGACAACTAACGAATACGGAGTCTGAAGTAGCCTGTCGTGCACTTCTCATTACATTGCCCATTTTTTCTTCAGAATGACAACTAACATCAGCATGCACTCACACTCCCGGTTCACCTACTAATACTAAGCACGTTACAGTGGATTTGCTTCGTTTTCAAGCTTTTCGCATAAGTGATGTGATTTTACAAATTTGCACAATACTCCCAAAGCTTGTAATCTCTCCAACTCCTTTGACTTCCTGCAAGTACTGCAGATTGAATATGTGAGTGACTTCTCAATGTGAATTAGCTATTAACAGCGATTCAAGAGCAAATGGACTGCGTAACGAATCATTTGTTCAGCGTGGTAGTCCCATCTAGGACTGAAAGGAATCCCAGTCAGTTCGTTAACTAGTCAGTAATATAGAAATACACAGACTGTACGTCATACGAGTTTGAATTGGTCATCATAACTACGGCAGTCGGAGTGTGATTAGATTCATCAGGGTATTTCAGGTGTCGAAATTAGTGCACACTAGGGAAGGGGTTCGAAACCACTTATTGTTTCACAATTGACTGGGTAACTAAATTCCGGCGAAAAAACTTAGAGAAAAAGCAAGTCGATTTTACACATCCCAGGTAATTAAGAAGAACTACGAGAAATAAATAATGGGATCTGTTTTGGATACTTGGTAATTCATCATGATTTTGAAAGGACTCATCCTGTCACACTAATTCCCGACTGACCGGCGGTAATCCTCGTCAGGACATGCTGGCAGTGTTGGTCCATCAAACTTAGACCGCAATGAGAACTCGAAAGAAACGGTAGTTATTCTTGATTATTTTTAGTAGCTGAACCTCAAATTCCCGTGACACACCCATCTCACGCGTCGCTGGACTTTGGAGGCCATTGCTGCAAAATGATTATTTTTGGATGCTTATAAAAGTTTTGTGCTGTTCACGGATACTGTTGGTGTTTCCTAGTATTTACGAGACAGCTGCGTAGGGTTTCAGTGGCTTCTTATTGTTGAGGTGATATCCGTTAACGCATGGCGATCGTGGCATAATGAACTGTGTAGCTTCCAGTTTGATCTTCTAGTACTAACATTCTAATCTACGGGAATCTTCGCACAGTGTTTTGCACCTCATTTTTACAATGTCTTTTTCATTCTCCATTGATGATTTGGACCTTAAGCTAGTGTCGATTGTCATGACGATAACCCATTAAAGTTGACAGTGAAGCTCCTCTGATATGAAATTCGCAATCAGTAAAAGGATTTCAATCACTCGTGGAATTCACTATGAGTCTCAATTAGTTGCTTGATAAGCAATAATTAAAAGCTTGTAAGTTGGTATTTCAGGACAAGCAGTTTTGAGTGGATTTTTCATACCCCAAAAATCTTTGCGGTGCGAGGGGGGACAAGGTAAAACGGTCTGTTTGATAAAAGCGTCAGTATCTAACTAACCATTGACGATTTAAGCGGTTATTTGTTTTAGTCCCTTTTTGTCTAATTCAAGGAAAAATAAGGACTATTTCCATCGATAATATGATGCATATTACGGATTGCCCATGGTCTAATTTAGCAAATGTTCCAAGATGTCCGGGCTTACCCAAAAGAAGGCTGCGTCGTTTTGGCGAAATTTTGGTTAATCGATCTTCCGGTATTATCGAAGATCATTCCTGTTTGATTTAAGCTGCTACTGGCGCTGGAACTTACTAGTCTTCTCTTCCATTCTGTTCTTGATATTGCCTAGTGAAGAATAATAAGCATATGGTGAAATTTCTATTTACTCACCAGTCCTCAGCTCATTCCCTCAATTGTGACACTACAACTTTTCACATCCAAGTTCCAACCACTCATTGATAATCACTGCCCCAAAGGTAAACTTCGGTAATTACAAAATACTCTGACTTGCGTAGATTATCAACCGATGAACAGGCCCATACTTGGCTTGCAGCATATCAATTTTAACAAACAGCAATTAGCCCTACAACTTTGAGCAAAATAGTCTCACTAAGAGTTTTGCACCACGTCGATTGATGTCCGTTCACTAAGCAGGAAGATCAACCACAGTTGCTACAATGAAAACATCGTCGAACTTTGCTTCGTCCTGTTTCTTAAAATCATGAATAAGTGATACAGTAGGTGATTAGGTTTGCCACTAGACACCTTTCCACCTGTTAAGATAGAAAGCTGTCGGGGAAATGCAGAAGCCCAAGTTTAGGCATTCACATTTCACACAGTGTGACAATTTACAGGTACCATCCAATTAGCTTCAAAATGAAATTGAAGCCTTGACGAAAGAATTCTGTCTTAAATCTTCACTGTTTGCTGTAATTGACTGAACAGTTATCCAGTTATTCAATCTTTGACAACAAGAGTCCATTTTAAGGTCATTTACTCACCGAAAATTTCCACATGAGTTCATGCAAAAAGCGTTTCTCCGTAGGTGCTACTGAATAAAATCCCAGGGTCATCAGGTTGTCACGTCTACTGGGCCCCATCGATACGATATTTCCTTGGAGAACGTCTCACTGCGAAGTGAATGAATTAACATGACCAGCGACAGTTTTCATTCGATTGAATATCTGTTTTCTAATGCAATATCACATTTTGGACATATCGGACTGAATTTCAACAAAAACGACCCTTTGCTTCAGACTTATAATTGTGTTTGGATGTCTGCGGTGAAGCAATTTACTCTTTCAATTAAGGCTTGAATTAGCCTTCGCAAGCTGATTATGCTAGACAGTATGTCGGAACTTCTGATGACGATTAACTATAGCGAGAATAGATTCTGAGTAGCTGAACGCTCCATTCACTCAAACCCCATCCGATTTACTCTAAGACATTTTGGCATTGGGTCCATCAAGACCTTTTCATTCAACTGAACTGGTTATCTGTGGAAAAACATACTCACATATTTGTTTGCTTCGGTTCCCAGTTGAGTGGGTTAAGGTTAAATTCTCGTCGATCTTGTTGAACACTGGGCAGTATCGCTGTCCTTCCCCTTGCTCACTGGAATTGATGAGCGTCTTTAATTTTTGGACCCTGACAGATATAACGACCACCGTGAATGGCCTGAGCTACCTTGCAATGTCGTAGCGTTTAGAGGTCAACGGAATTGAAACTGATGGTGTTCACCCAATTTCACAGAGTATGAGATATACTGTAACCCTGGACAACTGTAATCATGTCGCCTATAAGTGAAAATGGTGTGCGGTGGGTACGTTTTCTTTCTCAAGTTTATATTTCCCCGTGCATCGTTTCACTCTGTTCTTTGATTCATTCTATTTAACAGACTATAATCGCTTGCCTTCTGCCAAATGTAAAGATACCGAATGGAAAACAATGACGAATGTTCACTGGAGCTTAGTAGACACCGAACAACACAATCCTTGATTCGGTGCTGAAATTTCGAATGAATAAGAGGGATTACGCACAGAACAAGGGGAACCATATGAACCGAGCACAATCAAAGACGCAAACAACATTTAAGTAAAAGATAACTTCGAATTAGGTTATTTAAAACGTGAGCGCAAGCTGCTAGACATTAGCAATGCATCAAATTTCTATGAGTACAAAACCTAAAATCGTGGGATATGTATGATCTGCAAAACAGTACTTTCCGTCCTCGGTTGTCATTGAACGCATTTCACCTTAGCAACTAGTGGTTCTGCTCAATGGATCTTTGCTTGTCAGCGAAAATTCCACATCTCGACATTCGCTTTCATTGTGATTCACCATGGTCAGAGCATTTCGTCTTTCTGGTCCAGAGTAAACTAATACATCGACTGGTCGACAGAATGTTGCTCCAACTGTTTTGATACTCTCTCCATCCAAATGACAAATACCTGAATGCGGATAGACAAAACCGAGGGCAGAAGACAAGTTGGACCCCCGAAATACACCTTTGGTTTATTTCGTTCAGCCGTATCCCAAAAAAATGGTGAGACTCGGAAAAGGGCAAAAGCTGAGTATTTAGTAGTCGCGAACACGAAAGATCCCATAGTTCACTCTTGGGAGAAAACAATGAAAGCCAGTTATTAGAAACATCGAATCTAAACATGGAAAATAAGAGAATTTATTGGAATGAGGGTAATTATTGATATACGTAATATATATCCTTGTCAAAGATAAGCAAACCATGCAAATGGTTTGTTACCGGATTTAGAAAATGTACTTGGCGAAATGTCTGGTGGATTGGTGATTTTTATGAAATAATTCATCCACCATGTGATATCATCGCTCAACTCACCATTAGGAAACCATGGAATTACTGACTAGCATTGCATATCCAGGACACCCGAACTGGGACGCGAACCCGGGACAAACAATTTTGAATCAAACGCCTTCGCCAATACGCTACCGGGATACATGACTACGCATTTTAGTCGCTGCCCATCATTTGGTAGTATTGGCCTCCTTTTCACCAGACTCGCTGAAATTGAAGCAGTTGGCATGATCGTCAGCGCACTGACGACGTCACCTCGACTGGTAATAAAACATTTGCGATCTAAACACCAGGCTCAAAAATTAGAACCTCATGATAAAAAATTGTTTCAAAGAAATGCAGCACTCATTCATCCTTGTTGCAAATGAAAAAAAAACAACCAAACATACTCCAACCAAACTGATTGGGGAAAAAGAGAATACTCGAGAAATAAATAAAGAGTTATCAGCTTATAAAGCCCAGTAAATCGGTGCTCACTTCATTGTTTGATTTTTTCCGTGAAAAAAATTATGTTTAGCATGTTTGCGCAAGGTGATAATCCTTCTTGGATAATCCCCTCCAGGTGTAGTAAAACAGGATAATTTCTAATTAACTTACCGTCCTGCGGTTTGAAAATCTGATGGAAGGCCCTACATGCTTCGGGGAAATCGGTTGGTGAAGATAGAAAATGCGCTAATTTCTAGATGTTCTGAAAGAAGCCTAGAGTCGACAGTTGTTAGTCTTGTTACATTAGCATGACACGACCCATTTGAATAAAAACAGAGATATTGATTGGAAAGCCCAAGTGGTCAAGAATATTTAGCCGTCATTATTATTATTATGTGCCCGTTGCATTCCAACCAACCAGCACTTATCTATTCAATGATGAAGCCGGTCATCAGCCATGCATTCTGGTACAAATTGGCGCAGTTCATTTCCAATCTATTCGCTTGAAGATCGACTTCCTCGATTTGGATGTCAAATATTCGGGTACACATCTTCCGTCGCGCACTTCCGCATGAAATTCCTTATACATAGTGAGGAAGCATTGATCAAGGTCATTTCGAACAACCGCATTTTATGCAGATAAAGAAGAGACTTCATTTGATTGACTTTACACGGAATGTTTCCAAAAATGGTTATGTTCTGACCAGTCGAAGTCCTGTCTTCCACTGGCAGCTAGCCTGCCTTCTATTCCATTTAGGATATTCCGATTAACTGAGTAGTTCAGTCTATGCTCGGGGAAGTTATTAGGACTAATAATTGCACGTAATATTCATCACTTTATACCCCAGCGTTTGACTAAACTGATGAATTTGGAGTTGATTAATGGAGATGATGGCTGATAATGGTAAAGAACGAAATTAGATCAATAGGGAGGACGAAAATACAATTTCACGCCAAAGCCAAACGAGCTTGGCGATGAATGGAAAGCGCATGTCTGAGGCATCAAAATAATCCCACAGAGTGCAACGAGAATAAGACCGGATAACGGACGGGCTCGTTTCTGCTGGTTTATTATCATACTGTTAGTTCAAAAATGCCCAGTGCAATCTGCGCTAAGAAAATAGGATGGTTAGGTGATTGGGTCGCGAGTAAAAAGATTGCGCGTATGTATTCCCTGCTCGAGGTGGATCCTATTAATGGATGTTATCAATTTTATTTTTTGCTTTAACAGTTAGGTCGGAAGTGCACCGGAGAGCTTTAGTACATGGACGAACATTTCGATGCTTAACGCATAATGTAGCACACAGCTTCCGCAGCTGAGAGGATTCGACACTCAAGCAACCTTGAGTGTCTACCTGTAACTTTGTCTTCTGGGTGGAACTCTTTGGTCATAAACACCGAGTGGTGGATAGTAATTGCTTTGATTGCTTCAATATTCAGTCATCAGGGATGAGACTTACGGACATGTCTGGACAAGCGCTTAGTTCTGGGGTCAACATAAGCATGTCATCATGCATGTGCCATCCTGTTGCCGTATCCTCATTGATATTATTCATATTTCATGAAACCAAATGGCATGAGTGTGGGTCATTGAAAACGGGCTTATTCGTTAATCTCAAGGTCTGTGACCTGGATATAATGAAGAAGGATTTTGATTGTGGAATCTAACGAGATTTCACCTCCATATGTTCGGCTGTTAAATGGGACGCTCGAGTGCGGCATTTTGTAGAGAACTTCTCAGTTGACAAAAACGGTATGAACATTAGTGGCAACAAGATCAAAGTGACAAATATGAGAAAAGCGTGCTCGCGATTGGAATGCTGCATGCATCAACGGAAATGAAACAATCCTGTTAGGCTGATAAAATACTTTTATCCACAATTTAGCTTTCAATATGCAAGTGCCGGAAAACAAAAGCGAGTTGCATTCCTAGTCAGCAGACCCCACAATTTTGATGTAAAGGGACGGTGATTAATTCTGAACGAAAAACAACTTCCTCAGAATAATACATGCTCAGAGCTACTTAAAATTCTTTTTTCAATTCGCCGGGTAAACCAAACAACAACCAAACTTTATTAGTTTAATAGTGTGGCTTATCTGAAATTGTCCGTGTAGTGTTCCGTATGATGAATGCACATTTATTGCAAACCAGCTCATTACTTACACCAAACTTTTGGGTTTCTTATGCATGCTAGGCATTTGTAACTTTGAGCATTTAAAGGATGACAGACAGTCGGTCCGATATCACAGCAACAGACGCGGTGGGCGCGTGATTATTACACTAAATAACCTCTCTACTCTGTAGCGGTAGACACGATACTTATCGCATTGCTCAGAGGTCCCAAAAGCTCCTGATTATTCAGTGTGCTTCTGAATTTCAATTAATAGAAAACAAAATTCTAATCGAAATCAAATTTGTTTTGCATTCGGGCAAATGTCCCGTTTTTCTATGAACAAAGCATTTAAGAAGAAGATTCGCTTGGGCCACAAATAATACTGAAATAAATCAATTAGCGACAAGATGAAAAACGTGTAAACTTTGATACGCGGTAAATCTGTATCAGGACAATTTTCGTCGCACTTCTAAATGTCGATGCGTCCGGAACCGAAGCATCGAGTGAATATTTCAAAATACATCTCTCGACACCGTATTTCCGAAAGGACAGCTGATCGCCGCGACAAACTTGCGAATGACGAAACTGAACAAAGACGAAAATAACTTCACCGGGGGCAGCAAAATGACTTTCCGTAAGACACAGTCAATCTAATGAGAGATTAAGGGCTAAAGATTTTGGGGGTTGTGAAGAGTGGTTATGCGTGCCCATTTGTGCTTTGAAAAGCTATCACGGTCGGTAGATGACATTGACGGGTATCGGCAGAGGCAGGGCGTAGAACAGGGGGCCAACATAAACAGTTTATTAGTAATAAAGTTACTTCAGGGATCAAACTGTAGAGTGGTTTCATACGGAAAAAAGTGGAAACCATATAAGCAGTAGTCATTTCAAATAACACTGCCAATACCGAATTTGGGCGCTGTTATCGACAGGTTTTTTGATGAACTTGGAGTGCGTGACTAGATAGAAAATAGTACACGTATAGTGGTTCATTATATTGTGTTGTCATTTATGCAACGTTAGGAGATACCCGCGAAGTAGATCAAAATGTCAACTGACTTATTCCCATTTACACAAATCAAACAAAGAACCCGACGTCGTTTCGAAAGTAGTTTATAAAGATGCACATTACAAGTGGAGGAATGTCCTCTAATATCAACCACAGTTGGAGAAATGTCGTGCTGTTTTCCACTCGTCAACTTCTTCGCATTTTCATAGGCGCTTTACCGAACTGAAATTCAGTTTTAACTCAGGCGACACTCAAAGAATGGGACGAATAGAGATTGGCGCTATTCTCGAAGTCCTGTCCTAGGACTTTTGTTCGGACGATTTCTTGTTGCTTCACATATCAGCCAGTTAGATTTAAAATCTCATTAATTTTGGCGATTTGCAAACGATGGGTGTGAAATGGGCTATTTCTATTTAAGATGTCGTTTGCTGACTAAGTAAAAGGACAAAAACGACAGATCCGAACAAGATGCTGATAGGTGGCATAAAATCCAACTTCTGAAAAATGATTTGTTGCTTAAAATGACCACTAAGCAGGGTGATGCATAGGTGTCGAAACCGTGACGGCACAGAGTTCTCGGGATTTGAACGAGCGTCGTTTTTTCAGATAGATAGATAGACAGACAGACAGATAGATGGATAGATAGATAGATAGATAGATAGATAGATAGATAGATAGATAGATAGGTAGACAGATATGTGGATGAATACCTAACATGTTGAACTATGAAAATGACAAAAATCATGAATGGAAGCAATCAAGCGAAAAAAGTGAGTGGAAAATGATTAATTGATTTGAACCAATAGGGATGCTGTGACAAACGTACTGACGATATTACTCAAGCTGACATGAATGCGCATTTTCCCATATGTTCAGCGGCATGGTACCGAGCCGGAGAGAGCAGGTAGCTGTCACGATTTGTGTCCAGTTCTTGCTGTTTGCTCCTTGTCAATGTCAATATGTTTTTCGCACGGTCGGTGGTGTTCACCGGTACGGAACAAAAAAAGAGAACAGAATTGTGGGTTATAACGTTAGTATACAGTGATTTTTCTCCTATTGCCTCAAAACAAAAATTGCATAGACAAACTGGTCTACTTTTAGTCTCTTAATCACCAATTATTCCTTTTTTCTGAAACGTTATTTGTAGAAAAACTGGGGAAGAACTCACCTATGAACCGAGATCACAAAGATAAATATGATTACAGTCCTAGTATCCACCCTATCGAGGTTGCTTTGTTTAGTTATTCCAGTGGATCGAAGGTTGTTTTTTCACATTTGATAAATGTTGAGTAGATCGAAATTTAAAAGGCCTTTTGTCGCGGAGAGCTTCCAACCTACTCTAAAAAGCCGACCACAAATCTGTTCTTCGTAATCTCTATCGAATTTTCTGCGCGTTCACGCCAGTGGTTGTTTAGGTCCTTATCAACCACACCAACTATGAAATGTTTACTTGAACACGTCAGTCAGAAATACACATTCGCTGATCATACAAACTACAGTGTTTTGTTATCAAATTACTGCCGGACAAACAATTACCTCCCGCAGCCAACGTTCGACGAAGTGTGGTGTGCTTCATATTAGAGCGAGTCATCTGATATCTGCGAACTTGTGACGTAAATGATTGGATTCATGAAGGCAAATAAAGGAGGCTTACCTTGTTGCACCTGAAGTCCAATACACGAAGGGAGACGGAATACGATTAGGAATGGTACAAAATTTGCATATAATTCTAATTTTTATGCACTGATTTTGGACTTGTTTAAATTCAAAGCTAAACTGGTTTGCCTTGAAAACCAACAAGCTGAGATAGGACCAACAATGAATTTCAAATCCACTGAAAAGCCGTCCGTTTTCGATACCTAATCTTATATTCATAGTAAAATGAAGGATACTTTAGTAGAGACATCAGGGTTGGCGAAAATAAACTGGGAATGTTGAATTTAACTACTTAATCAGGGGTGATACATAAGAGTTGGAAAATTTAATGCTGGAACAATAGCCGCACTCAGCGATTACCTCATCACCCCTCGGGCCAGGTGCCATCGCAGATAGGAATTCTAATTAATATGCACACGTGCAAACTACTGCATGGGTAAAACTGTATAATCTATAAAATAACCTATATTATCTACCTCATAGAAAAGAAAATTTAAATGCATCCAAATCACCATTCCGCATGTAAAACCTTGGATATCTTTCGAAAAGGATCCAAAGTTAAGAGTGATAGTTATTGCTCTTAGTTTTTCATTACATCCATTTTGAAAGTGTGTTTCAATCAACCCCGGTGTCATCATCCGAGCAAGAATGACGCCACTAGCGCATTGTTGAACAAACAGATATGCGAGTGAAGCAAAGGGCATTCCATTTTTATTGATCACAGAAAACCACTTTTAGAGGTGTGTTTACATGAATGCACAATCCGTTTCGGTAACCTTTGATACAGTAGGAAAAACCAGCAAGATCAATAACTGGGTATCATTTGCTTTCGCCTAGCTAATCCGTGCAAATTATTCATCTAGAAACAGAACCACTTTCAAGCATCGAATCGGTAATTGATACGAGTAATTTTTAATGAATTTCTTGTAACTGAACTGCGTAAGGCGGAACAATTTTGTGGAGCTTACAAGTAGATCAGTTCAACTGCTTTCCTTGGTGAACACAATCTGGCGATTTAGTTGCTCATGGAATATTTAACAAACAAACTAACGATTATCCTGCTAGTAGTTTAACAGTCAGACTACAAAAACACATTATACTTGTCAATTAACAATCTGATGACAAAAGGGATAGGAGTGCCCAATAATCGATAAAATAGTAAATATTTTAGGATTTTACGCTTACTAATGATTGAGAATAGCGGAGCTGGGTAACCCGTGGACAACACATTAGTGATAAACTATTCCATTGGAGTCAAAATGCAACGGGAGCTGCTCCAGTAGCCCGCCATTAATTCAAACGTAATTAAATGTACTGAAATTAGTTGAAGTCACCTGTAGCTAAGGAAAATGTACGGAAATATTTTCAGTCATGTAGAACGAGTTGCGACAAAACTAGCAATGTGAGCAGCACTGGGCACCGTCAGGGATAACAGTTTGGCCTCATTCAAAACTTAAACCGGTTATAATGAAACATAACCAGTGAACGTCGATAACCTATTAACACTGATACCTCCACAATGGAGAGGAATGAAAGATATATGGGAAAATCACTCATGTTTCTAGTGACATCTGTTAATTAAGTTTCAAAGAGTAGTGGATATTTTTTGATTTATACTAAACCTTCCATCCTATCAGATATATTGGGTCAGGATTGAAAACTGTTCTGAGAAACTCTGTTTATGGTATCCGAAACGCCAGCTCATTATTGGTTTTTTTCTGAATACATAGATCAATTTTCTAAGGGTGGTAAAGAGAACTACGAGTCAGAATTTCTAGGGTTTGCATTAGGACGGAGGGTGGGTCAATGTAATTGAAGGACAATCACCAAGTGTTTTGAACGCACAGTGGAGGATTGTGAAGATGGATCGCAACAGCTTCCGCAGTGCTCAAGACGCGACAATTTGCCAACCTAGATTGTTGACCCCTGTTCTTATGCAGGGTCCGGAAGGCCTGTATCACACTCACGCTGTGGTTAGTCTGTGCAAGGTGTTAAACGAATGCATTATCAAATGATTTAATTGCCTCAGTACCCAACTATTTGACAAACCCGGCCCCTCCTAAAAAGCGTTCTAAATATGTTGTGATGTAATCGTATGAATAACGCTCACTGAAAAGGAGCGCATTCGCCGACCTGTTTTCTCAATGACCTTAGTAAGAATTTTCATGGAACTGAAATGAAAGTTTAAAACAGAAAAGTGGGAAGGAACATGAACGTTAAGCTGGAATATTCTAGCTAGGCAAATGTGTTACCTAGAGTTGTTGTATCTCCGCGGTCCTCAGTTGTCAGCATAGTCAAATAAACTAGATGCAAATAATGGATTTGCATAGCGGAAAAATGTATTTAATTCTGCATTTTGTGATTTCGCTGGCAGATGAGAAAGTTCAGCTACTGACCTATCCACAACAAATGGAAAACAATGAATACAAAGTGGAGATATGTTCCACAATCGAACACGTCTTGTGACTAGGTCACGTGCGACATCCATGCTACAAATCAAGCCTTTGGGGAAGTGTATCATGCAATGTATTGGTTTGCTCTTAACACATTTGTATTCCAGATGGTCATATCAAACGAGGGGAAATTTGCACCTAAATTGATATTCCGTTTTCGTTCGTTTGCAGTCGTCCGAGCAACTGATGACATCAAATGACACCTGGGTAATAGTTTTACATTGTGGAAACCGCGAGCACATGAGAATGCTTTTTCGAAACTGTTGCGCAGCGGCTCACGTGACGACCATTGTTTGCACCGTTCCATTTTTCTTGGCACTAATTATCCATAAGTAACTATGCCAATCAACTGTAAGTTTATAGTTGAACAGCTCTGTCTAATTATTTCCAAACCACGGCCGAAAAGCTGACGAAAATTGACGAAGTTAACATGAAATGATCGTGCATTGATTCCCAAAATGTCAGACACCTGGCATTACGTACTAGTTTTGCTCTTGTTAATTCTTTCGAGAAAAAACTAAGGCACGCGGAGATTTTTCTGAGGCACCTACACAAAACGAATGTTCACGGCCAACTTCAGTTTAAAGAAATAATCCGTTAGAATCATTGTAGTGCAAAAAAAGGATAATGCAAAGCTGGCTTTCAGTAATAATTCAAACTAATTGCAAAGAACAAATGTATCGTCCTCATAGATTAGTAACCTTCCCTGTGAAAACGTTGTTCAGGTTAGATTCTGTTCTAGATCAAGTTTTTGCTTGTTTACAAGACCCTTTTGTGATCGGGCTTTCATCGTTCATAATTAAAGAGAACGGTTGGCTTTCTGTTATTCACTAGACTAATCCATGCCATCAGAAATTGTGTTGCCATCTTGCTTTCTGTCTTTAGTAACATTATCTGTCTGATGATTGAGAAAGATGCAGTATAATTGCGTTGAGGCATGCAGTAGTGAGGTTTTCTATCAGTTTACGCTTACTGTCTTATCGCTTTTGGCACAGTAATGCAAGAATAAGTACAGTCTTGGAAAAAATGATCTCACGGAAAGATTTATCCCCGGGATCATTGATTGATGACGTAAAATCACAGTTGGATCATAGACGGAACTAGCCGACAGTCATTTGCTGAATGGCGTTTATTGCAAACTCGATAAGCGTTCAACTTGAGCAGAACATACAATCTATGAAAACACTGTCAACGCACGGTACAACGTTTGGGAGTTCGCACTATCTCAGAGTTGTAGGGCATACGGATGATTGGTTTGACACTATGACTCGGCTAGCAACAAGATCCGTAATCAGTCCTTTAGCTGATTCAGTACTCGCAACAATAATGATAATTGCACAGTTTTTGCCACTGGTCAAAAGACAAATCATTTGAAAGTAGACTTGTTTCCAGCTTCTAAAATCATCACAGTGAGGGTTTGTATAAGTGAACAAAACCTAGTAGCTACCATAAAATCGATTCCATCATTTCATAATCATTACTTTGACAAAATAAATCTCACCGGTTTAATCACGCTGGGTTTTGCGTTAACTGTGAATTAGCGCTGGCACGGGCAACCGAGTTAGAAAGCTTTTAAATCTCAGAAACTGTGGATATCCTCGGCTATACCTGTTCTGTTGGATTCCGCCTAAGAAGATACTTAGTTACTGAGACGTCAACTGACCAGGAGCCCGAGGAACGACCGCGCCGAATGCAGGATTGGAAAATTCAGAGGAATTGAAAAGGTTGCGATTCTCGTAAATAGTCGAAATCTTTATCGATTGATTAGGCCTACCCAAATGTCAAACAGTGAACAGGGAATCAGACGGGTTAGTTATAAGCTCTAACTACCGTCGAATTGGGTGTTTGGTGATACACTTTTGGGAGCAATTCTTTGGGTCCATTTCGTTACTAGGTTTCCTATCAATGTTTACAAGTGAAGCAACACAGTTAAATGCCTGTCGCCAATCGGAAATGGGCTACTCGATCCCTCTTCAAAGACGGATGAAAAGTGTTAACATGGAAATTATCAAAATTTCCGAGACCAAATTAGGCAAGGAAACAGATTCGTAAGAACTTTTGTGAATCGGTGATTGTGAAAATGTAAAAGAGAAAAGATTGGTCCTCGTGCTAAAGCCATAGAAGAATTGTTTTTTAAGTATCACTTCTAAACTGATCGCATGCCCGATTCTTTGATTATTATCTGGTGCTCGCGGATGGTTTGTGTGGTTTTAAACCAGATGGTTTTGATTGCTTTGTTTTTGTTTGCTGCTCGGAAAATCCCAAAATGTAAGCTCATTTTTCCTGGCTCCATAGTTTCTATCTTCCTTCATTTGAAATTCGTATTCCATTCATTTGATCTGCTTTTCAACTTTATAACTGGAATGTTGAATGAGATGGCCTAATCCCTGTATAAGAATAATGTCACTGATATTTGTTCAGACTGGAAATCCTTTGATCTACTGCATCTGTTCCACAGTTTGCTAGTGTCTGAGGGCTCAAGCAAGTTGCAGTTATCTCGTCCATCTGAAGGCCAAAGTACATGTCTCCTAGGATGTGGTTTAAGCGCAAACTGATGTTGCGGGATCGGATTAATTCAAAACGAAGCTCGTTCTAGTGATGCAGGAATTGACCGAGATAGATAAATTTAGTTGCGTATGTAAATTTATCTCACCACGCTGTCATAGGTCAGATGAAGAGTCTCCATCGACACCGAATGCCCGATTGACGTTGACTAGTTTGACCTATCTGCTCTGTTTGTGCTACATCCGACTGTCGATCGAAGGTTGGTTATAAGTAATCGCAAAGGGGCCATTATTGTTCAACGGCTTAGAAACGTGCCCACTGAGGGAGGTGTGGAAAGACGTTCGGTAGTTGAAAACCGTTGTTTTCGTATTATTATCAGAATTCAGTGAACAACTTTTGCTAGCATCTCAGAGGTCAATCGCGAGGTTCTGAATCCTTGTGCTCACTAATCAGAAAAAGCAGTGAAATTATGAAAGCTAAGATGGATGGATCATGTTTTCGGCATGGGCTCGGAACATCTGCCTAGATGTTTGCTGTTGAACATTGGTTGGAAGATGAAACGACGTGTTTGGGCGACGGCTTGAGAAAAAGTTATGAATGGCTTAACTAGTTGACTGGCCTTTTTATGTCCAATTGGACTGTCGGATTGCAGTCCACGAAATCTCCCCAGCAGTGGCTGTTTATAGCGATGTTGTTCAAGTTGGCAATCATTGAAGCTCTGTCATCCGAAATGTTTCCTCTTCCTTGCAGTTGCTGAGCTCAATTATTTCGTAGTTGCCCTCGCTCTATTTCCTGTTTTTTTTGTTCTCTTTTGATGGTGCTATAAGACGGTAACAAAAACCAGAGCACATGTTTTCAAGGCCATTACGTACAAAGCTGAACTGAACTGACATAATCTGGGCATCTGTCTTCAAACCGAATCTTCTCGTGAATATGCCAAAATTGCCAAACAAAGGCATCCAGTATAATGAATTATCATCAGAACGTATGGATATAAGAGGACAACAACAGAATTCATCCCCGTGAATTGATCATCTCCTTATTGAAAATATTTTAAACCGTTAATTTTTACCTGAGTGATTTAATCTCTTCCTCGGGAATCAGGCGTTATAACAGATATCTAGCTCGGGTCAACTATTAGAGACGTATGGGAAAGGTCAATTCACCTCGATGAATCGGTTTAACTTAAGACCAGAGTCTACCAAACATTGCTCTCGAAATCACTTGCTGACCCGTACTAGTCTGTTCAATTGATGATGGATTGAACGTTGTCCCAAAGTGACTGCGGATCATGGGGAGTGATTGCGATTTTTGAGTCAAGAGTAGGGGAAAATATTGCCAATGCTTTGCGGTTATTCAATAGCCTTGATGATGATAGTAAAGTCGGAGTACCAATACTTTTAATTCCTTGATACATAATGCTCCAGCCAAGACGACTGCAGAATAATCATCCCAATAATTCAGAGGCTGACAAATGGAGAAATAATTATCCTTTGTGAGTATCCAGCCTGATATTTCCATTGATTTAACTTGAGGATTCAACTAATTTTCATATTCCACCAATTATCGTTTGCATGGTAGATGTAGCTAGACATGAAATCAACAAGACTTCCAGAAGTTTTCTTGTGATGTGATAGTGATCGTAGTTGACCACAATGAAATCACGTACTAGTATCAAAACCACAACCCCGGCAACCGCCTCAACAGTCCCCAGCCTTGGATGCATTAGGTATACTTTTCCAGGCAAAAGCAATTGGCCTCAACTCCGATAACAGTCACGCTTTGCTTTAACTGTGTCACACGTGCTTTAAACAGATTCCTTCCTATTTCAAAAATGCTTTCCATTCTGCTCAGTTGCGACTGACATTTGCAGTATTTGCACAGCATTACAGATTGCTGGAGATGAATCGAGAATGAAAATAATTTGCTTTTGGTTTGCGTTCCTCCAAAACCAGGTATTCGTACCAAACAGTCAGACGTTGTCAACAGATCAGCGTGAGTGTAACAATTGCATTTTTATGTAATACCTCCTATGCAGTTATTCATGTGTTTTGTGCATCTCAAGTTCGCACAAAATGGCCAAATAGTTGCTGAGTCACTCGAAACGTTTTGTTCCAGTGGTTCACGTAAGATAAAATGTCATCATTTTAATAGTGCAGTTTCTGTTCTCTCCCTGTGCACAGCATCCTACTCAAACTCTGGCCTGTTAACTGCTATCGATGAATAGAGATAGTTCAACATTCGATCAACAGTCCGCAAGAACTTTTGTTGGCTAAACGATCTTCAATTCATTTATTACCGTGGCTGCACAGTGCACGTTTCATACGGTCAGTGTTATTTAGCGACTGGTATGAGATCCAACTTGAATGGATGTGAAACAAATTTGTTTATGATTGAGGTCTCCATTCCAAATTGTAGCGGGGTGTATCATCAATAGTAGATGGGATATGACATGCTTGAGTCGTAGATAGCTATAAGTCCATGTTTACGGTAGAAAACTACAGGTTAATATGAACTTTACAAACCAGTAATGGTGAGGTAAACAAAAAGTAGCCCCACTTTATAAGAAGTCAGTTTTTGATGATTCTAAAACCGTTACTTTAGACGCACCGAACTACTTGAATTCTGAGAAATATTTGCCTGGCTAGATTTACTGAAACCTTTGTTGATTTGGAAAGCACGTCCTCGGCCGATGGTTTTGCGCAATCTGAGTTGAAAAGCCCAAATTTTAGGCAGGGGTAAAAAGGTGCTAAGAAAAATAGCTTATATGCCCTTTATGGCTTACTAGTGTCAAACAACGGCACCCAGAAAATACTATAATCTGACCCCGTTCAACCCATCGGGCCCGAATTAGCCTTCAAATTAAGTCACGTTGCATTAAAAAATACTTAAAAAGAATGTCTGCCAAAGTCACTAGTTCTGCTTGGTTATTCCTAATAGTAATTCTTATATCCCCTGAACTTGCATTCGGCATTCAACAGAAATTTATTGTGACTAACTGTAACGGCGCTCGAGTTCGCCTTCCTGTGCACTAAAATTCACGGATTGGTATAATTTTTCGATTTACACCTGAGGATTACCTGCGGAATTCGCAATATTCAGCAGGGAAAGTTGAAATGAAATAAAGTGACGTATATCCGAACACTCCCGAACTTTTACATGGCCACTTAGGTTTAAGTAAGACCTTGTGTCGTATGTGCACTCGCCTTTTGGTCTGTAGGTTCCATTTCTAACTGTTCATACAGTATAATTGATTTTCACGCGGGTCCAATTGTAAGTACTGGTCAATTAACGAGTAGGATCATACGATGAGATCATACATCATAAGGCACACCCAAATCAGATTTTCAAATCCTGTAAATGCAGAAGCCAATGTATCCGAAACGAGTGTGTTCCACGTGTGCTCGACAAATCGAATCGCCTCGTGATTTGATTTGAAAAGTTTTATAATAAGAAACGCACTTCGTGATCGGGAGTGTTTGAACATTCCATTGAGAATATACTCATACTTGTTCAAGTATTTGGAGTAAGATTTTCGTTCAAAAATACCGGCTTCAACAATGTGGCCTTGCTGTGACGGAATCAAATGCAACTGATCAGTACGCTGGAAATTCGGCCATTTGCCCTAGTACATGGATGACTTTTAATTCGCAAATCCCAGTAAAATTTGTTGGGTATGGCAAGTGTCTTCAACCAGTGATGTGGCAAACTGTGGTAAAAGTTTTATTTAACGGGTTAACTGATTTGAAATGTGACATTCCTGCGTGCTCACGCACGCGGCCCGACAGATACGTATTTCCGTTAATCAAAGATGCATCCATTTGGATCAGTGTGATTGGGCTTACGCACGGAGATAATTTGTTGACCACTTGGATCTTCTAATTTGTTTTTTGAAGTCTTTAGTTGGTGTTGATTTGCTTTTTCAAAAATGATGTACATTTTTGTACCGCGACTAAAATTTTTAAGGTTTAGCAATGCGAACGGCTTGACACTACTAAGGATGAAGGGAAAAATTTCGCTGGGATCCCTATGACCGATTTTGTGATTATTGTTACTTGTCACAAAGATTTATCCGGTATTGGTCGTATCATTTGTCCATGTGTCTAATTGGTCTCATAATCCAGCCTAGTTTAAACCCCCAGAAATTTGCACGAATGACTAGTCCACTCCTCGGAATGTACCATCTGTCACCTACATGAGAAGAACCAAATTCGAGAATGTGTGCTTCATTTCTGAACGCAGTCGTGACTGACCGATGAATACCTGTCAGTTAATCAGCCTTGCCACTCTTAAAATGGAGTCGTCGTTCCTGCAATCTCCTTATGGTTCAGAAGAGATCCTCTTACTTGTGGGTTTTTTAAGGTCTATTGCACGTGTTGTGGATATTAGCATCTCCGGAACTTCTGATAATCGGACATTTTTCGGATCACCGTCATGGGTGCACGGATGTACAAATTTGGGAGCACAATGAAGCTAACCCTTAATTTTCTTCCGTTCTACCCTGAAAGGAACAAATGAACGGCTAATTAAAGCCGGCCCTGACATGCAAGCAAAACAGACTAAAATACTGCTGCCATCTACAACAATCTTACCCTTCGGAGGCAGTGTTCACGTACAATGAAGAAGTTTTTTGACCCCCCCGAGTCAGGAGAAGCCTTTGATTTCAAATGATGGCCATTTCTTTGATATAATATTGTGTTCCTCCGGGAAGTGCTATTGACGCCATCTGGCCATTGGAGAGTCATGGTCGGTGACTGTTGGAACTAAACCACGTTTCGATAATTTGGTCTCTCCTGGGATAGTTGCAAGGGACAAATGATATTTGCAGAAATACGGAAAGTTTTTAGGTTTCCCGTAGTCAGGTCTTATCACCACCTGATTGTTTTGGGTTGGCGTGCGTGCCAAAACAATTGAGCAGGTTGGATCACCACTCGATGCTATCTATTATCTGCATTTGTCATATGATGGCTATTATGCGGTGTTTTCAAACATCATTGCAAGTCACCCGTCCGCTGGGGGCAAATGAGTTGTCGCACCACTAACCAATAATTTCTTTTGCGTAATTCGGATAAAAATAGATGGCCATCTGACCAGGATATTGACTTATTTGTTTATTGCCTGCAATTGTACAGAACGACTTACCTCCACTGCAGTTTTAGTAAGTGAAACGAGCAACGAACAATACATTTTCTCCTAATATTACAATTTGGCAGTATTTTGGAGAAAGCTCCGTTACTGAAATGAACTGCTGTCACGGCATTATCGAGGAAGCGCATGATCTTCCGCTTCACCAATAGATAGGAGTTGTTGACCGACTTTATACAGGTTAGTAACAGAGTGGAATATATACAATGTAATTTAATAAATGTAAACCTCGGAATGTCGTTTGACCAAGCTAGTCCTTCAATTCTGCATTCCATAATAATTAGATGAATCCACCTAGTTCATTTCTCACAAACTGGGACTTCCTGATTCAGTCAGCAAAATGGTTTTTGAACGATTTCTAAAACGTTTTTGGTGATACAGACTATGAGAGTTTCGGAAGCCAAACTGATCTCCTTATAAATTATCGAGTTTTATAACTCAATTGCGAGATGCGTATTGGCATTTTCTTCAGTGTATTTTATTTGACTTACTTTTTCACGCATAACTGCCAGTTTTCAGTCAAGACCAAGGGTAAAATTTTACACTCATCAACTTTCAAAAAATTACTGCGGAAAGAAACATAATTGATTAAAGCATATACGACATGTTGTTCAGGAAATCGGCAAAAGCATTTTCGTGGATTGTCATAGTGTGTCGAATTCGAATGGTCAGAGCTCCCGTAGGTATTGATGCCGGAGGATATGGAATGAAAAGCAAATCACTTGGAAGTATGAATCGCTCACGGCTAATGAATGATAGCTCCTAAGAATAATTCTAAAGTGTTTTAAGTAAGCCTGTTGAGATAACAGGAACAATGAGGTAAGATTAGCAATACACAGGGCTGTTAGTGTGTAGTGTTTTAGCTTTTAGTACTGAAGCCGCCGGAAGTCCATTTGAGAGTTTATCCATGCTAACTGGTAGATAACTTCTAAAGTGAACCGTGGTAAACCTACTCGAATTTATTGACCACAGATGAGACGGACAGATCGAATGTGAGACTGAACCAACTTCGTAAACATTAGGCGTGGTATAATCCAAACCAGCTTTTACAGAGAAATCGCAAATTAAAGACAGACTGTTGGAAAAGCTTTGAAAGGCTCATTTGTCAGAACCGGATTGAGAAAAAGATACATCGTCATATTTTTCTAGACGAAAAGCTGAACCATTTATTAATTCACTTATGCTGAGCGATTAGATAGGGGAAAGAACAGAATCAGGAATCACCCTGGAGTCGTTTGCTAACGTTTTCGGCTTCTGGCCTCCCAATCGTTCGGTTCTGTTGGTAATATAGCCAGATATCTATGGTGAGAAGCGCCCGGGACGGCCATATTTTGCAGTTTATGAAGTGAAAGAAACAGTGAAATAGAATCGAATGTAGATCAGTACTGTAAGATGGCATGATTTGCGGATTCCGTCGATACAACGCAGAAGTCAGAAATATAATTATCAAGGGAGGCAACTGCATCCATACTGGAGCTGTTAGAATTATGAGCAGTTTTAAAGGGATTGTCAAGCGTGTCTATAAAACTTGGGGCCTAAGAAAAGCACATCATATTGAGACTGAACGACATTGTGACAACTGAGTGAAAGGATTTGTGCGAAGCAGTAGCATTAGCAGATTTTGGGATAGGAGCCATAGTGACAGATGTCCAATAGTGAAAAGCAGAAGGCAAACTTGATTATATCTCAATTAGGGAAATGAATGCATTAGTCACAGCCACAGCACAGTGCCATAGCAGAGATTAAGTTAGACTGTCAGAACCCACACTTGTAATTTACTTGGCGGAAGAAACTAGTTTAAAGGCTTTTTATCCAAAAATGGCTAGCTGGCTCATGATTATCCTGCATAAATATGACTGGGAAATAAGTAGAAGAATTGCCACATGCGTGACTAATACAGTCAGCATCCGAAACGCACTACACAAGTTTCTTTTGATTTATGCACAATAGTCGAATGCCCGACGATAAGAATTAGCTGTCACTATAAGCTCGAGTTGGTATGTAGAGGCTGTATTTACACGCAAAGCTTCAGCCTTTATTAAAGTGGACACTCATCGAACTCGCAGATCGCTTCCGGATTTGTAAAAGTGTCCCTATCTTCTAATTTGGAACTTCAGTAATTGGTAAAAGGTGTGGTCATTTAAGGCGGATAAGGTTTGGATGGGACATTAAATATCAAAGATATCACTGGTCATCTTTGTGAATGGTTGAACTTTGTCTTTTGGCAAGGCTGGAGAAGATACACGTGAAAAAGGCTTTTAAGGAATAATGAGTTTTGGTATGCGGAAAATTAAGGAGGTAAACTTAGGTTTGATTTGGCTGTTTGTGTTTATGAAAGGCAGATTGAGAGCAGAGGGAGACGGTGGTCATTGGGTGGGATAGAGTTGGGTAATTTCGGAGAGCGTAATCCTGGATACCTAGTAACAGGTCCGTCTAAAATGGAGTTTCCTCTGCTAAAGGAACGTGGAGAATTGTCAGTTGCATTGAGCATTAGAGTCGATGCACGACTGAAGCCTTTTACAGTGACGTAAGTTGTCAATAAGAAAAGAATAAGTAAATGCATAGAATAGACTGGAATAGTCGAGATGTCATGTTGTGAGCTAAATGGGGACTGTGTATGGGCTTGTTGTAATTGTACTGTTATGATATAAAAGCTGATGCACCACTGTTGCCCAGCCGTTAATTCCGTTTGGGAACTAAGTTTGAATAGTCTCCGGTTTACCATTCTAGAAAGGATTTACGTATGCTGCCTCAGCGTCTCCAGTTTTTCTGTTGCTAAAAGTTGTTCTGTTTGTACAGTTTAAGTGGTCGACCAGTGAAAAGGGGTTCAAAGCATCCGAGTTTACTCAAGATTCTCGTTTATGGATGTATACGTATGAACAATTAGTGATTGGAGTAGAGGGAATAAACCTAACATTTTCGTGAACAACGAAAGGATGCTGCCGCTGAACAACGTCGGGATAAATATCTCAGCCGGACGGTTGCATTTAAAAATAACTTGTCAACGAGCAAAGTTGATTTTTATGGATGATTTAGATATCTGAGGTGCAAAAATGCCTGGGGCTGGGCGAAGACGAAAATCAATTGGACGCTTGAATAGCAATAATCCAAATCAGATTTAAAGCCAACTTAAGTTTTATAATAGACGTTTTGTTGAGAAGTGAATCGCCAACATGGAATAACTTGAGCAGTTGCTGTCAGTGACCATTTTATAGACCTGTATCATTACAAATGTTATACAACTATCACATTAGTGTTACGTGCACTTTTCCGTTTGAAGGATATTCAGTGAGACGGGTCAGAAGTTCGTCACACCTGAGTAACATTCAAAGGTCATTTGGTGCAGCCTAAAATCTTTGCTCGTAGATCAGTTTCGGGTGGTACAAGTTATTCGGATATTAAGCCTGGGCCCTATTCCCGTTGGGGCAATTGAAGTGAGCAGTTTTACTTCACTATGAGAATTACGAATTAATTGAAGTGACCAAATAAGTAATATGAAATTGAAAAAGAAACTCGAGGGACCAAGTCGTAACCACAGGTTTGCAAAATGTGGCTGGGGATGAGCTGGTTGCATCTCCACATGTGTATAACTCATTCGGTAATAATAATGACAACGATTAGGGAAGCACGGATTAAGTTAAACGACTTCCACCACCAAGGTAGGGCCCTTCGCATCTTCTGCACAAAGAGTGCATATCACTGTTGAGAATGGGCTGCGACTAAGCATGTCTTGGTAATCTTGCTAGTGCTGGTCATGAATGAGTTTTCAAGGCAGACAAAGTTTCGTCTGTCAGATGTAGTGATCACTGACTGATGGTTTTGAAGTAACTAGACGAAATCACCGTCTCAGTGAATTTTCAACGTCTTTTGGGACTAAACTGATTGTTTTCGTCCAGTTTCGCAGGGAACTTTCTGTCGCTTTCGCATATGCATACGGCAAAACATTTGACTTTTGATTTAGGGCAAATAGGTGGCGCTTCTTTTACCGACGTTACTGACTTTGGTTCACTTGTCCGATCAATCGAGTGGCATGAAGACTCAGTCACTGAATCTAAGTGATCTATTGACCGACTTGCTGACGTGTGTACCGCGAGAAGAACAGTTCTAAGAGAACTCTCGGGTTCCCACACCTGAGAAACTACAACCACCGGGAATTTTAAAATGCTTTTTGCTGCTTTTCATTGGATAATGATTAAAGATAAGTCTCGTGGATAAGGTCGCATAAGTCTCCGGTTGTGATGTTCTACGGAAGAGCAGGTTAATGTTGCAATGCTTGCCAGGTATTGTTCCGACGGTTGAATTCAGCTTCCCTGCCAGAAAGAAAACACTATATTAATAATAAAGAGTAGTTTACATAATGGCCTTCAATTGTGGGAAACTTCAAATGGAAAATCGCAGGGATTTTGTTGAAATAGTTGCATAGTCCACCTGAATCGCCTGTGGGGTTGCCAGTGACTAAATACCGTTAAAGTTATAGCACCTATTTTGCCAAGTTGGTGAACTACCCTGAGGTGGTTATTGTGCAATAAACTCTGCTAATCCATCAGGCACGGCTTGGACACTTGTTAAACTATTAGCTCGGCTTCTTTCAACGGTTTGTAGGAACGTGTCATTTTTTTACTGTTGTCCTAACGCAAAGCGATAGCAAAATAATCAGGCTGGGAATACCAAAACATCTCTTTGTGCGGTTCCTCCAGGAATATCTCTTAACACCCGAACACACTGGAAGTCTTATTCTTGCTGTTGTTAAAATTCAGTCCAAACACGGATTTGATTTTCGCCCTTCAAATTGGTAAAACATTAAATCTCTTTCTTAGTAAATTGCATCCTTCAATTTTCCATCCAATCCGGATTGTGTTTTATACAAATCTGTTGTCTTCCTCGTAGTTTAATAATGTCATGCGCAACTTGTTTGGATAGTGCGTCCGGAGACAAAACCTAGCAATGCGCTCTTGATGGTGATCACTCAAATACGTCAAGGGTCATCGCTTGTATGCTAATGAAAAATGAAGTGAACGAGAAACGAATTCGCTCTCACATTGGCATTTCTTCCGTACCACATCATGATTGTTAATAAACAAGCGTTTTCTGAGTCAAGTAACATTGTGCTGCTGTCTCGTGTCGGAAATTCGCTTTCTCAATGAAATAGATGCTTTTCAAAGTTTTCAGCTACCCCATGAAAACACTCTGGTAAACTGACTATTGGAACACAGGTAAGATCTTACCAGTGGGCCTAAGGGAAGCAGCTGGAAAAAAACGCATCTGCTGTTTGGTCATGCATATCGGGCATTTCCTGGGGCTTTTGATGTGACATGGCTAGGCGACTGACGTTGAAGAGCTGCACAAAGTAGGATTTATTAAAGGTAACTGCTTTTTGTTACGATTAATTAGGCAACTTTATGATTAAGCGACTTCACTGCGAATCTCAGCTAACACTGAGGAGGTTTCATATAGAGATTCTCATGAATTTATTTTAACAACTTACATTTCTCTTTGTATGTAGTTAGGGAGCTTTGCCAGTTCAGACTCCATCAAGGTGATGGCATTGTGCACATCTTACGACGGCAACTAAACACTGCTTGGATGGGCGGGATGGAGCCGTAAAAACTCCTGATATACCAAACCATTCTCATCCTTGACCGAAGGTCTGATCCGTTCCTGTCAGGAGAGATAAGAAAATGAATGTATTCCACAAATTCACAGAAGAAATATTATATCACCTCTATTTCTGATCTGACGATATGTTTACCTAGGATTGGGTGAGAAATTAGAGAACGGAAAGTGAACTGCAATGTGTACTCACGTCAAACAAACCGCCTTAAGCCATCTGAAATTTTTTTCCCTGAATATTTTCTGTTTCCCCGGAATCAGCCTGTTTAACCAGCGATATAGGAGGAAATCTGAACAACAAACATGCGAAACACCAAAACTGCTCTCCTAAGGAGCTCCCAATGTTTACCCTTCGCGATTCGTACGATATAGAGGACAATTCGCCGCGCGCTTTGCAGGCTATATTTCAGCGACATTTTACTTCGCAGCTGAAGAAATTCATCCTTTCGATTAGTCAGAATAAGGCGTTTCTTAAGATTATTATATTCCAAATTGGGTAACACTAACGACGCCAAGCTCACAATTTTTGCTCTTAATTTTATAAGGCAATTAGAAAGAGTATTTCTCGTAATTAAGGTGACAAAATTATTCGTCTTAATAAAATCAGTGGAACCGGAACAAACTACCGTCATCCTTTGGAAATGTCCCGGCAGATCCACAGACCAATCCAGCACATTCAGTTTCTCGATTCCATACACAAACACCCACACACGCACATACGTACACCGGGTGCTGATGCAGCGATGTCAGTTTACCCTTCTTGACCTCTTCGGAGCCTATTTCACAATCAGTTAAAGGCGTATTGTCGTCCCCTGTTTTGCCTATTCAGTAAAAACAGGTGTTTAAACAAATCATACAGTTCTATCCGTGATAATTCGCGCATGCGGTCAACGGCAAGCTTAACCGTCAAACTGCTGCGTTTGCCAAAATCGGGGCATTTTGCTAGTCACGAGAGCGATGCAAGACTTGCTTGGGGTTTTCAGTACTAAAACAAATGAAATTGAATGTGAACATTGGCCACGTCTGAGCGTGACGCTGTATGTGTTCGCGAAACTTGACCTGCGGTGGCAGAAGAAAATGGGAACGGCTGTCGAATGTTCGAGGCGAGAAGCTTTTTGATATCATCTGCTGTTCTGTTCCTGGTCTTGGTCAAAGATTGTTGGAGGAAGACATCCAACAGGTTCAGCAACTGAAGTCACATCCTATCTCATTCTTTTGACTCGATAATGCATTCGGTTTTTGCAGAGGTCAGAATGAACTTGTCAAAACGTGCCACTACTCAGTCAACCTATCGCGTTATTGAATTGATTATCATTCATTTTGCACGTCTTGTCACCCAGTTTCTGAAACTTCTTGAAAATTTTCCTATTTTTGTAACATGTGTTCCAATGATTCCATTTCTTGCGTCCGATACATGCCCTGTTGTCAACATAGCAGAATAGTTGATTACCAAACATCTTAAGATGAAGACTTGACTTCATTTGATTTACTCGTCTGCACAATACTTTCACTTACTGTCCAAATCGGTTTTATGTGCTAATGCTTAGTGAATTTATCTCCACGTGGTCAGTATTACAAAGTGTCACTTTCGGTTTTTACAACAACCAGTGTTCTCTGGCCTTCATTGCTACTTCAAATTAACACCTAGTCAAAAAGCAACAAAGGTCCAAGAGTAGTGAAGATGAAAGATAATACAATAGATTGAAGAACTAAACAGAAGAAGAAAGTTTTCAAAATGAAGAGCATCATTGACTGCCGCACTAAGCCATCTCAATTATTGACTCTAGAAATAGAGTAGCGGTGAACTCATGGACCCTAAACAGATAATCTACCCGCACGTACACGAACCAGTCCACTAGTTTACGGTTTTATACTTTTGCGATGCCACAGACTGGCCACTTCCAAGCATCTTTCACTATCACCTGCCTTCCGGAACAGTGCACAACGAGGAAATCGTAAAACATGTCCCAACCACCTTTACCTATTTTGATTCAATGAATGTCCTTTAGGCTGAACCCTGGCGCCAGTGCCTTACTTCTAACATCTGGATTAAGGAGCAAACTTTGTCACCATACTATACCAGTAATATGAAGACGATAGTGTTCCGAAATTGAAAGTCTTCGAAGGTGCTAGTCGACTCCAGAATATACCAGGGCTTCTGGCTGAATTCAAAACCAAAATTGAATCAATTACATCTAGAAACGGAAGAGCCATCGATCGGGGAAGCATCCACCAAACGTTTTCTTGATTCTGAAGTGCAAAACAATGTGATGAAATGAAACCTATATGCGTAAGCTTACCTGATCTGAAGTAGAGTTGGTCCTAATGTTTGGATCAACATAGCAATGGAAAAGTGCTTAATATTCTTTCTCTTTTCAGTAGTAGTAGTAGTAGTAGTAGTATGAACGAACGAAAGGTTTCTCCGGAAATACACGACCGGTTTCGTGGTTATTGCCGCTCTTCAGGTACGCGTACCCGGTATCCTTCTGTCCAACTATCCCTGTACCAGTGTGCCCCTTTCTTAGTTTCTCGCCGGAATTTCACTTGAATCGTTAGGAGCGCGAGTGGTTGATAAGTCCATTCAAAAATCATGTGGTGATTCGTCGGAGGATTTGTTTATTACCGGAGCGTCGTTGCCAGCTGAATGTCAAAATCCAAACTGCACGTCACTTATGGAGTAGAGCTGAAAACTCAGTTATAACTCACCGTTCGGAATTCTGTTTCGTAGTAATGAATCTCCACTCAATGGTGGTGCTATCGCGATCCCCCTGTTTTATTCCATCGTGATTCGACTGATAACAATGAGTGAAATAATGAAACAATCTGTTGGTGCATTCTCTTAATGTTTAGTTTATGATATTGTTCATGTTATGGTTTCAGTAAGTTGTCCACTCTTTAAGGATGACATTTTACGAGTGCCAACTTAATTGTTTGTCTGTACGGATATCCTTCAATCACATGGGCGCAGGTTATCCTCCATTCTACCTCTCAAAACTTATACAAAGTTCAGGACCGATTTCATGAACTTGGCCAGGTCACCGGCGGTGTTTAATTCCACGCACTGAACGCCCACTTAACGGACTATAAATAGTATGAAAATAAATGTCTTGAATGACTGCACGGATGGGTCCATCAAACATGATCTTATGTTCCGGTCAACCAACATCAGTCAGATTTACCAGGTTTGTTTCAAGTGTGCGCACCCGTGTTTCCATTAGGGAAACTCGCGACCGTTCTGATTTAGTTGGACCAGCTGAAAAACAAACACGAAAGTCAGGACTAGGGTTTAATTCATCAAATTAATTCTACCATATGCATTCGTCTACTGCAATATGCTTGATGAGGCACGGGACACTTAATTTCAAACATGTGCGGATCCGCACCGTCACAAAAGATCTGATTCATTAAAAAAACTTGTATATGTTAATCATGACCCTAAACTAGGATATACCACATGGGAGAAATCGATCGACTGAGTAGATATACGGCCCACTTGAGGTTAGGGTGAATACATTTTTCATTGACAGGACACTACACAGTAATGAGTAGATAAAACTATGCTGATTGCCGATGGATAGCGCAGATAACTATCACACATGGTCAGGGAATTCGGAGACTGAAGTGAGCAATTATGCAGCATCGATGAGAAAATGCGGGATAGCCATGAAAAACTAGAAGAAAAGACCGAACAACGGCCGAAGGATCTAAAGCAGATGGCGAGATTGTGCTTGTATTGAGGGTTTATTCGTTGCCCGAGGTAATGAATATATATATGCATTTATCTATATATAATTACTAGTAACGTACCATGGACAAGATTAAAATCGTGCACAGACTAGAAAGTCTATTGCGGATTAAATGAGGAATAGTGTATTGCCCATTCTTATTCCTAGCCTTATCAAACGAGAAACAAATTTTTACATCTTTTTTAACTTCGGCACTTTTGGTTTACATTGCTTTCGAAAGGGTAAAGGATTATCGTATTATCCCCTGGGGTGAATCCGTTTTCATGTGTTCACTGCTCCGCCAAGCAAATTAGCAAATGAATGTGAGCAATCATAATCACACAGCTAACCATGCTGCTCTTTGCTCTGCGGAAGTTTGAATTGTTCCCTGTACCCGCGGTAACCTTTGTGCGGTTGGTGATATTACACCCGTATCTGCCAAATGTTCTGCGGAAACTTTCATATCGTTGCAGCGTCCTACATTCATATTCTATAGTATCGTCTGTTAACAGATTTACACAAAACAGGATAAACACGATTTAGTGTAACCCAAGTGGAAAAGGTGGGAAAATATCGTCTCAGGTAGGAAGTGGTTCTGCGAACACAGTGGTGACGTTTTACTGAAAATATTTACTGAATTCATTGACGGCTCACAGTAACTGATGAGAATTGATTTTGAGGGGTCTGAGGTTAGATTCTTACACTTAGGGATTGACTTTAAACAATGATTTCTCCAAAATGACTGGATTCACACCTGGTATGTTGTTTTTAACCATCCTGCTCTGGTTCATGATAAGCAGGACTCATCTGAAATAGTTCTGGTTTTGAGGAAGTCGAAATTTTCCTTACACTGAACTTCCCGCATAGCCAGGATTTCAGGCTAGAGGATGATAGGAGACGTGGAAGCCCCTATGAGGTTTTGGAAATTAGTTGCCGACTATACCCTATATACATTCATCCACCCGAAATGAATTACTTTCCGTGACCGGGCAACAGATCAAGATAAGTTCTGCTAAGACATTCACTGTCCGAGTAAGACAATCATTGTGATGGATATTCATCTCGTTTGAATTTGCGGATTATGTACAAAAGGCCACACAAGGCGAGGGGTGGTGTCTCGGCAAGAATGTTGACGAAACCAGCCCAGGTAGAACTTGAGATACGGAAATCCAGGTACGCTGAACTAGTTTCTGAAACTATCTGTTTGACTTACATGAAGCTGATGGCATGCCCTTTTTAATAATTAGTGTCTTCCATTTCTGCCAATTCTCATCACGTTGTTCATCGATTGGTAACTTTAGCAAAACCACATCAAAATATTCTGATTTGTCTATTTCGTTTTTAATAGTGAAACATATAGGAGATGTGTAGAATCTGCGCCCTGTTTGGACAAATGGTTCTGAAACGTGATCATTTTCTCTTCATCTGTGGAATAATTATGTACGATTTACGTCCGCATTGTGATGTAAGGGGTTTATGGTATACCACTGGTGTTAAATATTGGCAATTCGACCTTTATATTATGCTTCTAAAGGAGCTTCGGATTTTATCTTCCTCAGTCATACAATTTGTACTGTCTTGGCTTTTTCTTACAAGGCCCCGTTCTCTACATTGGTTCTTATACAAACAACTTTAAACCATCCAGGATCTTTCAGGATGTAGTTAGTTTTCTAGCCCAGCAGTTTGTTCAACCAGAGCACTTCAAAATTGGTGGTAATCAAGCGCAAAAGGTCCCATCGTTTGAACGTGAAAGCTGGTCAACATTCATATTTGGTAGCCTTTTGTCCTGACAACGATGAGCTCTGTGATTTCATTAATAAGAAGCGGAACGACAAGTAAAAAAATGAAATAAATAAAATCTTTCCATGTGGATTACCAGGCAAGACGCGTCAACCTTGTGGTGTCACGAAGAACTTATCAAGCAATTTTTATCTTTTTTGTATGCACTCGCATTATGGACATCGATTTGCTCGCCGCGGAAGACTGGTGCTCTGTCAAGCTTTGTCTTCCAAGACGAGTCAATAGAATCTGCATTGCTTTGGACGATCACTTAACATTCCGGAAGTTGGTTGTTATACGTTTATATTACCGATGAATATTCACCTTCTGTTGAGCGTAGAACTTTCGCTAAATTACTTAGCCTAGACGATATCGGTATCGTTTTATACCAGTTCACGATTGAAGTATATTGCGACCTATTTTCAGACAATCTGAAATGGTATTCATGGGCAGATTGTACATTCGAAATAAAGCATGTATGAATGGGGTTGAATTCATGCAATGCATTCAGACGTCTGTATGCATCTTATTGTTCGGCTGGTTCTGTTAGGTTGTGATTCCTTTTAGCCTTTCCATAAACGATGAGTCTGTTATTTAACTTTTCGCATCGTGGATAGCACTGTGTATACAGTTTGTTTTATTTGTAACCAGACGTCACTGATGTTTAAAGAATTTTTGTTTGACGCAACGTGCCTTTACATTTGGACAGCAGAAATTGCGCAAGTTACCTTAGTGTTTGATCAGATCAAGTAATGGAAATTTCGATCCACTCTACCAAGTCCTAATGGTGTAATTTCGGTCTTGACGACTAGTACCGAGTTGATTTTCTTACTACAACAAACTGGGTTTCCAATCACTCAGTGAATGCTGCCTAAATATAGCTGACTGCTTTTCAAGATTTGACTGTTTGGGTCGATGGCAACTCTTGGACTGCATATGTACTGGTATTGATTTTGTGATTTGCCTTGTAATAGTGCGGATTTCGGTCGGGTGGGACGAACTCCGATGGAATAGGTATTTGACGTTTGAGGCATTGATTTAAAGTTCATGAGTGGATTATGACAAAACTCCAGTGACCACAACCCGACACCGGCAATTTTATACTGTTCTCAGTGGCTCCGGACCGTCCAGTGTCGGTTTTATCATATGAAGGCTTCTTATTATACGTTGCACTCTTGAAAAGAAGAAATCTGAAATATTTCAAAGAATATTTCTACTTACCAGGTGACGGATTTGATGAGTTTTCTATACTCAGATTGTTTCGATGTTATTTTGAGTATACCTCTGTAGAGAAAAGTCTGTTAAGAAAGAGCATGAAAGACATGCACGTCCACTGGAAACGATTTCATCAAAACTGCAACTAATGTATGAAGGTTAGGTTCAGCCAATGACTCGACTACATATTCTAGGAACTTTCTTCTTCATCCAAAGCCTCCTCCTCTTCTTTTACCCTTAATAAAACGAATTTAAGATTTGTAAATTCCTTTTTTCTCAATTCTCTTTGGCAATCGTTTTTCTCGTTCGTTTCGAAATACTGATAGAAAAGTGAGAAAGCCGAGGACATGCTACTGTCTCCATTTTTGTGTTCAACTTGTTAGCTGTTAAAGAAGACGTTATGTTCTGCTTGCTTTATTATGGGGAGGGGATGAAAGAATTTAGAAATTGGATGACGCGCCATGGAAGACTTAGATAAACTCATCAGACTTCGCAATTATCGTTGGCAAAATGTCGCTTAATAGGCAGATTATAACGGATGATTGTAAGATGATTGCTGACGTTCACCGTGTCTTTCCGAACGTTTTTGATATTGTTCTAATTACACGGATTCAATGAATCAATAAGATAAATGGCAACCTATCCGCGATTGATGGTCACAACATAACATGTGAGAATAGATTCAAGTGATCCGGTGATTTGCGCGTGTCGGTGTCTTCAGTTCCTCTCCTCGCAGTCTCGCCTAGTACTACAAGCGTCGATAAAACATAAGCACTGTAAGCTTGTGATTTTTATTGTTAGTTTATATTGCGCAGCAATCCATTTAAAAGTGTAATTTGATTAAGTTGCTGTTCAAATTCGTCAGGCTGCGGAATGTTTTAAAAGAAAAGAGAGAAAATAATCTACAAAATGGTTTTTAAATTGTGGGAGTTTAACCACTAAATTAGTAAACGTTTATTAATTTTTGCTAAATCTGAATTGCAAGGAAACGTAAAAATTAGTCTCGGTGAGCTTTCACTCTCTGCTCTTCTGCAAGCAAAATGACCAGGTAATTTCTCTTCGATGATTTGATAGATTCTGAGCAAATGTAATTAGGCAAATTGCAAATCGATTTCAAAGTGGATTAAACTCAAAAAAGGTTGTTTGTATGTGAATGAAAAAATGTTTCGCACTAGGAGAACGACACAAAACGCTGCCGAACGAACAGAACAAAATCATCTGCAGACGTACAGCATTTTGCCGATGAGAGTAGAGTGCACAGATATTTTTGGTGACTAACTTATTTTTACGGTAGAAAAACGATAGTATAGCCGCTTGACTAAACTCGAACATTCGCTAGTTCGTTAGATGCAGAGTAGGAGAGATTCATGATCCGTCATCTAGCTCGGTAACAGTACACTCAAGATGGATTTTTTTATCGCTTGCTGTTTAACCTAGTGTCACGAAGAATTACTTCAGAATTCTGAGTCCAGTTTTCTAGAAAGATACGCATAACGGCTGAGTACCAGCGTATATTGAATAATTGTCTGGTGATTCGAGCAGATGAATTCAATGGATGCAAATCAGCACCCACAAATTTGTACTGCGGAATCGAAAAGGTGCCTTTTGTTGTCCGCACAAGTTCCCTAACGGGCGGCAAAACTTAAAAGTTAAGTTCACATTTGGATTCCCACATGCTCATACGCGGCAGATAGGGGAGCAATAGTTAGTGGAATCCCAGTACACTTGGTCTGCAGGGGTCATCACTTGGACCCCCAGAAGGCAAAAGCATCATTTATGGAGTGCCGCCATCAAACCCAATCTAGATAAGATCATTTGTGATTCCTGAGGGTCTGAATCTGGGGTATTTGAACTCTAACCTTTGAACATAAAAAAACGTTTTAATTTGTCTTTTATGAACAGAAGATTTCCCCTACCATGATCAATTCCTGTGTTAAATCAGTCACGCTCAGTTGTATATTTACTGGAACCCCACTGATAGAGAAATGAAACCGATGCATTGTAATTGGTGTCGCTGGCGGGTGAGAGAGCAAAAACTTTTTTTACGTTTGGGACTATGATATGTGTTTTGTGCCTTGTTTTGGATGCTATTGTTGCAAAATGTCCGTGACCAATAAATTAAATTTTGGTACACCTTTCTACCGATTGGGTGGTAAAAGCGCGCGTGGTCATACGTTGTTTTCAATCAAACAAAAACATCTAGTGATTAGAGACACATGTTTTTGGATTATTATATTTGAATGCACCTCGCATCGTTTCACTGAAGGACAACGAACAAGGATTTGTTCATTTGCCTGCAACAGATAATCCCCTGTTCCACCTACATGGACTGTCATTTCATGTTATTTCGACCAAATTCAATGCAGGTATGCATATTCGAATGATGTGTCATATCCACATTGTGTGCAAACGGCGAGCTTTCTACGGGGATGGCTCTCGTTTTGATATCCGTTTGCGTATTGTGATATAATATGATAGGCCGTTAATGCAATTCATCCATTGTGTACACATCTCGCAATCGACGAGAAGAGCATTTCGACCACGCCCTTGCTTTTTCTCCTTTCATGCTTATTGATGATTACGATCGTAAAAGGGTAAACGTGCTTCTACACAATAGCAGACTCTAGGAAATGGGAGTTACTCGCTTGTTTGTTTATGCGGACAGAGTCACATCCGTTCTGTTCCAGATATCGTAAAAGTAACTTATTTGGCCTGAGAGTAAACTGGGTGCTGATCAATCACCCATTCTTTGCCATCGCATAATTTGGGAATTTCTTTTTCATGTTGGGAACTTCTTTTGTTTTTACGTCGCTTCAATGCCTTGAATGTTACAGTCATTTTAGATCTTCATAAACGAAAATGCATAAAATTTTGCTGGTTGAACAAAGTGATTGTGCACGACAGACAACAAGGAATCTCGCCCTGAAGGGGTACAGCAACAGTTTGAACTCTTTTGTGTTTGAAACAGATTTCAAGTTACCTAGCGAATGAAAACTGTTCCAGCTGAACTTTTTTACTTTTTAAATTTCAATTCTTTTATTATTGAAATAACGGCGTTTATCACTTTTCAGGAGAGGGGCCTCGGTCAACAGACCGCTGCCCATTGGGGAAGTTGATCGACGGCGGGAGGATTCGAACCTGCTACCTTCACGTGCAAACGCCACGACCCTATCCACCTGACCACCGTCGGACAGCTGAGGTGTAAAATGCGATCTGACTGAAGCTTGTGGTACGGTTTTGTCAAGCTGATGAGCACAGAAATTTGCTGTTTTGACATTGACAAAAGGGATATTTCACTAAAGATGATGTTAGTCATTACTGGAGGAGTTTTCAGTGTATTCAATCAATTTTTACTTAACGAATACCTTTGTCTCGTTTGTGTGTGATTGGTGGAGTAAGTTTTTT
>LUCM01011297.1:378026-576314 GCA_008360955.1 Fasciolopsis buskii
TTGAGTATCGATTACTGGCCGTGTGTCTTTCATGCCATTAGGCGAGTTGTCCTTCAATTTTTGTGATTGGCACTTAATCCCATGTGAAAATGTTGCTTACAAATTAATTTCAGATCCGAGGCATCCTCTGCACAACGATCTTTCAGAGTGCAACTTTCATGTTTCAACAAGTTCCGCTTTTCGATCCATACTCTCTAGAACCAAAATCTATGGGAAATCAACAAACCCCTTATTTAGCACTCATCATGGCAAACCGCGACCCTATTTCAGCCGGCATTCTAAGCAACTTGTATTAATGTGTTCAGATCCTTCCCCATTAGTTTATATTTTGTTCAATATCATTATAAGGTGATTAGTGCAACTTTTCCGCATTTCCGTCTAAGTTTTTGACTGAAATGGAACATATATTTGTGCTTAAACGTCTATGCAGTACAGCACAAAATGGCACAGCCCATTCCAATACAATAAAATCATGCTGTCCACACGTGCTGCCGCTTTCGCTCGCATAAACAGCAGAAAGTTTCAAAGGCATTGCACGAATTTATCTAGAATCAAATTATAGTTAAGAAATAGTGCGGTAATTTGAACCGGAAGATTTAGGATATGTAGTCAGCGTTTGTTTTGGGCAAATGCACCCAAACGACGGTTGTCGTTAACTCGAATTGTGTAGTTCCTGGGGACCAGGTCGAGCGAACCTGCAAAGAAGTAACGAAGCAGAGGAATTTGGACGGCACAAATGATCTGCACTCGCGTTGTGACACCAACTGTTATTAGACAATATGGATTTGGATATGCACTGCTGATGATTCCTAAAAAGGATGAAACGGCTGCACAGTGTTCCCATGGTTTCTTAATGGTGAGATGGACGATGATATTACATGGTGAGTTATTTGATGAAAAGATTTAGATTCGTAGATGCACCGATTGGCAATATTACATATTTTATCGTGAAAAATCTGCATTAGTATTTATCCACAACAAGCGTACCCAAGGACAAGCGAAATCTGAAGAGCTTTGCACCAATTGGTTCTTATTTATCTGTGATTACCGAAGATAAGAAAACAGTATCCGGATTCAGAACGGGAATGTGCACAACGCATCTCATGATCATCTGTTTCTCGGTTTAATTCCTTGTCGGCGAGACCCCGTTCCTTATCGATTCTACTACACTGATTTTACAGTGAAGAAATCAAACTACGGTTGTTTTACCTTTTCCCATCTAGCCTGACTGTCCTTCATGATAGGGACGATTATGGAGGAGTGAAAAATAAGGCCAGATTGATGCAAGATATACACAAACATCAGTTTTCTCGTCACAGTATGTAAGCAGTTGAAATTTACGTTTCTTAATTTTCAGACTACTTATTGCTTAGTATGACCACCTATCTTACAGATGCGTGACAGTCGCATGGCATTCACATCCTGAACGAGTTTGGGATACCTAGTGTTCTTTTAAGTTTGTCGGCCCATGGGGAATCCTCTATGCCGGGATAACGGCCTTGGCTGGCAGCTGTCAACTGTAAGTGTGCCATTTGATCAAATTTGTTGCGTTCGTGATCCAAGACTGCTCTGTCCAATTCACCTCACATATTGTTGACAAAATGTCGGTTAGATACCCTTATTTGTGAATTTTGAGGCTATTTGTGCTTGAATTAGCAGCCCAGATTTTTAGTTGGATTGTATTCTTCAATTTAATTATTCATATCTCAATACGGGTGTTTTTCTGTCTGCATTCTTGGGGGACGTGAAAAGCGGTCAAAGTTCTTCCATTGTTTCTTAATTTTATATCTGCTACTTTCTTTTACTGCTTGTTTTGTTTAACAAGAAACAATTAAGAAAATCTGCGAACAAACATGATAAATCAGTGAAGCAGATCATTAGAAGAGAGCGAATGCCTTTCAGAATCATCTTGCAATTTTGCCTTAGGGATGGCCCATGCAGAAAAAGATCTGCCCAAATTTATTTAATAAAATAATTTTATTTATTCTTTGTGCATACTAGAAGCAAGCAAATAAAGGTTTGTGTAAGTTGAGACCACCCAGATATGTGAATTTCATCTGCCCGTATGTGACGCTCACCAACGAAATGTCCCTATTTTCAGTAGTGGCCAGATGCATGGGGAGGATGTACCAACTGACAGTTTGCTCAATCAGGCGTTAGAATAAAATTTTTGGGCGTTCCCCTTGCTCATTATCCCAACGAATCTTGATTGACGTAAATTGGATGATTGAGTGGTTTCATTAGGAATTGGACAAACTTTAGTTCAAATTTCAAACTGGCGTTTCTTTCGCTCTCATTTCCACAGAACAAGTGCTTTTCCTTCACTAACTGGTAAGGGCACCTATTAAGAATAAAATCGTGGCTAAGAAGTTGTATAGTAAACTGCAGTGTACAACACGTTTTTTAAGCTAGTCTCAGAGATTCCAATATCGACCGCCACTGAATGCGTGCTGTTCACCAGAGCGTAAAATCATAATTAAATCTGAGACCACTGGCCTGACACAATTCCATCCGATAACAATTATTCGGTGATTGTCCTGAAAAACTTCACAATTTGGGTTGGTCCAAGTGGCTAGAAGTTGGCATGCGAACTCGACATCAATGACCCTCGCCCAGACCATCATGTCATCAGATATTAGAAATTGTTTGCGGGATGTTATTAGTTAGTTAAAATAAGAATGGACGTGACTGAGATCAGTGATATTTCATGCATAAACCCGAAACGGGCAGCAAGCGTCCTGTCAATCATTGGCTACATATAGTCCTGTTTTAGAGTAGACTTTGGGCCAAGGGGACCGGGGGACATAGTGATCATTCAGAAGTTGTTTTGAGCGCAATTGGTAAAAACGCATTCCGCATTGATCGTTGACTGGGGACAATGTAAGGGGTACGGAAAGCGCCCGTCCAATTAACGGATTGGCTAATTTGTTTTAAATGGAAATCCACTGCTGCGCTGAATACCGTATTTGTTTGGTGGTCATCCATGCAGAATAGTGGTCTGCGCTGCCTGCAGACAAAAGTAGATTTGTATAGCTGATATGCATCACCCCACGTGAATAAGCCTATTATTACAATAACGCAGACTGAAAATTCATGGAATTTGTTTATCATCTACAATGACACCTCTGAGTTGAATTTGGACAGAGTTTGATACTAAACTGTTTGAGATGTTTTATTGATAAAACTGTACAGTCTATTGTCACCTTTATGTTTTTAAATTTTCACAGTTTGCTTCCTTTATTGATGAAATGCTTGCGTGCATCATTTTAGGGAAGGGTATGTAGTCAACAATGGACTGCCAAGTAGAGATGTGAACCGGTAGTGGGAGGATTCGAACCGGCCATCTTTGCATCCAAATGCCAAATATTGTCCTTCTGAGCACCGCCGGCAGGTTACCTTATTGCCTCAAAGTACGGCACGTTGAATTTATTTTCACCACCGCTTTTCCGTTGACTTCTTTTTTCCTCCTTTTTTCCCAGTTGACTCTTTAACTGCCCAAGTGAACTATTTACCTAACTGACTTTCAGGACTATCAGTCGACAGCTGTGGTGAGACTGTGCATCTTCCTTACTAAATGTTTTCGAGGTGTCTAACTTATTATTTTTGAATAATTGCGAATTTCCTCCGGTATTAGGAATTTCCACCCATTTAAATCGATTCTTGAGTGTGCGCCAGAGATGCGAATGAAAAAATTCTGCATAGGGCGTGCCAGATCAAGTTATGCTCTGAGCAACCGAAACAATAGCACCTCGGTGGCAAAGTCAAAATAATACTTGCAAGCAAACCAAATACCCAGTGGAATATGGGGGCTTTGTATCACTCCACTGCAGCAGCTGCACTCATGTACAAATTTGCAGATATTATTTCGCACAGTCTGAAGCCCGACTACAAAAGTTACATTACTTGGATTTTAAAAACCATTCCTCATAACCGAGATGTACTCACCACTTGACAGACTCAGGATTAAGTCACATAAAAGATTTACTGAACAAATTACATGCAGAAACAATCGATTATCGACTATGTTATCCCTACATCTAGTGCATATTTTAAATCCCAGAGGCGGTATTGATTGCCATGTTTTTCGATTTTGTGTCCTACGATTACACAATTGTTCTATTGGGTTTTATGGGCAAGATTACCTGTTTGGTTCATGTGCATTGGTAAGTAATTATGCATTATTAAAAGTTTCTGCTTGACAGGTTTCGGAAAACACTAGTTCGCTCAGTAGCCTGCATTTTCACGAATAATGCTTTGGAAAAATTAGCGTTCTGCTTTGCTCGAAAACAGTTTTTGTCCCCGCTAATGTAACTCATTTGATCCATCACGGAATGGACCCTTTTGGGCTTTGGAAATCACAATATCGGCTGCATTTCAAATATATTCTTTCACCGAATGAATGTTAGCCACAGGCAATTTTACGGCAAGACTATACCACACTGCCAGCTGGTGAAGTGAGTAAAATGAAGTATTTTGTACATGTACTTCAATCTTTCCAGTACCATGTATATTATATATTTGACTGCGGTCACGCTAGTACCAATGACATTTGCAAATTGAAGTTAATGGTAAGTGGAAATGAAGACAGTTCACTGTCGAATAATTTACTCATAATCCCCTCAATAACATTAATATTGATTTCATACCTGTATCTTATGCTTGGCAATTGGTATTTTGCTAATATTGTGCACTTTCTGTCTAATTGCAACATGGGAATGAAGATTCAGTTGGAAACTGCGACACTGTGAACCTAACTAATTTGCATCATTTTGTGGAATATTTACAAATGCAAAATAACTTCGTCCTCCTCTCGAAATCTAACAACGTTTGCAAACAGACCAGTCAACTTTGACGCCGACTAAACTACAAATACCAAACTAACGCATTTATCTTCTCGGTAAATCCGAGAAGTTGAAAGTGATCTCAAGGGACTTACTACTAATGAAAAATTCTAACTCAGTAAGTGAAACAAGGTATGCGAATAGGAAAAATCCTAAGGAATGAACTAACGTTATAAACTGGAGCGAGCTGTCAGCTCATTGCTTCCAAACACTGGAACAAACGGTGGACTGATATTCAACGGATTTGATCGGTAATCTCTTTCCACTTTTCCACCGATTCAAGATGGTCGTCTTAATTTCTCGACCAGTTGGCGGAAATGGAAGATGAAGTGGAATTGATGAGGAAAGAAACATGGATACATCCCAGAATGTTCGCTAAAACGACTGACTTGAGGTTGTAAGCCTCAACCACGGACTATTTCTTGCGAGGGAAAACGCAATAAACAAAATGCGCAGTACACTTTGCGATGAATGCGACGGTGTAGAACAATTTTGTCTCGGGGCTATTCCCCTAGAATACTGACAGCCTGCCAAGAAATCTGTCAGCCCCAAATGACTGTTTAATAACTGCAGAGTATAGCTTTCCAGGCCAATATACTTCTAGATACTTGGATTTATCCACGGTTCTTCCGCGTTGTGGGCACTTCAGCTACTGTTGTTCCAGATGTTTCCATACCGCCTGTTTTCTTGTAGCACAGCTGCGTACAGCATTTGAGTACGCTATTTCTCGAGTAGAGATAGCTTCAAATCCGAAGTGGCCCAACGAATTCCATGCGATTCAGTTTACAGGTGCTTGTTTCCACGGGTCATCAAGTTAGATTTCAGATGTGGAAATGATTAGTCATGGGTGTAACATACAAGTACTCATTGTGAACGAATACCAGTCGTACGAGGACACAGGATTACATCTTTTCTGAGAAAATTCAGAATAACGTCAGTAGCGTCAGTACTGAAATCAATCCCAATGATTTTCTGTAAAACTACACAGCTGTTTAATTGCAGTGACCTGATCTAACGATTGCTTGTGCTAATTGTACTTGGCGAATGAACATGTAAATGTGACACAAGACCATTTTTTCTATTGTAAAAGAATTACCTTAGACAGCCTTGTTGTCGTGTGGTCCCATTAGTCACATCTAGTGACACATTAATTAATTAATTACTTAATTATTTGGTTCAATAAAATACTCATTTGAACACCACGGACAAGCTGGAGTATGTTGCTTTGTGGCAACGAAATCGCTCCAGGCCCATTTCTCTGTTTTTAGTAATTGTTTTTGCATCAAAATCAACAGTTGCAAGTATAGACGAAGATGGAAAATTTAGAGCCAGCCGGAAGAAAAAAGCTAACGAGATAGCAGAATTAGGTCTCAAAAATGAACTTTGTATCCTAGTACGAGTTTGACTAAGTCGTCAACAAAGCGTTCGATTTGGCGAGGATGGGGTTCGTGCAAGAAAAATGACAGGTTGATGCAATGATGATCTCAGGTATGCTCGGTGTTATTGATTAAGTAAGTTCAGGACTCACCTGATGCAAACTCCTTGTAACCGCTGAACACGGGTCGAACATCAAATTTAGAAATCGAGTACTCTCACGACCGCCAGGTTACCACATTCGCAATCCAAATGTTACAGAATTTTGGTTTCAGTATTCTAGGGGTAAACTTCGGTAGCTTAAATCAAGTGTCCCAGGCGGGATAGAACAAAACGCAGCGTAACAGTACGCGACCGATCAGTGTAGATTTTAATAGGAAAGCCGATAAATGCAGAACCAGCTTTACCAAGTTTAGCAAATAATCTTACGTGCACCTGAGAGGTCTGCAAAACGATCAAGCAGCTCGATAATGACAAACTGCCGAAGAAATTTGAATTTGAAGAAAATCAGCCGTACTATGCGTCTCTTTTGAGGCCAAAAGTCAAAATCGGCAGGTTTCGAGTTCTTCTGCCAAATGAGCAGTGGTAATGAGTTAATAAATGAACAAAATTTGACTAGGAGCCAATTAACATGATTCGGCCTGTCACAGTGGGACATTTTTCAGGTCTCTTTGCGCCTTCGTGATTGAAACAAGTCACGAAAAATCCCGTTTCACAAATCAATTAGTATCCCCAACTTGTTTGTTTTGAGTAGTTCTGATACTTGCATTTTGCTTTAACTGTTTTACTGTCGGGTACAATTTAAAAAGTTCTTGCTAGTACTCCAGGTCCCAATACATTCCTTGTTTGTCCAAATAAAGAACAATAATTTTAAGGCGCTGTGGATAACCAAAGGTTTATCAGGATAACAGGAATTGCCTGAAAACTCATCCATCAACAACATATGGTTTCATCAAACGATTAGAGGTGTTTTATTTACTTTTGCAGCCACGGCATCACTGGATTAGATCGATTCAAAACTAACTTTCAAACTGTTGAGAACCATTTAATCTTGACAGCAGAACCCAAAAGCTGGTACATGTATTTGCATGCATATATGTGTATTGGTTTTCATGTTTGTTGGTACACCAGTGCATTGATAAATGATAACAGTATTCATGAGGTGTTTCCGATAGAACGGGATGATTTTGAGGCGGGGGTCGCATCTCGTCCAATGCGTCATGTGATGCCTTTAGTCACCGGTTAGCCGACAGTTGATACGACTACTACGAATGCAGTCTACGTGAATTAACTCTGCTAGTGATGGTGTCTCTGCAAACAACAGGTTTCACAGAGCAGTGAATACAGAGAAGATGCTTTAGCCTGTCATTGTTAATACGATGCTGGACATAAAATGAATTCTGTAGAGTTGTGCTGATTATCACAAAACCTAATGACTGAAATCTCAGGGCTATTTATTACTCATGCGAATGAACTCAGGTTGTTTGTAATCACTATTCACGCTGGTCGTCTGTTTTGTTATCTTTAGCAAGCTTCATAAACTCAGAGTTTTTCGAGCGCTTTTCCGACCTCCAACAGGTAAAATGTTGCTGTGAGCTCAGTTTCATAACTGTTACGCGACAGAATTGACTTCTGTCTTATGAAAAGGTCTAAAATATAAGTACAAAATATTTAAGAACTGATTCTTTGAAGTCATCCTGGCTGAAGATAATCTCAAATTACTGTAAAGAGACCATTATTGAGTGGATCCTACTAGGTATATTAATTTCTAGCTGCCTTGTAATGTTACAAAAAACGTACTGATTAAATTTAAACTACTAACATCCACTTCGTGCTTTGGTTTAATTATGAAAATAGTCAAAATCCTCGTGTGAAAAGTAAAAGTGAACTGTGAAACTGTCCACAAAAATGTTGACAAAGAAAATCAATATATCGGTTATTAAAATTCAGTCTTTATATTTAATAATTAATTGACATCTATGAATAAATTAACGAGAATTCACACACCGAAACCCTGTTCGCCAGGATCAATGCGCTTTATACTGCTTTTGCTAGCGCTTACCTAAGAAACCTTGACAATGCAGCAAAAACGAGTTGAAAAAACGTTATTTGGGTACTCAGCAAGTGAAATAAATCAAACGCAGATTTACAAAATACGAGCACTTTACCTCATACTCTGTGGACTTCGTCCGTTTCACAACTCATGAATGTTCTGCTTGCATTGTGTGAAAAGATGGGGTATAATCTAGAAACATTAGCGGATTCCTTCTTATGGGGAACCAAGGCGAAGACCGAATGTTAGCAGGTGGTATGACCGATTTCCTCAATATGAACTATGATTGGGCAGAGAATTTGTTTAACCAGTCGGAAATGTAGAACGCATTGCAAAGAACCTAGAAATTTGCAGTACAGACGCAGCAGTCAAACATTTGCCAGCGTGATGAGTACCAGCGGTACTTCCAAAACAAAAGCAATCATAGTGGGAGGCAGGAGAAGTTTATGTACACTAACTCGGCTCCGGCTGAATTTCAGTCTAATCTTGTGTCTAAACATGAGCGCATTAGTTTAGAAACGTGTTTAGCAGTACAAATCCACGAATTGACAGCTATCTCAGCCTGAATCTGCGAAGCTAGTTAGTGCACTGCTATTCAGCGGACAGATCAACCAAGACATTTTTGGGAAGTCTTCATGCTATGCGTTTATCTAGTTGACGGACGGAAAAGAGATAAATGACTATCATGTAAATGCCAGGATAGTAATGACTACAAAACTGATTACATAAATGCCATAACCTTCATCCATTTGATGAAACCACTGATTTCTCATCTCATCTCAGACAGTGCGCAAAGCTGCTATGCGATTTCCGTGGTTTGTTTACACTACTGGACGTGGTCAAGCGGAAGCGATCGTGGCGTTTGAACATGAAAATCGTCAGTGCAACTCAGGTCACCGCCCTTCCAAGATATAGGTTTCAATTTGGCAATATTATACACTTCTTACAGTATAAATAAGCATATTGCAACGTTATTACCGAGACTTTATTCTCTGTACCACGTCTGAAATGTCGTCTTTTTCAGCGCAGTCAATTTTATTTAATCCCGAATTATGTTTCTTTTGAGCAAGTTGAAAAAGGCGGCCTATGCACTACTTTTGTCCCGGTTTCTAAAATTATGAGCTTGGCTTGTAAATTACAAATTAGTAAAACGGCAGTAATACGTTCCACGTACCTATCCACGGTAATAGTGTCCTGCCTAAACGATATTTACAGACAGTTGGATTGTTCGCGTCAATCCAGGTTGATACGCTCTATCTTAATGGTTTTTTCTATTCCACCCTTCAGTGTTCCACTTGAATTATTCCAATCGCAGTTGGCCATGATGAATGTAGTTCGTGGAAACCAGTGTGATCAAACAAGAGTTTGCTTCTTCTCTAGGATTCTTCGCACTTTACCGCCAACCAATTTGTCTTGTTCCGTTAAATTCGAAAAACAACTGATAATATAACGGACTAAATTTTTAGACATTTTACTTTTGCACGCTAACCCATGTGTGTCATTTTGACACTGATAAAAGAATGGACGAAACCTTGGAAGGGACGAAAAGGAGGATCGCATTTGGAAATTAAGCATACGAGGATAATGATAATCAGGGTCGCATATTGGACATAGTTTCTTCGTGCGTTTTCCGCAGGTTGTTTACCGAGTGAACATAAAACCAACCAGAAAGTGTAACTCACAATTCCGAATCGGATATTTCTGTTAACATCCATTAATTACTAGTAATCAAATTTTATTAAGAACTCAACATCGAACCACACTGTGCAACCTATCAGTCTGTCAAATAAGCCATGTATGCGACCAACAACAAAACTTCAATTGCAAGTACGGCGACAACCCTTCTTCGCCTTTTACTACTAATGTTAACTTAACATCACTAAAATCACTATTGCTACTTTGACAAAATGCAAAAATGCAGTTTTGAACTAAATATTTCAAGCACTTAAACAAGTCGGTTTTTCAGACAGGCTTTGTGACAAACTGTGGCAAGCAAATCGATCGAAACTGCATTAAAATCTGTAAACCACAAAGGAATAAGAAACGGAATAACACGGGAGTAATGTAGTACAAATTACACGTGCACCAAAACGATTTTGTGTGCATTTTTTTATGTCATCTTACGGGGATTCTCCACAAAACACAAACCGCACGTCCGAAATTGTCTTCGAATTGCGATGGAAACGTTATCTTGACTGTGGGAAGTGAACTGGAAACAAAACTGCCAGTATTTTAGTAGTTAGTACAGACAACAAGAAAATTGACGAGGTGACTAACTTTACCGTTGTCAGTTAGGACTAAGTAAACGCGATCTACGCTTCTCCAGTCTACCAGCGCAGTGAATGAAAACAACGTATCAAAGGCAGCTGGCTGTGCCTAAGAAAATATTCATTAAACTAACCACAGCCTTCTGGTTTTCGATTAGAAAACTAAGGTTTATCCTGTGAGGTAGAATGTTTACAGCTAGACTTTTGCTTTTTTCAAATCACCTAATTCACCACACATCTGGAAATGAAACCCACAACTACATTTATCTGCTATTAAGACTGTCGTTTAAAACAGAGTTATTAGGTGCATAGCGTTTGAAGAATACTACTTAATTAATAGCGGTTGCTCAAAAGCCTCGTACATCGTTTGTACTTTTACAACTTCGAGAAGATTGGAATCTATTGCTGTTCTAAGTGCATTGATTTGAGATTACGAAAAATTGTCTGACGCTCTTTCTTCTTGCAGTCAACATCGTACAGTTTCTTATCACTGATGCTAACCGGAAGTTCATCGCAAAGCGGGTTTCTTTCCCATTTTGCAGGCCCAAACGTAATTCTGTTCTCTTTATTTATGTGCAGGTAAGTGATCAAAGGTGAACAATTTGATCGATATCCTTAACAAGATATCTTCTGTGCAATGTCTTTGGATTCTCACCCATCTGCTCCTCTGACACAGTATTAGCACCTTGCTTCTGTCATCATTTCATGTGAACACCTCATCAAAATAACTAATGAAGAACCCTTCTTACTATCGTACAACCGTGGAAAAATAGTGACATTCTGAAGTTGGATATTCAAATCTTGTCACTTTGTTCGTTTTTGCGATGATTACCTACGGGCAGAAGGTTGCCTGTCTGACTGGTACCAGTATTACAGGCCTGTTAAGTGCGCCGAGACGCGATGTTGTGTGAATTGTTTCCAAAACGTTGCCCCCCACATATACTAAAGCCAGACTATAAAACACTAAATAGCATTCAACAAAAGCCTTCCAGCACAGTCATTGCCTTCTCAGCGTTTCAAGTTCCTCGTACTGCACCGCTTCATCTTTAAGCCGAACAGATTCTGGACTGGGTTAGAAAGATGATGAACGACTGGAGGTTGAATAGTCAAGGTCAAAATTCGTTCCAATATCGCACACCAGTGCGCGTGACAGGTGGTTAGCCGAAGCACAGCTGGTATTCTTGTACCTACCGTTCGAAAGCATCATAAAAACCTGTCGGTTGCTGCGGAGGCAGTTCCCTCAAAATTATAGAATACCAAATTGGGTAGGAAAAATTAGCCGTGCTCCCTTCAATCCAAGGCATAACTGTGCAAGTTTCTAACATCAACAGCTATTCAACAGCTACTTTATCCTATCGTTTAAGGTTATATTTTAACTGTATTGCGTACCTAATGGAACACACCAAAACATTTTCAGCAGATTCATTGTGTTTATAGTTCTGACTTATGTTCAATTTCATATATATGGAAAATACTGCTTCACATACATTAAGCTAAACAGGTGGTCCCAAGCAGACAGTTGTTTTAATTGCTTGCAATCCTGTACAAATTTTACTCACGCTTCTAAAATTCTTTCAATTGCGACAAAAAAGTATATTGCCCTTCACAGCTATGTAAAACAGTTCATACTATCAAAAGCTATAATAAACACAGACAAACTGTGACTGAATATAGTAGTCCGATAAATGGCCTATGTCGGATCCGATATTTTTATTCCCCACAAGAAATTTCACGGCACCATCGAGCTGTTCTTGCGTATTCTAGTTAAGCGGTAGAATGAAAACAGTTTTCGACGAAAGTGTTCAATTTAGATTCCGATCAGGTCATCAAGCCGGATACTACCTCCGTTAACAACGATTTTGGGCTGAGACAAAATTCAGATAGACAGTTTAGAAAGTCCCTAATTCGTGACCACATTGAAGGCACGCATGAGTAGGCAGCGCATTTCGATGCGGTCTACGTTTTAATCAGTCATTCGGTGCATTCCGCTGAAATGCAAGCATAGCAGTGGCTCATCGACGTCTAGCGAATGAATTCAATTCGGCAACTGCATCGAGACAAATGAGATGTCCTTTTAACTCCACAGAACAAAAGTGGCCCACCGATAGATTCCTACTGTCGAGGTCGACAGTAACGAACTCGGGCGGTGCCAGTGCATTTGTTAGTAACTGTTCAATCAAAAGGAGTGTTGTTGACGAATTGGCTTATTCGTGATTAGTAATTTTTGTATCGTGTTTGTCTCGCTATACTGGATTTTACCAAACAACAATTTGTTTAAAATAATATTTCTGTGGGCGATTTCGGTTAGCTCAAAATAATGACAAAATGCCAGCACTAAGGTGAAGAAAGGTTTAGTTGGATGACTGAATTCACTGAACTTAAATAGACCATAATTCGAGAAATGGAGTTTAACGATAGTTGCTTAGAACTTAGTAAGATAGTTTACACCAGGCTGTTTCCCGGGGTCGCTTTCTGAGCATGACGCTTCGCTTCGATTTCCCGTATTCTGTTCCAGAATTCTACGTCGCCGTTTTCTCAACAAGCTACCCGTCCCTGGTTGAATGCACCCAAACTTGCACAACAAGTGGAACATTTTGCCCCATTGCGGAAGTGCATGCGGAGTTCAAATTACAAGAATACATGAAATCAGCTTATTTGTGTTTTCCTACGGTCTCTATGGTCCGCCCATTTGATTCCAGTCCATAGTAGCACGTCATCATCTATAAGGCTAAAAAATTAAAACCGTTAGTTAATTTTAAACTAAAAGAAAAAAATTCAATGATTCAAATGTTAACGTGGCTTTTCCTACAACTGCGCGATCAAATAACGATTAAGAACAGAAGGAGAATATATGGACACACCTTAAGAATTGAGAGGCGTACAAGAAAACGGTGAAGTAAAATAGTAAGGCAACAAATATTTGCTCCTTCTTTTCTCTGTTTGTACATCATCACTGACCTGTCCAATCTCTTCCTTTTTGTTTGTCCACTTCTACGTCGATGGAAGGCAAGTGATCTCCCTTTCTCAGGCTGGACTAGACCATGAACACAACGTCATATTTTGGATTGATGCTGCAGTTTTTCTATCAGGTCACATTTTACTGAAACCATTAGCACCAAGAAAGATCTTTGTACAGGAAGCAACGTAGGACACTAATTAAATACATAAATTGCCATCCACTATTCCGGAAAAAATGTATCAAACTGATAAGTGATAACCGGCCGGAAATAGGTGCGTAAGAATTTCAAATTTTTCCGGCAACTTCATGACGTTTTTACTGTGGTCAACGGTTCCGAGAAGCAATTTTAGAAACCAGTTTTATTTTTCTTTTGCAAAGTTCGTCGTGGTTGGCGTTGGATTCACTATTGAGAGAATGGAATGGTTCTTTGTATGCTGGTCGGATGTTTCGGACTACCGCAAAGGAAATGACGAACGAACAATTTTTCTTCAATAATTGGTTTTGTTAGACTGCGCTGAAGACGTGGTCATGCAATCTTCTACACCTTATGAACAGTTGCCACCTGAATACATTGACAGTGAAATAGCACCTGTTATGAAGCCAAGCTTTAACATCCGGATCAATCATCAAGAGGTTTGAGTGACTAGGACCCTGGATTTGTCATAAATTTATTTGACACCGGTTACGTGATCTTCTGAAGCAGGGACTAGTAAATAGTGTCGTGCACTGAAGAATTAAAAGAATCCGATTGTCCGATATAAATATTTGATCAGTTAATGACTTATCTTGTTCTTCCATCCTTAAAATTAATTTGCACAGAAATTTCTGGTGGATTCAGTGTAGTGACTGGTGTTTCTGAAACCTAAAACAACACGAAATCCCACTCAAAGTACGTTCTTACTTACGATTTTCCATGTTAATGCTGATATCCGTGGGAAATTTTCCCTCCATATCGACTTCTTAGACTACAAATTGTGACACTTCTTCCCGTTCGTCAAATAATTTAAATCCCCATCAGTTAACCAATCTGATTATTTGCATATTGTGACATTTTCCTCGTTGGTTTTCGTATACACGTAACTGTATCCGCCAGGGGAGAAATTTTGTCAAAAAACGAGCTCGTAGTGTTGGTGATATATCTTCTACGTCCCCACGGGGATTGTCGACGTGTATTTATATATGCGTGAAACGTCATGAAAGTCACGAAATAACTCTTTATGCCTAGACTGGGAAGTGACCTCTTGAAATATATATTCAAAATGGAACCACATCGAAAAGAAGAAACTTGCAGCGAATAAATGTAACTTTGTTTTTGTCATTCGATTATGAGAATTTGCTTTCATCAGATATCGTTAAATAATCATCAATATCAAATAAATCGCTAGTCGTGTAAACGAGATGGATACATGTTATACTCAAAAAACCGCATTACGTTGCTCGTTCCCGTATTTACCCTGAGCAGCCAGTGGATGAATGAACAGTTAGATGACGAGATGGATTGACAGACACGTACGCAACTACTGGCCCGTTGATGTGTGTGTGACTGTCCGCGCTCATTGAACGGGCAATGAAAAAGGGCACTGCTCTGCGATCCAGTGTATTATTCCACTGCTCTGGATCACGATAACGATTATTTCTTGAGTAAGTTTGAAGTGAATATCTCGCATATGGATGAACATTAAATATTGACACTAACAATACACCGAAGTGTTCGACCATAAGTCATAAATGTCTGCTCGTGTTATTTGATCTCCGAACTTCCTTTGGACAATACTGTTAATTGTTGCATGAAAATACGGCCCAAGTGGAAGACCCATTAGGAAGGAAAAGTACTCTGTGCGTGAAACTGTGGCAATCTTTCACCGACAAGATAAATAAAATGAATGAAAAGATCATGTTCATATGGACATTTTGTCTTTTAGATTAACAAATCTTCAAATCAACCACCATGGCTGGCAACCTTGTAAGCATTTTTATTGTCAATAAATTATGCCACATTATTTGTTCGGGTGAAGTTCATTTGAAGGAACACAAGAAGCTGGGTCAACAATACAAATTAGTCATTGACTAATTACATATTTTGGAGTTTTTTCCGCCATATCTGGTCGATCTGTGGGACTCATCCGTGGGTTTATTGCATTTGATTTAATCTGTTACTCCTAGCATATTTTCAGTTAGTTCTGTTCATTTCTTATCATGCCATAATCTGTACACGTTTATGAACGTCTATGTAGTACTTTAAGTATTTTGCGGACTAACAACCTTTTCAATTAAGATATATGAGACTAAAAATGTTTCTTATGTGGTATCAACCTCTGGTTCATGTCTACTAAATCACGAAAGCGATGTGTGGTTGTGTGATCCCGGTTAGTGATCAGTAACACGAGAAATGGAACACGAACAGTTATTGAACGATTTTAAAATGCAACTCATAGACAAGCTAAAATGACTGTGTGCAAAAGGTCAGCAGGATTGCTCCGCAACTTGTCAAGGCCCCTATCCGAAACTGTTTTTTTGCAGCGTAACGGGCTGCAGCCTCTTCGAAGACCGTGGACAACGCACAGATTTTGGCTTTTGGTTTGCTACAAGTAACGGGAGATTTATACAGAAAACTGGTTATCCGGTGCGTTATTTAACGCTTTGATTAAGCAGGTCATTGGTCTAAAATATTCACCAGCTCTCTCTACACATGTCTGACGAATGAGTCAAGCGTACGAGTATTTCTGTCCTGTTCAGTACAACTCGTAGTCCAGCATGCGTCTAAATTATGTTTGCCTGATGTCTTGGTAAAGGTTTTAACGAATCTAGAAAATCTGTTTGCCAAGATTTGTCATGGTATATCCGATCCAGCAGTTACCGGACTGTGTTGGTGACTCGCCCAAAATAAACTATGCTTTGTTTGACTCACTTCTGAAAATATTGCTGAACCTTCCTTTGCGCTATTCAAACACGGATATATCATTTTCCCTAGAAAATATTTTGCACTTGGGGGTCGCCAGAAGTGATCTCCGAATGGTGTGCTTACTGTTTCTCTTATATATATTTTTGACCACTTCTGTTGCGGTGAGCGTGATATGATTACTTAGGTTTCCCTTCTTCCTTCAGTGAGTAACTGATGCCACAGCAGAAAACACTACTACGATAATTCAGCTTGAGAGGTCACTTGCGAGCAACCATAAAGTGTTCTGTAGTCCGTTATTTTCTACCCAAATCTTGCCATCAATGCCTTCGATCTTTTAATTCAAAAAGTCAACAACCGCTCTATCACCAATACACCGTTTTTATGTCATGTTTTGCCGAGTATGGTGATCTTGACAAATAAAATAATAATTCTCAACGACATGTGGGAACTAGTCTTCCCGGCTGACTTGCGATCGATCCAATCACGTGATCTCACCAAACGGTTTGAACGAGCTCGTTCAATTTGAGCACTTATCAGGAGGGATTGAGTATGCGATTCTAATCAAGTGCAAACCTAGGGGAGTGTACATGCCTTTAATTAATTCTTTTAGAGACAGTTTGTTCCAATGTTTACAGTAGCATTTATAACGATATTTTAATTTTGTCCCAATCCTTGAGTTCCTTATTGAACTGGCTTGGTGCCACTACTCCATAAATGACTTTAGATTATGAAAAATATCAGCGTCTTTCACCAAATGCTTATCCCTGTTTTTGATTTTCAAGGTATTTCTTGTCTAGCCCACGAAATAAATCGTAGCCGTTTCATCAACTTGTCTAGTTGTTATTGTCATTGTGTAAATTCATGCATAATCCCAAGCATATGTTTCTATGCCCAGTTCTGACGACACAAAATAGATTCTCGTGAGACATAACATTTCAGTGTGCACGTCTAAGGATGTTTGAACAGTGATGAACAGGGTACATATGACGAGAGTCAGTTACCAAGACGATAGTCGCAAGCCTCCGGGGCCCTTTAGTCCACTCATCCAGATAGCTGGAAGACTTCTTGAACCTTAAGGCTTTGCAGTGGATTACAAAACGTCTGAAAACGGCAAACCTTACTTTGGGACCAAAAGAAACAAATTAAAACAGAAGACAAAAACTAAGTCAAACGCAGACTGATTCACAGGCAGTGGAAAAGTCTGCATCTGTTGCGCAGCGATAAACGTTCGCGTAGAGTGAACAAGGACAAAATGTTTGCAAAATTATGTGATCCACATTGTTTATTTCTGTCGATCAGGATGAAACAGAGCACATTTTCAGTCTGATTCAACTCAAAATCCCGGACAAAGCAATGACAAAATATTCAAGGTATTATTTGTCAGCTAGGCACTCCTCAAATAACCCAATCACTAAGCAAAACTGAACTAGATCATATGTAATTTTTCGAAATAAAATGATGCAAGCCAATGGAGGAAACCCTTGTTACTCGAAATTTATTAAGGCCAGCTTCCTTCTGGGAAACCGCCTCTATCAGTTTGGCCTTTTCACGTTCCGATGGCAAAATTTTGGGGAGTGAAGACAAAACCACCGAGTGCTCACAGAATTAACGTGGATGCAATGGTATCATAATCTGGAGTTCACATTTATACGACCCAACTAGCACTTACTATTCACACAAAGCAGATCGCCTAAGCATGGTGCCAGTTCAATGTCACTTAAGGGATCAAGGTCAAGCATGAGCGGGAAAAAAGCCGGCTATATTGCACGGACACCGATGTCTTGCCGACTGGTAATGCGGCTTTCTGAATGGAGTAACCGAGTTCGTTTGAAAACCATCATCCTTGGTTAGGAATATCAACTGTCAAATGCGTTTAGAGTCCTCGTATTCTCGATCATTCGAGCTCACTAGATAGTGAAATGAATAGAAAACTTACTATTCTACGTTAGCTTCATAAAACAATAAACATGCAGCAGTGTAAATTGCCAAAACTACCGTTTTTTCCGCAATCGCTAATTTGGGAGTGTACCGTGTTTGTGAAAATCAAATTTTGTTATCATCTGGTGAGGAACCCCTGGTTTGGTAAGCTTTTCTAAATGTTTATGTGAACTCAGCAGTCTTGCATTTAGGGAGCAGGAATCGTGATTCTGTTCACGTCAGACATAGTTCCCAAAGAAACGTTTTTGATAACATTTATTTCCTAATAATTGATTTAAGATGAAGGATAAAGACGATGATCTTATATTGGTTCAACGTATTTCCACATAGACGCTTCTTGCAAGAATTATTCCGATGATTAATTTTGTGACAGCAAACTTCCTCGGTTGTCTAACTGATGGAGTGAGAATGCAGATCCCATTTGATGACATCACGTTAACTGGTGCTGGTTGGATGTTTGATATAATTATGTGCATGTCTCATGATTTTAAGCTAGTCAATTTGTCTTCATATGTCAGCAGGTTCTTTTGATCTGTCGGGGTGAAAAGCGAATACACAAGGAAAACCTTGATCTTAAAGACAATAGTGTAGATATAGGGTGAAATGAGAATATATCGTCGTGGTGGCTAAATAGATTTGATCTGAGAATTTACAGTTATTTTTAACAATAGTTAGACAAACTACCCTTCACATACGAAGTACATATGCCTATTAGACATGACTACTTGCCAGTAAAACTTTATTGGTTTGGGACAGTGAACCATGGATAGATAAATTATGGTTTGTGCGAACCCAAGTGTGTAGCCCCCGACTAGGACGGTAGGGCAGGCGAGTCTCGCTTTAAATAATGTGCTATCCACGTCCCTCGGTGGGTGAAGCTTGAGAAGTGGTTGGGTTTTAAAATGCGACCAGACTATTTGGGTGAATGGATGTTTCTGCTATGGAACAGAATGTTCACAGTAGTTCCTCGTTTTTTGAATCCAGCATTTTAGCTTAATTATCCGACGGTCTATTAAATGCTACTTGGATTCATTGGGATCTTTGAATGCAGTCCTAAGTCAAATACCTATAGGGTTTCTTGAATCGGGTAAAACTTCCACTTCATATGATCAAGAGCTGGAAACCACACTGGGTCTGCCATCGGAATGGGTGCAGCGCCCGTGTTACTATTTGTGTCGAGCCAAAGAGCAAATCGTTTTGTTAGAAAATACCGAGATGCAAATAGTGGGCGAAATTAGTTGGGGAAACCTCCATAATTGTTCTTTAGCAAATTGGCAGTGAACTTCATAGCGAATTTCAGATTTTGTAGTTTACTAGATGATATATATACATATATATATATATATATATATGCTAGCATTTGCTAAGCAAGCTAGAGACAGCGTAGACGGCCTTCGCCTGAACAAAAATTTGCCCTAAATCTGATCAGGTCTTAATGTTAGAGAATTTGAATTGGTGACTTGCCTCCCGCAATTCTTGTTCAAAAAAACAAAAAAAGGGACTACGCTTTGGAAAGAGGAAAACAATGAACAAGAATGATTGGAGTCTTTTACGCATAAAATATTTCTGCATTGAATAAATCTTACAAAACAAAATTTGTCCTTACATTTCTGTTCATTTTCAAAAATGAACTCCCAATTCGATGAATATCTGACGCTGTTTTGTCATTGACGCAATCAACAACTTTTTGAATACCGGTAACCGCAGTTCGGAATGTACCTAACGTCTGCAAAACTTGTTTACTTTGTTCCAGAATTGGGCGCCAAGAATGGTTTGCCCTTTTCAGTTCACTCAACTCTATATTTGCTAGGCACGACAAAAAGCAATCAGGTTGGCTAAATTCCTCATCAATCATTTGTTCCGATACTGACGCCAAAACAATCTGAGTGCAATTGCCAAGCAGAAGTAGAGGGAAGGTTCAAATGCAAATTAATCTGAATCGCTTTTCTATTGGTTAGAAAATCATAAAAATATTGATCGGGTGGAGTTTGAACGGAGTTTTGTCACAGAGGAAACAAAGCGTTATCTAGCCGAAATCATTTATTCCAACAACTTAACGGAAATCACTAAAATGCGTTTAAGCTTCTATATGGACGCTATCTGATTATAAAAAGTAGCAAACATTCGTGTGCGAAATGGGAGCCCTGCGCTGCCACAGAGTGTAAAAATAACTTATTAATAAATGCTAGAATTTTGATAACAGCCAATAAATCTTTGACGCCTAACACGAATCATGATGTTTTAGTTGGATTAACTGCTCGCAAATGCTATCACAAATGCCCTCCAGACCTCATTCACAAATGTTCTCGGTCTACCTGTTTAACCAACATTAAAAAATGCAAATAAGAGAGTACAACACGGTGTTCCGTGCACGACCTGGGGGCAAGAAGATACGAAGTATGATTGACAAATAAAAGGCAATCCGCCTCTCTTATTCAAGAATCAACCAATTTTCTGCAATATCACAGGTTTGAATTTCGCACAACATTATGTTCCAGTGGTTGCTCTTTGGACTCGATGCCGTGTACTAAGACCACCATTTCTGGCATTAGAAACAGCGAAGCAAATCATATTGAAGAACAACTAAGATAGCCTAGGATGGTAAACAACACATTTAACGAAAAGCTGCAATCTAATCAACGCTAGGAACAGCAACGTGCTGAATCTCATTTGCGCTGTGCAAAAATTTATACAACATTCATTACAAATACTTTGACGGAGCCTTTAGTCACATATGTGATTTGCGGTTATAGATATTACCCACCCTATGCTACTGGATTCTGGTCAGTTAATTTATCACTTCCTGGAGGTTAGTTTGAAACTAATTTTACTGGTGCGCTACAGCTCCCTTGGTGAGATAAACATAATATTCCCGCTTACATCTGATCAACAAAATCATTCACGTAATAAGGAGTAAATGGTAGTCAGTCATAGTTCTGTTATACGGAAACAAGTATGCTATAAATCTAAATATGAGAGCACTTCGGGATCTAGTTCGACGATCTCCCATTCCAGATTGGTATTTTTAAGAATCTAACGAAATTTCAAACTCTGAATGTCACTATCTCTGCTCAGTAAAGATAACATGAAGAACCAGTCAGATGCACTTAAAAAGGTCCTATTCAGGCAATAACCTTGATGTTCAGGCTGCAATTGCATATATTGTACCGATGAAATAAGTGTTTTGACAGCTACCGTCGTGTCCAGTAACTCAGATAAAGTTTTAATAACATTTCAGGAATGGCAAAATCTATGCTTTCAGTGTGATTAGAGCAAAGAGACAAGTGGGATGAGCTAACTAGTAACCAACATCGATTAGATTCGCATAAAATGGGGTACGAATAAACAGAGCCAAGCAAACAGTTCAAAAGTTTAGAAACGCAGCCTGTTAAATATACAAACGCTCATAGTTACTCCCGTGTAACGGGTATTTACGGATCCGAGTCGAATTTCAGACAGCCTTCATTATAGGAGTTCCTTTGAAAGAAGCAAACTGATAGCAAGGGATTTATTTTTTATTATGGTCATGTACTTCTAGGACAGTATTGTCACTGATTTGATGGTTTACGATTTGTAAACCTCAACATAAAAATTTTGCCAGGCGAATCAGATGTTTGCAAACGTCCGTGAAGTTCTGCTTGCCTTTAGATCACAGACGTTTCCTCAACAGTAGGGCTGACAAATTCACTTTGCGCGTTAATTTCACCTCGAAAGGTGTTGGAACGTTTGTGATCTGAATGCCAATCTCAGTGATAAAATCCTCACGACAATCAGAGAATTCATGCAACGACCAACATAGATTTTCACAATCAAGTTACACAAGTATTCGTGCATCCCCCTTTTAACATGCTCCCGGTATCAATGATACTTCAAAGGTTACTCGTATAAGTATCGGAAAGAATTTATTTTAGGAATTTATGAGTGTCCAACAAGCAAATACACCTGTCACCGTAATGGCCAAATCTAATTTGATTACGTGGCAATCGGTTCGACCGAAGTGAAGAGACAACCAGGCTTTAAAAGCAGAAAATTAGCCGCTTTCTTGTACTGAATAGGTAACACAAAAGCAAGGGAAAAAATGCAACAAATAACCAAAGTGGCATGATGGACGATAGATCGTTCATTTCAATACGATTCATTTTGTTTTCTAATCAGTCAGTTTCACATAGACTGCGAAGAAATCGTTGTTTCGGTTCTTTTATATCATATTGAAGCGAACCAGTAATTCCTTATTTTTGTCACCCTTCGGGCAAGTTGACTAGGCTAGACCGAATTAGTGATACAAAGAATAATCAACCAAACAAAATACCCGCATTTCATTGTAAGAATATGATTTCATTCATTGGAATTGTGATAATAACGTCCTGAGAAATATCTGTGCCAAATTATTGGAAGGGTACAGAAAAATATGGCTAGATGGACGACAAAATTTAACTAGAATTTTAACAACTCCAGTAAACCCAGCAGCTTAATTGGCAAATGGGAGTTATCTCTTTCAGCATGGCTTACAGCTCAAAGCACGAGATAAGGAAAGACCTGTTGAGGCATTCTAAATATCCACAAAATATGCCATTTCGCAAACTCCGCATACCAAGCAAAAAGTATTCTATTGCAACGTTGCGGTAGTTCAGAATTAGAAGACGAAATAAATATGCTCTTATGTCAGGTGGCAAAGAGTTAATTAAAATTACAGGAATAATGGCTTCGTTTGAACTCAGCTATGCTATCACCTACCCACATCCGTTTCCAGGTATCCATGGTATACTAGGCACAGGCATCGGCACATTGATTTGGTGCACAAAGCGATCAAGAGTAATCTACACTAAATTGATTTAAGTACCTGAAACATCGACACAAACCGTTATTGGATAACAAGATTCAAGCAATGAAATGGAAAAAGGGACGTATGTGACCGTGAATATTTTTATGTACCGTTTATAGGTTGAGTAACTATCGCGACTTCGAAAAATCAAAGGTAATTGCTGTGCCAGACACATTTTACTGACTAGTTTAGTCAGGTGGTTTAATGCATACTGGTCGTAGAACACAGCCACCTGTTCATTGATCTTAGGATAAATAGTTGCAAGCCATTCGTATTGGAAAATTCTCTATTGCAATGCTTAACCGTTTACCAATTTGTTTTGGAATTTTGACGAAACCATTGGGAACGTTACTCACATGGCTTATTTAAAACTCGTTTGGATCGATCTGAAAGGTGTTTCACTTTACAAAGGCCACATTTTTCCGTGTACATATCGCAAAATGTTCTGATTATCAGTGCACTGCTCTGCACAGAGCGTGCATGTATGTTCTTGCGCGGTACTGTGAACTAAAGTCACGTTATTCCAAGAAACCGAATATTTTTGACATGAATCTGAATAACGCAGACAACTCCGAGTTCCTGCGGGAAATACAATAGTTTTCCAGTACATTCATGTCCAAGATGTTTGGTTCATGAAACGTCGTGATGCTAATATACAATCCTCTTCAACTGTTACTTGAATAATGATAAACTTCGCTCGCCCATTTATAACATCTTATGTTGTATACTGCCCGGAGTTAATCAGTCATCCAGTTTAACACACCACGTTGGAAATAACTTATTCAGCTTAGATTGTTCAGAAAAAAGGAAATAACGTGATATATTCTCAGTAACGTTTAAGCACCGTAATCCTGTTCCCATGTAACAGATCAGTGTTATCCTACACCAAGGCGCGACTAACTGTAGACTTCGGAGACTAGAGGGTCTATCCGAATAAAATTCAAGGACTTTCCACTTACGTTCCTCATTCTTCTCACTTCAGTCTTATAGCTGGATTGGAGGACTTCAGCCACCTAAGAAGCTTACTGGCAAAAAGCAAGTGTCTGAGGGATTTTGCGAAAATTAAGTCCTATTTTCATAAACTTTTAGTGCAAATCAAGGGTTGCACGTCTCTGTGTACGATGTTAGTTTGACAATACGGGCTTTTCGATACGCTAACAATTCTGGCGATAATTAAGTTTTTTATTTCATACTCTCAAGCTCCTCGGCTTTTGTATATTCGATGCATGTTGCTAGGTGCACGTTGAACCTATTACTTTACATCAGTTAGACAATTTCCATGTGACAATAAAATTTGTTTGCCTTCCATAACCCTCGATGACAAACACGTACAGCAAAGGAATGACGGTTAAAATTTAGTGCACAATCCACTTGGCTCGGAAATTAAGACTGCGGTTACGAATTCAGCCCGTGATATGCAAAACGTGCCCTATCAGCATCTGCAGCAACTAGCCGGAATGAATTATCTAGAATAAATTTTTATCAGTCTATCGGCGACAGGTTGACTGATGTGTTGTCAGAAACAAATGCTTAAAACACTCCGCCAGCTGAATGGCAATTTTTTATCACTGTGTATTTGGTTAATTCCGGAAACACGTTCCGCTTTTATTCGTCAATTTGGAAAGATACATTGCATTAGGGGCTAGGAAAAGCGTGTTCAAAACAGCGTTCAGTCTAATCTTTGATCTTATTTGTTCCTCATACGAGTAAACATTACTTATCCTAAGACGTATTAACCAGCAAGCGCGTAATTTTCGTAAATTCGATCGCCTGTACTAAATAAACAGAATTTTTAAAAATCAGTGGACGAACTGATGAAGAACGTTAGCCGACTGAGTCTAAAATTATTGTCATTTTTCGAGCGGAATTTGAAGGTCACTTACGTAGAATATCCACGTATGTAATTAGAACTTGCTTTCGTCCACGTCTTGGAAGTCAGGTAATTAGCCAATCTACTAATCGCACGTCTACACGATACAAATGGTAGCTGCACAGGCATGGGCTGCGGTGCTTCTCAATATTTCGTTGATTTTTTCACTCATAACTACCCTGGATGCATAGTTTATAACCACCAGTGTGCGTACACCAAATGTATTTGAAACATATCGACGGAGTTCTTTAAGCAATGGTGTAAGAAACTTCTGCTATGAAGATAGTAATAATCTCTAAAGTATAACAGAAAATGAATAACAAAAAAATTAGATTTTGATGAAAGTTAACGGGCTTTCTTAGGGACAAAATGTGGTTAACATTATTCTCGACAGTCAATCCTTTAAATTCAATTGAAACGAGCATCGTAGGTAGAACTTTGTATGTTGGTCACAGATTTCTCAGTAGCTTTATTACCCTTCCTTTGAATCGGGAGATCTAGCTCTTGACTCTTTACTACACCCCGGCCAATTAGGCGAGACGAATGTTAGAATTTTAATATGAATAAAATAACTTTATTAAACACACTCGTTCGCGCTAACCAGTTTTCAATTATACAAAGCAAAATAGGAGCAAGTCGGCAAAATAAATCAATCTCCTAAGCAAATCTCCCATCAATTTGAACTCTAGCAAAACTGACGTGCCAACTAACTGCATTCGTTACGTGATTTGAATAGCAGACCATCAGAAATATTTCGCATTTCCTTAGTAACAATTGTAAAATCATTATACTTTTGCTTTATGGACTTTATTCGTGTTGACATTTCGCACGGTAGAGACAAACAGCTCCCCGCTGATGATATAATTATTTTTTGTCATTTGAAAATAATTTTTTTAAGAAAAACATTTTAATGAATTATCATAAGAGTGGCACCCACTTTTATTTTGTCAAGATACTTAAATTGGCAAATCTTTTAATTGAACTATTGTCACTTTAACCCTAGTACCCCAAAAGTCTTTTTAGCGGCCTCTCGTTTAATTTTCATGAAGACAATAATAGACACAAGGATGTATTCAATAAACTTTCAGTACAATGTCTCATTTACTTACACCAGCTGGAATCCTCCAGTACGCCTTGGTATTTTATCCATTACTATCGATTAACCATTTCGTTGCTGTTACAGAATGTATGAACTATTTTCAGCTTGCTCTTGGCTCAGTTGCCTTGTCATGTAGCTGATTTCATTATTAGTTAACAGTTAAGGAAATGGTTTGCTTTTGTAATGTTGGCTCGAGATAAAGAACCCAGTGTTCCTCGACATGGTTAAATAGTTTTAGAATCTCAAAGGATCGTTGGTTTCAAATAGCAGGTTTCTTTGTTTGGTTGCATGCCATTAACTTATGTCTATTCAGTCATAAACGTCTATTGAAAGTCTTAGAAACCAGTCACTCTTATGTTTCCAGTGATGCCTTTTCGATTCCACTGGCTAGTCAAGAAGGGAAGGGAGTTTCCAAAAACTTTCCTGCCAGATGTGTGTCTAATGAACTAACGTTTTGATACCATACGCTGAAGCAAGTTTACCCCTCATAATGCTGTTGAATTATATGTTAAATTTGAACCACCTCTTTATTAATGTAGGCGATCACTGTCGCATGACAGTGACAATAAATATATGCAAGTTACTCTGTTGTCCTTTCGTTCCCCAAAATCAGCAATCAAGAGTCTTTAGGATGAAAAGAACCAGCATATCTGGAGGTCCATTAAGCGAACATGTCTTTAACCGATTTTTCTTCCTTTGTTTATGACAGCAAGTTTGCTTTCCGACTTCAGTTTTAGCAACTTATCGTTGTGCAACTGCACTCAGTTTAGTCAAATGTCTCGTTTTCTGACACTGGCACAATTATTCAGCTAGTATTTTTAAACATATTACATTACCAGCTTTTGTGAAATTAACAGTTATCTGGATGGACCAAAAATTTCAGTGAATATAAGTACTAGTTGTAAGTTAAGAAAAGAAACCAATTCAGAAGGTGTTTCGCCTGGAGTACTACTATATACTAACTGTAATGTGCAAAATAAATCTTCAAGGTGAAATTTTACGCTGAATTATTGTAGTCATGGAGGTCGACAAAAATTATATTGACCGCACAAGGCGAGGACAGACCAAATCTGGCACTGTGCAGCATCACAACGCCATTTTCTGGTTTACAGTGCTCCTTAAGTTCAGCGGCGATTCCGTCAATAAGGGGAACATTGTACAAACGGTTTGCATGCTAACGTTAGGACGTTAGCTAGTCCCACAGATTTTAACTGATGGTTACTCTCGTAAGTTGCAGTCTGAAACTGATTGCGACACTCTCATTGAAAATAATTTGCATTGTCTCATTTCTTTTATTTAGAAGCAAAAGTTTTGATTTTATTTCCAAGATTAATTTGCCCAATTATTGTTCACTAGGTAACTTTGATGCCTGGACATTTTTCTGAGCTTCGTTATTGTGAATCGTTCCGCTTTCTAATTTTATGGAACCAGGAAACGTTTAGTTCTGTCCCCTGCTTCGCGAGCGCAAATTTTCACGGTTGATAGTGAAAGGCCGGTGGACGATGAAATTTTATCGATTTATGTAGCAAATGATATGATAGGAAATAAAGTCCTCTCGAAAACGGACTACTGGTTTTGCGGTTAGTGGCTGGGCATGAAACGCGTAAACTAGATGCGCATCTGTTATGTTACTACTATATCAGTGAAATTGCGGTGTGCACACCTGCAGGATGAGTAAGCCTAACCAAAGACTACGATGGCTAATGGATAGTTTTTTCATCTATCAATCCTGGATTGGCCTTCCGAAATATGGGATTCTCTTTTGATTAGCATCTTACACGAGTGAAGCATCTTTAACATTCTGACATGAAACTGGGCTTTCTATGTCATACTACTAAAGTTTTTGGATCGAAACGACTTACCTAAGCAAACAACTTCAGTAACGTTACTGAATAAGATAGGTCAGTTTGCAATTTGATATTTGGCACTGCTGCTGGCAGACAAGGTATTTGTGGGTTAATTACATTTCAGCTTTTGCTCAACGCGTTTGCGCAATTCATTCATTAAAGTTTGCCGACGCTTCACGCTTGAATCTTCCACCGTCATTTCAACTTTTATTTATTGATCAAGCTATGGTGTGATTGCTTTCCTGACTGAAGACAGTTTAACGGATCCCGGAATGCTAATATCATAACCGTATTGATGCACTGCTGCGAGGTAAAAGGTCAAACAGTGTCTGGTTACTGAAGTTAAGAATCTTACAATGCCAAAAATTGATAATCCGAATCAGTGACTCCTGTTTTCATGGGTGTTTGCAATGAAACTTTGCGGCTATAACAGGCCAAATGAGCGGGGTCAGTATGAAATCGCCAACGTGTCTGGAAACCGTAATCTTGTCGACCGCGGTCAGTTTGTCAATAATTCAGCCGATCCACTAGAGTTCTTTACTAGTAGATGACATTTACCAAAGCATTCGGGTCATTCGGGACCATCGAGAGTGACTATTGCAGCCCGGTGGAAAATCGGTAACACGGGTCATAGAATATCCAGTGTCACTCTATCTGAGGCAGTGTAATGTACATGCGGAGAAAGAATGCAACAAACACGTTGTATGTTGCAATATAGGATTAGATTGACCAGTTTATAGAGCTTTGACTAAACCGTAGTCTTTTTACTTGTCGTTACTTCCAGACCTAGCGATGCTCGAGACCTTTGGTAGAGCGCTATCCCATATTCCTGTGACAACAAATAAAGCCTAGATTTTTGGTCACGTCGATGTCGACTGGGATTAGTGTTGCGGTGGAATATGAACGCAAAAATAGTGGGAAACCTGTTTAGAGCCAGTTTTAGCACCTGAAACGATTGCAATCGCGCTTGCCAGAACCTACAGACTCTTAAGAGGCAGAACTATAACACATGGGTCTGTGCAGTACCAACGCACGTACTGAAGTAAGATTTTGTTTGGCTCACCAGCCCACAACCGCATCACCGCTCGTGATGCGCGTACTCACATTCGTATGCTTATTCAAGCCAAACGAACGAGCAATTTGTCACCCAACGACCATCATATGTGCATGCGCGCCTATATGACGCTGTGCGTCTCCATATTACACGATAGATCACGGACAGCTTAGCGCATTAAGCGTGATTATTAAGGTTAAAGGGGGTATTAAAAAACAGCAGCTGATGGTAGCTGTAACACTTGCATGGCTATGTTAGAGAGGTTACACAACGGTACTTAGATCTATAGGAATAACATCACGATCAAACGAAATCCTCGATCTTGCCATGACCAGTTTTCACATCTGAAGATAAACCGTTTGTTTGGCATCTTATATCCACTACTAACGAATAGGGACATGTGCTCCTCCTACAAAGTGCGCCAGTTTCTAATAAAGTTTCTAATAAGCATTGAGTATTTGACCCTCTTCGAAAATAAAATCGGTTGCAAATTATCTATCATTCCTATTGAGTCTTCATCCACAACGGATTAGCTCAAAACCCGCTGCTTCAAACGTTACCGAACACTAACTAGAACGCCGTGGAAAAATGCACCGCTGTGGTCTCCTTTCAGTGTACCGATGATCACTGTGCGTAAAATTTAATTCGTATTTGACAACCTGGCATGATTTGAAAGCACAATAACTAGAGCAAAGCACCGAATTACAATAAGTGGATTTGCGTTTTTCCCCTTGAAGAATTTAATGAAAAACTGGTTTCTATAGCATGAATCTTATGCTACCGTTCGGATGCTTGCGTCCCAAAATAGGGTGGATTTTCTTTCATACCATTTCTATCCAGAGGAGTGTTTACAGCGAACGATCTTATCCTTTTAAACGTGTGTGCGCAAATTATCGCTTTTCCAAACTAGCAAATCGATCTAGAATAGCCACAGAGTGAAACGTCTGTTTGTTTTATTGCTCAACAGCATCCAACCAAGTTAAGAGATGTCTGGTTTGTAACTGAGGCAGAAAATACTAGCAGTTGTTGCCTAACTTCCCTACGCACATTTCATCATATCAGAGCATTGACCATGTAGCTCAAACGAACCAGCGCGTTTGTTCAAATGGAAGTGAGCACAGGCAAATTTCCGGCTCAAACCTGAAATAAAAAACAAATGGAAGAATCAATCGAAACGAAAAACTGCAAAATTTGATCTTATCAGTTCGACTTTTTCTCGTCTCGCCACATTACTCTTCACCCAGTTTGGCATCAAATACATGCAAATGAAACATGCAGGGGAGGTTTAGAAACCTGGCCGTGCACTATTCACAGATATGGCCGTCAGATAGGCTGATTAAGCCGGATTGCGACAGCACAGTTTTTATTTTCGCCCTATTGAACTGAAGTTGACATAAAAAGTGAAAAATGGTTGAATGGTCTGAATTGTAAATGATCTGCGATCTGCACCAATGATTCGTCCGATGATATTTGCAAGAATGAATGTCTTTTAACGTAACCCAACAGAATAAGTTCAAGGGAATACTCGTCAGTAGATATCTTCCCGTTATTTGTCATAGCCGATTTAACGATACCATGCGGCTTTGCTCCTCTAAACAAGTTAACACAAGGTGTAATGTCAGAAAAGCCGAAATTCAACCTCCGGAGTAATTAAATAGACCCATATTAACATGCAAAATGCGTACCACTGCGCATGGAAACTTTAAAAAAGAAAAACTTGAAGCAGGTCCTGTTGTATGTTACCTTTCTTGGCCAACAATTTTGAAACCAGTGATAATGTGCTTCGATGTCAGTTGGCTTTGGGATACGAAACAGACAGCTTTGCGATAGATTTTGCGAGCTTTGAATGTGCATTTTTGATTGGCTCACCGGAATTTTAGCGGACTGTCAATTCGCTCGGAAATTTACTGATATAAACGACATTTTTTCCTGCAATCTTTATGCTTCCTTGTCTAGAGAAAATCGTGCCCATAAATGGCAGCATTTGCAGTATTTTTGGTAGCACTAGCAACTACTGAATCAGTGGAAGATAGTTTGCAATTTATCATTCGGGTTCCGACAGCGAGTTGTGGCATTGTAATCTGAAAAAGCTTGGTCATCATTCTGGTGGACATCATCATTTATGTGCACTTATTTGGCTGACCGCGCGCCCGAACAAAGTTTTTGGTTGCAAATCTCTGACGCAGTGCACCAGAACGGATGAATTAAAGTGAAAAGTAAATCATGTGCATGTTATAGTATAACGCATTTTTAGGAAACTTCAAAAGAATTCTGTATGAAAGGTGAAGTGAAACTAAAAGGAAGGCTCCAACTGCCAGTAATCAAAATGCAATCAAAATAACTCTGATTTCCAGGTAACAAGGATCATCACGGGTCGTCGAAAATCTTGCGCGGTTTCAAATCAAAGCTTGAAGAATTCATAAAAGAAATAAAAATCGGTTCAGCAAATCCATTGGGATTGACTTTGTCGAACAACGGACCGGTCAAGCCGAGATAAAAGTGGCCGCTCGAGTACCACAACAATAAGATATGAACCGCTATCTTTCTCTCTCTCTCTCTCAAGTATTCGTTTGCGGGGGTAAAATAGGACAAAAGTTCAATGTGAATAGGGTTCAAAATTTGAGTGACGGTTTTCGGAGTTTGATGCTTTTCAAGTTATTAGGTCAGTGCATATAGTGAACTGGATCGGGTTCCAAGTCTGATGAGAGGTAACTGTTAGGAAGGTAAAACGTAGAAATCGAAACCAGCAGAATAAAATTGGACATGGCATCCCATAGAAAAAGGAGAATTTTGTAATGGGGTACAACTGAGGAAATGAATCAACAAACGAATACAATCTTAGAAATAAATTAACGACAAACAGCCTGACGAAGCAAGTTTGAAAATGTGAACGATAATCCTGCTAAACAACTGATCAAGTTAACAGAAAACATATTGCACTACAAATGCTCAAATTAAAATTCAGTATAGTCGATGAGGTTCAATATGATAATTTATACAAAACCCTCTAAAAATCAAAGATCAATGGCAACTGCACATCCACACTGACAGTGCATACTCAAACATCGATAATGTATTAGCGGCCTACATGTCAGGTTCAGCAGCCAGACGACCAGATTTCATGTGGAATCAGTTACAAAATGGCGGTCTCAATCACTTCGGGCTCTTCCGGAACGTGGAACATTTTTTTCTAAAACGTCTAAAACTCAATTCCCCCTTCACCACTGGAATTTTTGTGATTATATGCTGCGCACATTAGTGTCGTCCTGAGTCACGCGGACATCGAGTCCAGTTTGTGTGGCAGCATCAGTCAACGGGTTTGAAACTTCAACAAACCTTTTTCAAAATCAAACCCATCTTCTTGGTCTGAAGAACGAAGTTGTTCAAAAAGCTGTTAAATTTAACAGTGCAACAAATCACGTGAGGGGCTATATGTTTTTAGTTTTCCTTTTATTTCAACAACTTTAAGATGAAAAAATAAAAAAATAATTTGATATTTTCTCATCAATAAGTCAGTGCTATGATTCACTTTGATTTTCGGCCCACCGAGATAGGGGAAGGACGTACGGGTGTAGTGGCGAATGGAACTTCGCAGATAGCGCTCACAAAGCGTGAACAGTGCAAGTATACGTCAGTCCTGTGGACTTACCATGCCAATGTGAGCAAACAACACGGACTTAGGCATTTGACCAAATCAAATGGCAATTAATTTATAGAAATAAGCTTGGTGAATTACTGATTTATCCACATTCTACAATGTAACACCAGGATCCAGGTGTGATAAAGCTTGGGAATATTATTCGATCGTTTTATATTTGACGATGAACCGTGCAGTAATAAAAAGAAGAAGAACTATTTTAGCCCATTTACTGGCAGGGTAATTGGAAGAATAATTCGCAAAAGAAATTTTAATTACGATGTCAATCAACAGTGATCAGAACAAATCAGGTGAATTGGATCACGTCGAGTTAACTTGTTTTTTATTTAGCCAATCGACGGTCTTCTAATATCCGAGACAGATTTCTAAATTGATGTATAATGCAGGATTTTAGGTGAAAAACGAAGCAAACGGTCATCATTAATCTTATTGTTATTGTCTATTGCAAATGAAACCAAATGAACCGTATGGACGTACTGCTTTGTTTCACATAACAATTGTTGCATAAATACAAAGGAACAAAATACAATCCTATTAAGTGGCCCTCATTTTAACATCGTTTAACAGAAATATAGGAAATATTAACTCCCAAAAGCTTTTGGGTCCACAAGACTGATTTGATATTCTACGCAATCGATCTGCTTTGTCGTTCTAGTTAGTCCTGCAAACGAATTTGAAATTGCTCTCAATCTGTTTAAAATCAATTTAGGAAAACTGTCGATCATTTTCAAAACACACGGATGGTTTTAAGTCATTTCTTAATACAATCCCTGGAATATGTGATCTCGCAACGCTGGAACTGAGTTTAGTAGTCTGATTTAGTTAGAACCATTTTTCCGAGTGCGATGTAAATTACGGGATTCACGCCGATCACAACCCATTGGAAATCTTTCTAAGAAAGTGAGGAATCTAACTTTGGAATACCAAATTAGCGTCAATTATGGATATGCGACATTCGGGTTCCTCGTGGGTTAAGGGCAGGGTGTGGAACATCGCATTTCTCTATTTATCATATCCTATTTTGTTCCACTATTACGTTTGTGTTGTGAGCTTTTCAGAAATCGTAGATTTTAAAGTTTTGCTATCCGGAAACAAGCAACAAGCGTCCTTGCTTCTGGCGAAGCATTTTGTAGAGATATATGTTCGACCGACTAACCTGTGAGCGAGTCGATACCTTTGACTATAGGAATATTCAATCTTCATTTGACTTATTTTAGGCACGACATACTGGTAGCAATGCTTACTTGGTCTTTTTAACTCGGATTTTTCTTCCGCGACGGTTTTATCGGCAAATCGCGCGAGCCATCTTTTTCCACAAATCTTCCTTGCTCTTCAGAGGTTGCACATATCTAGCGCACATACCTGACAAACCAAGGAAGCCCTTAGTGGTGTTTTCTGTCATCGATATGTTCAATTCTGTCTGTCAATATAACGGTCAAACATTGTTGCCTTGCGCAAACGCGACCATTGTTTTTGCTATTAAAAGCGTGTTATACTGGAAATGTCAAACGGCAAGCAAAATTCAACCTTTTTTAGAAAGGACGCATTTGCTTCAGTGAAATCAATACTCCACAAGTCAGTCACTGTCTGTCAGGTCTACCGCTAACTTAAGTCGGACGACGCTTACAAGCTCGCCTTCATAGGAATTTCTGCAATCGACAATCCGGCGAGTTTCGCCAGTGAGTTTGACAGTTGACCGGTATAGGCAGCCATTTATTGGCAAACCTATTTCAGTGTCAGTTCTAATAATCGGGCATAAGGGCTTGTGTATGTATGAATAAACGTGCAACCTCAGTAGGCAAAAAATAATACACCGCTGAGTTTGCGCGCTTTAATCAAAATTGATCCGGAAATACCAAGACGGTATGAAGTGGCCTTGGCTTTAACACAGTTTGTTCCGCATTAGCACTTACTTTTAGCATAAAAGAAATTCCTTCGAATTCTCCTTGGGGATCAAAACAGTATATATTGGCAACCTTTCTGTTCAAACTTGCTTCGTCATTTTTCGAACGATTAAAGCGTACCGGAAAGGGGTAGTATAGTAATTTCATGCACGTTCATGTTTCCAGCAAATTAAACTTATTAGCAAATTACATTCGTAAAATAACGTAGGCCATAAAGAACCAAAGGGAATGACACAAGAAAAAGCTATGGTAAAATGAATTTCCTTCCAGTTATCTCACGTGAGTCTTAGTTCTGAATTAATCAACTTATTAGGCAATTTTAAGAGGCCTCCGTACAAATAATAAAACTGGTGTAGTTGAGGCGTATCGAAGATTATAATAAAGAAACGGAAATAACTACCTTTCCACGGTTTCTATCATTCCTATCGTTTATCACCAGGTTGGGGTCCTGACTCACTGAGCTAAAACATAAGTTCAGGGGTATTTGATCTGTAATTGATAAACCAGTCTTTAATAATGTTCGAAATGGACCATGTATTGGGATTTTCGCCTCTCACCCGAGGATGCGGATTTATAGTCTGCCGACATATTTTGTAGAACACATCTTATAGTTTCGGCCATTCTGCAATCCAAAATGCTTTAAAATACATCGCCCGATAGAAAGTCTGTTTCTTTGCATTATTAAAAACAAAATCGGTGGAAAACAGCCTTTTAGACAATGCAATACTCTAACCCATACATCGAATGCCTGATAGATGTTTTCCAACGTATCACTTTCCAAAATAGCACCCCTTTCGTCTAGACCACAAAATTAGTAGTGTATCCTGTCGCTGTGCGAAATTGAGGATCAACGTAAGCTTACAGTTAGGTGTATTGCACTGCCGCTTATGAATCTCTCCTGAGTAGTTTGCAAGAAAGATGTCAAATGACTTTGGGAACAGATGATCCAATGGTCTTCACTGAGTCGAAGAAAATGTGTTATCACTCTGCTATTCCACTATTTAAAATAGCGGCTGTGATTAAATGAACCAAGCTGCTGTCATAAAAATCCTAGGGAAGCAAATCCCTAGTCCACCGGCCACTGATGCGGTAGAAACGAGTTCGACCCTACGCAAATACCAGTTTCAGGAAGGAGATGAGTGGTCTCCGTCCATCACTGTGGGTTTTATAGGCTACAGGGATAAGCCTTCCGTGGCAATCCTGTTTCAATCAAGTAACGTATGTTTCCTGATTCTTTTGCCAGAATAACACTTTTCTGAATGGATATGACAATGATCTTCGCAATATGCAAATACTGACCACCGTGTTCATCTCACGAAATTACGGGCACAAGGCATTACTAAGCTGATGAGCGAACTTATATATTCTTCTGTCAGTAAATTTCAGTCACAGTGTAAATGGCTCGAAAGCACATATGTAAAATAATACGCCAATATACATGCAATTGAAATGCAGCTTCAAAGATCAGCACATAGTTCCAGCCACTAAATAAATTCACATGTATAAGTCTGTTTGGCAGGCAAATGTTCTGTTTCTTTGTGGTTCGTTTATCAGTAACCCTAGAAGAAATCACTCGAAAAGGAAGAGGTTTATCATCCTCATAACCACTGATGATTTCCCGTACTCGGTTTCCACAAAGTTTGTTTCCCCGTTTTTCTCGTGAAATGGATCGTTGTCAGTGAAAAGGGTGGACCGAAAAATGCGGCATAACTTGGAAAGAGCAAAAGTCCTCGTGATAGACACAAATTTCGCCAATTCGGGATGTCATTTCAGTCTACCTTTTCAACTACAAAAGAAATGCTTCAAACAGAATGACAGTTAGGGTTCTATGTAAAGTCACCAACAAAATGACGAATTGATTGTTTGATCAGGTGGAAAAAATGAAGCGCATTTGATTAGCCTTAAACAGAAGTGAATTCTTCGCATATGTATGGGTATATCCCAAAGTTTTTCTCTCCAAATCGGTAAAGCTGCGAATTGCGGAAATATTTTGTTAATTTCTACTGTAGTCACCAGTATACTTCAAAAAACCGAGAAGAATTCATTCTGAGATTATTTTGTTGGACGTTTATGAGGGGCTAAATCCGGGACGGATTTTTTTCTCCTGGATCTGTTCTATAGTACAACATTTCTGTTGAACTTCTTCAGGACAGGCTTCATCTCTCCTAATGCCAGTTTGATAAGTGATTATGTTGTCCGAATTGTCGCTATTGTAAGCATTGTGTGCACAAGTGAACTCTTGAGTCGGGATAGCCCAACCATCTCCAGTCATTTGGGAAGACGCCAAAGCCATCCAGGTTTTGCAAATTCGGTCACCATAAGGGAATACTTTCCATGGTTACTTGACATAAATAATAGTACTACACATCATGGTACAGGTTTGCTCATATCTGACATATATAAAACCTGGACAAGTTTCCTTTTTTCATTTAGGAATTGGATTGTAGTGTAATACATTATTAAGACCATCTAAAAGAAGGCTGTTGGGATTTTCTCTTATACATCAGGAAAGCGAAAGGTGCAACGTAAAATGGATGGTGACGATTTTATCTTCGTTCCAGGAAAAAGGCAGTCAGTAAGGATTTTTTGGTCAAAATCATCTTGCCGCCATGGTTTTGGCTGCTGGTTTCAAGAACAGTTTCAGTGATATGCACCCTAGTCGGATTGCATCAATTGCCAAAAGCTTAATGGAAATGCTGCCCTGTTGTCTTTTTCGAGTAAATTCAAGATCGTATAATTTTCACTGTCACTAGTTCAATTTTTAATTATAGGTAACAGAAAGGAAATCCGCACCCCTCATTGACGATGAACTTGATTTTTTTCAACTTCTAGTCTAATCATTTTTTTAATTTGCCTAACGGATTAACTAACTTCCACAACCTCAGACGGATTTTAAGCCTGGCGGACAGTACAAATAGGATTGTTTTAGCGTGTATTTCAGCCGGACTGAATCCATACAAGTTGTTCTCCTGTTATTAAGATGATTCTCACCAGAGAAACGGGGAGAAAGGAAAACCAAGATATTATAAACGTGTGTGATTACAAAACCTCGCTTAAAAAGATTATGATAAAAACCAGCTCACTATTATTATTTATGGTCTGGAAACTGACACAAATGCTGTGCAATAGAAATGTGAGACTTTGTTGTCCATGCAAGGGTTCATGTTTAGTCATGGGTGCAATCCACGGTTTCCTACCATTAGTGCCATTTCACTTACATGAATATTTGTTACTTGACAAGAGGTGGATTATAACTCGTTTAAATACTTAGCCTTGCTACCGTTATCCTGTTTCTAGTGGACCGGAAAATGTCACGTCATGTGGTATGTTATAAGCAAATGGGTACTTCTGGAAACCAACATTGTGAGTTAAAGAGTAAATGAGCCTAGTCTCTGGGTTGATGACTAAGTTGTTCCTCTATTCTTAACCTCACAACAATGCTCCTTCTTTGTATGCTTAGAATGTTGCCGTTTATATTGTTTCGTTGAAAGATATGAAATTGGTATCTCTCGAATGTAATCTGAATACAGTCCCCATTATGACCAACGAACCAATTACAGGGAAAAAAATTACATAATATCGGAAGTATGCTTTCTTTACATTAGGCAGTCCTCTTGTTAAAATATAGCAGACTCTTCCAGAGTGCATTCAAATTAACGAAATTTTGCCAATTACGAGGCAATAAAAACAAACAACAGGGTGAAGTGGACGCTGTAAATCCAAGACAAGGTGCGTCTCAAAGGGAATACTCCATGTGATCGCTGGTACTTAACAAACTTAAGTTTTAACAGTTGACGGTGAGTGATATCCATTAACTTCATCTACACACGGGGCAATCTGAACTAACGAATGAAATTTCAATAAAATTTTTTATGCGGCTATTCACGAGAGAGTGCATGCACGAAACAGACAAATATGCTATTCAGCTTTTGAGCTCCTACTATGTTGCTTTTGGGTTGGCATATATCAGAGAGGCTACGAACGATGCTTTGATCAATTTTTGTGACTGCTTCTTAGTGTGCGTCTTAGTTTCACCTAATCGTTTACGATCTGCCGCCAGTTGCCCGGTACCGGAAATCTTGTCAGAAGGGGTTGCTTAAACGGAGATAACTCGTAGTCCTGATGATTGACACAGCTGTGAACAAGAAATCAACCTAGGATACATGACTTACTTATGGAAAACAAACGGAGCCTGAGCAGTTCCTTAGTCCGTGGCACCACAAAGGAAAAACGAACAATCAAACGGAGGACAGAATTTTGTTTTGTTAGAAATAATGACGGTGTCACGCGAATTATCGGCGCAAATTTTCAAGCCATCATGAAGGCAGGACTACACCAGTTTTTCTGTCGATGGAGTAAAATCCGTCATCAAAATATATATTTATCTATGCATAGTTTTTTCGAACTTTTTAATTAGGGGTGCGCTATATCTTTATAAAATAATTTTTATGGAACAAATGAACGCTGCCGATGGTTTCAGCGGTTTGACGGGAATAAGACAACGTAACATCAAACTCACTCATGATTGATATCCGGACCAAACGACGTAAGGAGTGTATCGAAAAATCGATGCGCCAAGTTTTACAATCAAATGCATTTGATTGTAAAACTTGCCTTGAGAAAGACTACCCACGGTAGTCGAAACGTTGGCGCATTACATCTACCAACAACGCTGTGTTATTAACATTATAACACTCATGATTGACTTTGTGAAGACCAAACCGGACACGACAGAATCAAATTCGGTTGGGAAATCTGCTGTTTCCCGCGGACGAACTATATTCTCTCGTTAGTTTGTCTGATGAACATTTAGCCCAAGTTGTGCTGTTTTCCAATTCTTCGAGTTGTTTGTTTTAAACGAACACACTTTTGTTGTATTTAGTCTTATTTTCGGCTGCTTTTCGAGTACGCGAATGATTACCTGGAACCGGCTGCATAAAAAACAGTGGGGGTCGACAGTCGCTCAATCTCCCGCTTCATATATTTGTGTACGCAGAGCCTCTGCAGGCATCTGTTTGATGACGTTCTCCTATGGGGTAGCATACTAATGGAATTGTTCTATATCGGGTGTCTCTACAGTAATTGTTTCACCCCAAATAGTTTACCGATGAACTTGTCGATACTAGTTTCCCAAGTTCTATCTGAGGTGCGTTTTTTATTCCCTGTTTAATTACTGATCACCATAAGGTCGATACAAAAGTTCTCCTGATTTTAACCTCCTTACTTGAAATGATATCAGCAAAGTGGGTAGGCTATGGGAATTCAAATAACAGATGCAATCCCTTCTACATGTTATGTTGAATTAACAAACGGTCAGTTGGTTCACACGACGTTTGCACAAAGGAAAGCCGCGGATTATTTTACCCCATCCCGCCACCGTCTTGATTTTACGATTATTCAAAGTACGCTGTTTGAAAACAATTAATTTCAATGATATGTATTCAACTTCGAGTAACATCTTGAAGCATATCCGTATTTTGACTTTGGAATGTACCAATTTATTTGCTGGTATTTTCTTATTTGTGCTGAATTTGAAGCCTAGTTCCGATGGAAAGATGAATGCAAAGAGGTTGAATTATTCACTGTTAGAACAGTTAATCAGGCCTAAGTTTTACTAGTTGTCCATTACTGGATTCCGGTAAAGCCTCAACCTATGAGTAATTTTGTTAACTCATGTGTTCTGTGCTTTGCACTAAACTGATTCCTCTGGTGCCCCTACTACGAAAGCAGCTGTACTTACTGGCACACGGATGAGGTAAGCATAGAGCTAACCAACTATAGGTCTCCTTTTCTTGTCCGTCTATGTTGCCAAGTATTTTCCCGCAAAAACAAAGAATTCTTCCTTACTGGTGTGCATCTGTTTTGAAATCCACTAACAGGAAGCGCAGCTCGTTTTACTTGACATCCCGCCAGCAGGGTCTACGGGCTGCCCTTATTTTGTCATTTTTCGAGCCAGACAGTTTGGTTGTGTGATACTAGAACGAAACGAAACGAAACTATTTTTGGTTCTTTTGGTAGAGTTCGTTTCTACCTAGGCGTTCTTCTGCTTTCCCAACTTGTAGTAACATGTATACATAATGTGGACTGAAAAGAACTTGAACAATTTACCGTCGTTTGATGAACTGTGTTTAGTATCCATGACTTCTTCTGCAATCAAAGAGGGACTTGGATGATGAACTTAACCAAACCATTATTTTGCGCTAGCTGTAGCGTTTTGGAAGGCATGAGTCTTCGTACTGGCCATAAAAAACAACCAAAAGTTACGCCTACCAACATTTCGGGTTGCACGGTTTTTTCGGTGGCCTGTTGCAGAAGAGAAACTACTGCGAATCGAATTATATGGGTGATTTTATCGACTTAAATCCATTATATTGTCCCCAACTGCTTCATTTCTGCTAAAAGTTACCGAATATTTGCGGGTTGCTTGTTAAAGAAGCACTCAGAATGAGCTTCGATTAAATGAATCTTCCTTTTGTGTAAATGTAGCTCAGTGGTAACATAATTAATAATCATAACAGCAGTAATTAAGTGTCGAAGGACCGGATACTGTTCAAACATCCGGAGGGAAAATAATACTAACTGTGGTTTACAGATGCGAAATGCTCAAATATCGAGCTTTTTCCTGTAACGCATAAGCTTTTATAAGGACGGGCGGAGGAACTTTCGCGGAAGCAGAAGACCGGACTTTCCATACCTGGAAACTCCACTACCGTTTTGACTATAAAATATCTTTCAATGCACTAAGAAGTTGCACAGATGGTGTCTCATTACTCATGCAAAACTGGTTTGGAGTCGGGATGCAGGTGAAAGGGGAAGTCAGAAGAAAGACAACCGGCTCACGAGAATATCGCGATTCGCTGAGCATTCTGGTTGTAATTGCCTACATTACGTCTCCTTGGGGACTTCAGTTTGTCAGTGAAATCTCGCGCTACCTGAAATCATGAGGGGATACTTGGTTTACTGGAATCCGTCAGAAAGTGCACCATCTGAGTGGGTTCTGCGCACCGGCGCTTGAGACGTAGTCATCGATTAAATTAAATGTAAAATGATGCCCTATGAAACAATCATTTGAGAACGAATGCCATTCATTTCATTGAAACTCCGCTGTCATATGTTTCACCATATTATCCAGATCCGCCAGCAGAGTGACACTTAAATCTGATCTTTCATTGTATGAACATATTGTAAGGAAACAAGAAGCAACGCATATCATACATGGTGAAGAAAGAATTCTGTTCACATTCAGCTGTTATCCATGGTTTTCGAGGTAACTGGTGCTAGAAAATCTGTAAGACTACTATAGGGAATGTTAAACAAAAGATGAAAGGAGCAAATTCTCAACATAGCATTGGTTAAGTGTTCAGTTTGTTTCCATTTAGAAAGGACTGAACCCGCCTGCGAAAATGCCTTGATAAAGCCACCCATTATAAGATCAAAAGCATCCGACAAGGTGCAATAAGTAAACACATTCACAGATATCATGCCACCAACTTAATGTTCTGTGAGATGAATTCCGTGGCTAGGTAACTAATTACACCTGTACTCTGCACCACATCGAGAACATGCGAGAGAATTTTCTTTATGATTTACGGGCTGAAATGATTGTTCGAGTGAACTGGAAGCTGCCTGAAACGTGTATTGTCGTAATATCATCGTTTCTTAATCCACTTAAAATGGTATGGAAATTTCATTGGAGAGAAAGTCTACATAAAGATACTCAGGCCAAGTTCTACCAAACCAACTAACAATGGCTGCCTGAATTTTCCATTTGCTAATGTTTCAAGAATTTGAGACGAAATTCAGTACTCTGTCCTGACTGAGACACATTCCCGTCCACTAGGAAGTGGAGTTGTTACAGCTCGTATAAGAAATCAAATGTCAAAAGTCTATGGGCATCGAAGTGGAAAACTGCCGCCACACGAATTGCATGTATCGATATCACTGGCAGCAAGCAGGAATCAAGTTGTACTGGTTCATCTCATCATTGGAAGCTGAGCACACATCAGAAACTTATTGGTTCCATTAAGTCAAATCCTAAGGTTTTTTCAGTGATACAGAAGCAGTAGGGACATTTCTGGTGCAGTGAACGTATGAACAAACGAAACTGTACAACGAAAATCCACATGACTGGAAGCACTTAATGCGAAGCGATTTCAATGAGGAATTTTCGAAAGACTATTCGCTCACAACGGGGATTAGTCATTCAATATCCTTCTACATTGGCTAGGTGCTTTACGGAGAGAATTTAAGTTCACTGCAACTGGAATAACTCAAAGCCTAGGAGCACCAGACAGACATAAATTCCAGTTTAAGTAACCTGTATGTTTATTTGAGTGCCAACTATCACATGTGAAATCGAGTCAGTTAGCGACGTACACCTATCGCAGCAGTATTCGAGGAGGCAACGCAGTCTGAAGGATCCATGGACAAAGGTTCACCGACCATTGAGTTCGGTTTTTGCAGGGTATCATCCACGGTGTGTTTGCTTCACTAGAAACCACACCCAGACTGGTAGATTGAATCCTGTCCTGGGACTGAGAAACCTGAGTCAAATCAACATTAACTTTCAGACAGCTTGTACTCCAGTCGTTGTCCACTAAAGACCACCGAGAAATCCACAGTTAGGAATCATCAACAGTGCATATCCACCGCGCCCGAACTGGGACGCGAACCCGGGACGAACGATTCTGAGTCGAACGCCTTAGCCATTACGCTACCGGGCAGGCTCTGAACGGTTTGTTGAACTTCACCACATGATGTTGCACCTATTTGTCACTGATTTGCACGGTTACTGTCCGTTAGCTCACAGCGATCGATGGTGAGTTGGGCGATGATATCACATGGTGAATTATTTCATGAAAACATTCAATCTCCTACTACTAAAAAAAATCCACAGTTCTCAGGAAAAATAACAGAAGATTAAAATGCCTTCAAAATACTTTGATAGGCAAAAATTGCGGATAAGTAGTCTAGATTAATTAGAAACAATCTCAGCCGCCCTAGACTCACTGTGACCGTTCAACAGACTGCTACAGAGCACTATTAACAGGTTGACTTGGTAGTGAAGTTTGCTTATGGTTTCATCGTCCTCCATAAGTCGGGATCTTTGCACACAACAGGAAAGGAAGCATTTTGGAAAAACACTTCCTAGAGAATCCGGTTACGAAAGCATTTTGGGGAAATGGTGTCATTGTGTACACCAGTTGCCAAGCTGACACATGAAATCAAAACCCTTTATACCGAGGTAGTCAACTTCATACAAGGAGATTAAACTAGCTGCAACGGAATTCATTTCTATTTTCATGACATTTAACAAAAACTCAAACGATTACTTAGGCCTTCAAAGGATTTGCTTAACAACCACAAGTGTGCATGCCTCGGGTATATTACAAACGTACGTAGATGAATTTTGGGCTGCAAGATTGAGGTGTCAAGGTATTTTTAACCATCGCGTTGGCGTGAAACACGCAGCCACTTAGTGGACCCAATTTTATGTCCAAAGCTAAGTTTGCTATCTGGTTAGCCAGACGGACTGTGACGGTCGCAGATAATCAATAGTCATATCCACTATCCTGGTCGAAATTAAGCGTATCAGCGACGAAATCGTCCTGATAATGGCAGTCGATAAACCGAACTACAATGCCTCATGATGAGTCAAACAATAGCCATCAGCCGAATTAGCCAAGGCCCTATTTGATCACTGATTGTTAATCATAAAAGACCGGTAGAAATGATCTTTTTTAGTCTAATAAACGAATGTGTCTGTTGAGCTTGGTTTTTCTCTTTGGAACCGTCCGGAACGTAAGATGGAATCGGTAGTCGACCGACAGGCAGAGGCCAGAGAAAACTCCAAATACCTTTACATGTTTTGAAACAGGAATCTATTAAACAAGCTTGGCAACATGCTGAAATCCTTTGCTCAATTTGATGACATGCTGATCATAATGAAGTTTGAAGAGATGGTTACTGAAATACCCGAAAGTAATTGCTAAATGCCGGAAATGTTCATTCTGTAGTTGGCATCTGAGAATATAGTCATATGAATAAATCGTCAACCAACGAGGGCGGGACTCACTACCGAGAGCTTTGAACGTGCACTCTTGTGGACCGAACTTCATCAAATCCTGTAATTTCGACACTCAGAATCGCTTCAACAACCACCACTGTGTTGATGAGAATACTGTACCTTTCATGTCATTGGGAAACAAGTTGAAATAAAATATGTGAAAGTTGGGTTGTGGTTTTTACGATGAAATTGCATGAATGACAAGCAGAATTTTGGTTGACGCTTTTGACTTATTGCATAGTGCTTAGTCAGTTTTCAGTTCACGAGAACAATTCATGGTAGACGGTGGATTCAGTATGTGCGCCGTATTAGTTTTTGACAGATTACGTTCAGCCTGCACTATATACCTGGATCGTGACCTTCATCCTGCAATGCCACTATTATTGAAAAGGGATTTTTGTACATAAAAGATTGCGAAAATCTAGAGTCATCAACGAAGATTGCCTTGTCCAATCGAGAAAATTTCCAGATGTAAAACATTGTTCCGGTGACGTGCATTCCGAGAACCGGATTGACGAAGTGCATTGTTGGTTGTTATTTCCGACTGGTTTGTAAGACAACATAAAGGAAAGTGGTCCTTTAGCAATCTCGATCGAACGGATTCATTTCTTTGCAAACAGGCCAGGCTTTAAAGCCAGTAATAATTCTTTAATGTGCAAGATAGACAAAATTGCCATTTTCGATTGTCATGAACACGGTATTCACTGTGCGCGTTGTGACCAAGACTGTGAGTCACGTTCACGAGTCAGAGCGTTGGATATAGACGATTATCTGGGTAGACGTGTTCGCTTTATAATTCAGTCTACTATGCGCAGGATAATTATTACGGCAAAATCTATTCTTCCAGGAATCGATTGAATTGAACGCCACGAAAACACACAGAGCACGCTTGCATGGTTTCTGATGGGCAAGATGTTGGTCAAATTTACTGTGACTAAGTCAATGAAACCTTGACTGGAACCCCAGAGCACCAGCACAAATCTATCAGTCCTCTAGAGAATACTACCCAATAAACGGGACAGATACTGATAATAGTTACGCTTATGCGACTGAATTGCTGTCAACTCTACTACTACTGCTTACACCATTGGTTTCACTACCGATAAGCTCACAACATATATCAAGTATAATTGGCGGTCTGTATAAGCACATGCAACAACAATAGGCAAATTCATTTTTATTGATTAGACCCTGCGGTATAGCAGCATATATTCATGACTACATTTTTCGGGAGTGAGGGGTTGGTGAGGATCATGCCCAAATTAATCCAGATGCTTTCTGACTGTTGAATTACGTCGACTGATTGTTTTTTCAAGTTCCTTCGGTCAAAATGGAAGTAGTCTGAAAATTATTTAACGGAAATCTGTCTTTTGAGCAGCTGAATTCCGGTTTAAGATGAAGGCCTTGAGAGCACTAAATAGCGCAGGCTCCCTTGTTGAGTCATTCAATTTGTTTGATACATGGTCGCCTAAGTTTTTTTTTAATTGACCTGTTATAATATCATCTTTACCGCGGACTGTCTAACGTCGCCAATGTGATTGCTGGAATGTCCGCAAAATTCACATTGGAAACGCCGCCGTGGCGCTAAGTTTCTTTTTTCTGAACAAACGAAATGCCAATAAAAATGGTCACTAAAATAGTTCGTACAATATGTGTAACGAAAATGATGACCGCTGTTTGATTTTTACATGGGAGAATGGTCTCCGGAACAGCGGAGGAAAACACGATTACGGCTATTGTTTGTTGATGCATAGGGCATGCCGTTCAGAATATACACGAAAAACATTTACATGTTGGAACAGATAACCAAGAAACCATTTCTTCAAAGAGCAACAACTCCCCTTTCTAGAGGCGCACCACTTGATTTTAAGCAAGGGGAAACGGAGGTTTTAATTCCCATTTGATAGCGTTCCATTGCCAGTATTTTGAGTGAACGGACTGCCAAGTGTCATTTTACTCCAGTTACCGGACTCCTTCGTCAACCGAAGCTGATTAATGTCAAATAATAAAATTTGGACAGGAACATTTCGTCCTTTAGATAATATCTTAGTCCCAGGGCCACCCGGTACTGCCTGCATCTTAAACGTCTTATTGTCCAAAATAGTTTGCTTTTGACGAACACAAACCTTTTGGTTTCCGCGTACAGAAATATCAAAAGAGAAGATGTAACCAAGCAGTTTTTCATGTTTTTGAACAGATTTGAGATTAATTTTGACTGATGAAGCATTTCCCCGAGTTTGAAAAAATCAGAATCGAAAATGGATTTCCAGTTGTAATAAGTCATGATTGTCACTGAAATCATCAGTAAGAACGTCAAATATTTTCAACCCATGGACGAACTTAACAGAGTTTTCTTACGAAAATCAATGTTTACAGGTATCTGTACAAGGTCACTACTTCAACAGTCTGTGATGTAGAGTATTTTAAATATTGTCACCATTGCCTGGCTGTTCTGTTGTAAGATAAACGTGATCTGTCGCGTATTTTTGACTATGCCCATGCAGAGGCACGACAATATTTCACAAAAAGAAGCAGATTTGGGCTCACCGAAATTGCACCGGGTAGTCTGACCGATCTTAGGGAATAGGTTTTTCTGCCATGTAACATCCGTCACCTATAATTGGGAACTGGAAAGCAGAAAAGTAGAGAAAGAAGGGATTTTTATTGTTTGCTGCTACCAGTGTCCAGGTCTTCTTTGATAACAGTTTCCATTTGTTTTGGAGTGCAAAAAGAATGCCTGGTGGCTCTCATATTTTTCAGGTTGCAATAGTTCACGTCAATTGTCAAATTAAAGTCGTGAAAAAGTGGTGAAAACCTGCTGGATCAGATAAAACCAAAAGTATTATTTTTAAGTTCCTAAACAGTCAGCATTCAAGGCTACTTGTTCATCAGCATCATCTTTTTTCAAGTTCACCGTGTTTTTGATGTCTAGAAATGATAGTCTTTAATGTTATTTGTTGACTTTCTGTCTCTCAGCTGTCAATATTATCGGGCTAAATACTCCTTGGTGCAGCTGCACACTCAAAGGGCCTTGAATCGCGAAACTGGTTCAGGCGAATTTTTGAATACCCTTTGGTTTGTGAGAAAGACAGAATAGTGAAAAATCGAGACAAGGTGGTGTTTGGCTCGCTGAAATTTTTCACTGTTTCGTGTCATATACTTTCGAAGAGAATTCATAGTTCTAAAACCGCTTCAAACAAGTCACATCTAAGATTTGGATTATATTTTGACTGTTGCTTCACGAGGTTTATTTGATTAGCTGTGTTCTGTAGTAGTACAAGACGGCCGGAAGTTTCCATTAACTCCCATCCGTCTCCATATTCCCTTTCCCGTTTGACCGAAGTCTTTGGATTGCTATTCTGTTTTTTCAATGTTTCTTTTCTTTTTTTTTACAATTTTGTAACATTTATGCCAACGTGACACTTTCTGAACTTACTTCCTAACTAAATTGATATTTTCTGTTAGGTGAAGTCAACAGGCTTCTCATCTACGCCACATTTACGGTGCACAGCTGCTGATCTGATAACAAGTTGCAAGCAATTTGTTTTCATGTAGCAGTTGCTGGATATTGTAAGCATCATTTTTAACAAGTGATTTGCCAACTTAAACATCGGAATTCCACCACGTGCAACTAAAATTGTTCAGAAGTCATCCTGAAACATGACGTTACATTCAAAAGCTTTTTCACCTTGAGTAGATTTCGGTTTGCAAACCATAATTGATGTGGATTTGCAACCAAAATATGTCAGATTCGAATCCCTCGAACACGCGTGGTTCTTCCAGTCCCGCAATTGTTTGCAATCGCCCAAATCTGTAGCAAACAAAAATGTAAACTTATAAAAATGATCATTGAATAACCACTTGGGGTTTGCACTTTTTTACTTTTTAAAGCCCACAGCTTACTTCAATGCGCCGTTCCTTAGGTATTTCAAGAGACTAAGGTAATCGAGCATGTGCACACACAACGCAAAGCTGCATCCAGTTGGTAGAAGAGAGTTGTTCAGATTCAGGTTTGATCGGTGGAGGCCAACATAGCGCCTTTATCTCGTTAAAAATTCCTGGACGTATTTGATCTCCACCTCAGTAGGCTTTTTCCCAACCCGAAACCTTTCCGATTTCTACATAAGTTTGAAACTTTAACAGATCATTGGAAGTGTTACTGTTATCTAGTATGAACTGGACATATAAGCTGCACGTGGAGTTAGTAGTGAAAACGTCTTAAGCATCCTATGACCACCATGAATTACTCATGTGCCTCATCCCAAAATAGGTTTATCAAATCAACTCACATAATATTTTGTCTTTCTTTTATTGTCTTTTGCGGGTTTGTACCGATAAGGGTGAATAATGAATTTCCGCTACCTGTGATAATGTGAACCCTTCCCACTGAGAATCCGCGACCTCAAACATTTCAACTACGGGCATTTCGAAACGCAGAAAAATTTTCTTTCTTTCTGTGATAATTTAGTGGGTCTCCTCTTATAACACTCAAGCCTGGCCCCGTTTATTTCAACAATAAAGAGCAAGTGGCCTATTTCTTTTACTAATCTTAAACAAACGGTAATTCAGGTCAATTCATCTTGAAGCTCACTAGTTATTTACCTCTTGTGTAACCGGCTCATTGTCTTTTCTTGGTTGTTCATTTCGGGGGACTCTGATACTTGCCTCTGAAGGCATGATATGAACATTATCGCTTTTCCCCGAACAACGGCAAATCCGAGTGATTTCGAACTTGGATTCGGAGGTTTTCAGGAAAAACAACAGTTTGCTTGAATCCAAGGTAACTTCGTCCATGTACGAGGTCCGGCACATGGAGCGCGATTTCGTGGTTTGAATGATGTGCTGTGTCTGGTAACGCCACTCATAAAAACGGGGTAGATAGTGCTCCATTTGAGGAACAAAACTGTCACTTCCGCATAGCGAAGCGCTCACTAATATCTGGAAGAGGGCTTACAAGAGTGTGAGCAACTGATTAACTCTGGTTCCGCAACTTCGGTGAGGAACAATAAAAATGTTTGTGCCTTAAATAGTTTTACGATATTGGTTGATTTCATTTTTGAATAAACCTCAAATTGTTCGCCTAAACATATGCCTATATTTATCTCAACTTCCTCTCTTTACGCCTAAGTAAAGACGGTGGGGCCGAGGTTAAGCTGCCGCCGTTCGTTTTGATATTTTTCATTCCTGGGTTGCTTTAGGTCAAAACACTATTGGCTAACACTAAAAAGTCTACTGCCTGATGACATTCACAATCCATTCAAATAGCAGCAGTGCAGTCCATAAGCGAGACTTTTCCGTTATTGCTTATTATCGTAAACAACATTTGTCTGCAGAACGGAATCGCCGATAGTCTACGCTTGACAGTCAATTCACCTTTTTTTTCAAACTTCTGTTGGTATTTAACTGCGAAACCCGAATTAACATTAAAAGAACAATGTCCGCATTTGGCTTGATCATTTACATTTTAGACTACATTCTACTGTTAGCAAACAAGAGATGAAGTAATTTATTAGCTCATATATGTTTAAAAACATCAAGTGATTAACAAAATTGTGTATTTCCGGTAGAGATATGAAACTGTATGCCCACAGGGTTTTGTTATCGAGGCTCAATAATTCGTTACTTTGCAAAACTGTTTATCCACCAACGCATATCTACACTTGGTTTGCCAAACAGAATTTGATTTTCGAATAACGTTAAAGGGTTTATAAATGCCGAACTAGGTTAGGTGCATTTCAGGCAACTCTTCAGTTTTGGCTATAAAAACCTTTAGTTTGAAAACAATAAAATATTTCGGGTGAATGACCCTCTTTGATACCATTCGTTGGATCCTTCAGTTGCCGGTTGTCGTCATACGGGCTGCTAGGCTTGTCTGGAAATGTTACGAGGCGTTCAAAGAGTTCTCGCTGCAGAGAACGTTAATCAGTAACCATGTAAGGAGAATTCAAATGTTAACAGCCCATCGCTATCACTATCGTTTGTCTCAGCTTGACTGAACCAATTTAACTTGTGTTCTTGCGTCCGTTCTTGGCTCTACCCGATTATTAGTATTACCTCTCGCGAACAACATTAGGTGTTTTTTCAATCAATTATTCATCCCGTCAGTCAGCTATTCACTTTTTTCACTTTTGCTTGTTACCTCGAAGTAATTAGGTTTATTCTTTTCGTGTCCGTTCTTTTCGCACTGAGGTTGCACTTGCATAGTCAAGCCTGCCAGGCCATCTCTAGCCAGCATGAATTCAACGCCATTGAAGACGATTTTGCCTGCATTCATGGCCTATCTCTCCAAACTATTCTTCTTCAGTTGAACTCGTCCATGTGCTCAGTTGTATTTTCCCCAGTTGTGATGATTCCTTATTACTTGTCCGTGCCATTTTTAAGTACGAGCTGGTGTGCACTAAAACCTTTAACAAATTTTAGTTTAAGCCGTTCATAAGGCCAGTTTGTTTTATTACGAAGTGCCCTCGCTCTCTTATTCATTGTTCTTTCGGTTCAGTTATCTTCTCTGCACTGTCTTAAGTTACTCTTCGTGAATTAAACAGGAATCCCATTGATAAGCTACACTACGTAGGCCTTGGACGTTCAAATCCATGCACTATGTTCACCATACATGTAGTTTTTTGCACTCCAGAGCAAATTATTCACCATTCAACTTGAATTGTTTTGCACAATATTCAACTGTTCGGCTTTGATGAGTCGATAGTAACAAGAATCATTTCAATAGGAAGCCGAACAGAAGAATTTGCTTTGCACGATCAACCAGCCGACTTTTGAAAGCATTCTCAGCTGATCTTTCATCTAGGCGAGATTTGTCGACAAAAATTCGCAAAACTCAATCGACAGACCTCTATTTCTTTATTTGATCTTCACTAGTTCTATGTTACTCATTCAAATTATTCTATCTGAACTGTGTTAGATTTTTACACGCTCGTTTTTTCACAGAAACAATTTTGGTCGACTCTACAACGTTCCAGTACGATTCAGTAGAAGGCGCACAATGGACTGTTCTTCGACAATCCGAAGGACCACTTGTAAATTGTTCACTTTTGTCAAATTCGGTACCTGAATAACTTTGTACGAGTGGTTGTGGGAGAGAAAAAACAAGATACCGAGCTGCCTGCAGTAAACCTAGTCAACATTTGATACGCATTCAATTGGTTTTTACTGCGCACTACACAGTGTAAAATATCAAACAACTAATTGGATTTTGTCTGAAGAAGTGAAAGGGAAATTCGTAGATTTTCATGCAGTAGTTTATGCTACTAGCAAAGTAGGTGTGTATGTCTGTTTTGTATGTGTGTGTGTGTACCTATGATTGAGGTATCGAAACTTTACGTGTGCGAGCGGAATTTTTGTCTGGCCACATTGTAACTGGTGGATAATGTGCACTCATTCCAAAATTTGTAATCACTGCACACGAACATGCACACAAATATGACCACAAGCGCACGGGAATGTTTGCCCGAGATTTGTCAGTACGGTATTCTGCTTTCGAAAAGGGTCTTTGCAATCGCCCCTGTATCAAGGTATGTGTCGAGTTTAACAATCCTCCTGACAAGATTTTTTTATCAAGTTCGATGGAACACGTAATCTGACTTGTCTCTTCGTAAGTCTCTGGGGAAATCAAACCTACCGAGTGACGGGAAATCCAACTACTGTGTGCCGTGGTTCATCTTTGGCTATCTTGTTTCATTGCTACTGCTCTCAGTGGATATTTTGTGAAACTGGATGACAAATTTCTCCTCTCTCCCATGTTGTTCTAGTTAATGGGATAACCCGAAAGTGGAGCACAAGCTTACTTTCAACGGTACCAGCAAATTAACTTACCATTAACTGTTAGAGAAAAATAAACACCTTGATCGAATGTGGTTTGTGTTCCTGAGGAACTTGAGAGAAGTTCTAAAAAATCGAGCCGATTTGACATGCAACATCAGCTTGAACAGAGTAGAGGAAATTCGCGGTCTGTTTGTCGAAATCAAGGTAGTAATAAACGGACTGGTATTGAAAATCATGCAATTAGACGAAAAGCACATTCTACTCCGTTTTAGTTTATCGGAACCGAGGATGACTGATTTGCCTACGTTGCGATATATAAACGTGAACGACACTGGTTCGGGTCATGAAAAATTTGACCACCGTTGTGTCAATCCAAGAGCAAAAGTTTTAGGAGGGAAATATAATAGAACGATTTTGGGAAAACGTGAGGACTGTGGAACCTTATACTCACTCTTGAAACTCTGTTCTTGGTATTTAAAATACTTGTAACAGAACCTATGAATTTATATCTGATGAAGTAGTATATAATGATAAATATTATCCTTCTCGATGCCTGAATCTTCTAATGATTTGGTTTGCAAAGGTGTACGCGGGGAAATTCAATCCTTTCATGAAGAGGATAGGAGCTCCGAGTGAAGCTCATCAAACTTCGTCCTAATAGCACCAGATGAATAGAGAGTACAGTCTATCGAAATAAACCCAAACCAGACAGTTCGGCTGAGGTTGTTTATCGGTTTTTCTGCCAAATGCGTATGTATGCTAAATCCTAACCAGGATTATACAGCTGCATATTGCTTTTGGGATTTTCATTATTGAATTCGGTGCAAAACACTCCTGCTGATAATTAGTTTATTCGAGAATTTCTCGTTTTCTGTCAACTAGCCTAGATGAATTCGATCGATGGGTGAAATTTTAAATGGGATTATAGAATTATCGTTCGTGTTAGAGGCAGTGCCTTTTGAACATTACGAGTGCTCCACTTCTTATCCTAGGTCAGACACGATTCAAAACGGGGAGCCCCACCCGACTTGAGAAAATTTGGAAATGTAAATTGCGAATGAAAATGTTCATTGATTTAATACGCCATCTCGACCAAATATACTGAACAGATATTCAGACCGAGATACCTCATGCTCAGGCGCGGTATTAGTGTAATAATAAAGTAGGCCTCCAAGTAAGATGGTCAAACAGGAGTGAAACGGTAACCCTGTAGCGCAGTCTATCACAAAATACTGGGCGATTCATCATCATAAATCATGGTTGCATGTGTTGCCGTAGACCTAATGTTGAATGCTGCGAGTTTCTTTTGCTTACGAACCTGCCTCGCGTGATAAATCAGAGAAGATTAATTTTTTGGTCTTTAGAAAACCTTAAAATTTTTAGAATATTTTTTTCATAAAATTTTCATTACTGATCTGTAGTATATTATTAAACCGGTCAAATTGACCTGCACCCTGAAGGAAAATGGAGATTAACCAATTTCCTCAGTACTCCTGACAGTTGCACTGACCAGTTTAAACATCCGTGTTAACAAATTTTGAAGTTTCTGACGGTAACATTTCTTTCAAAAATTGCAGCAATCGAAAAAACAGTTTGATCTATCACAGGTCGTTACTATTTATATCACGTGGGAAGTTTCCGATCAACACACTGAATTATTTTTATGCCTATCTGCCTGGTAGAACTATTGATTGACGTCTTGAACCAATCATTTACGTCGTTTTGTTCTTTGAACCTCTTTAACAGCGGAGGATTTGAGGTCCTCCTGGAGATTGTTAGCACAAATTATCATCTTCCTGTCTCCAAATTGGCAGCTGTTCACCAGGGTGACGCATATAGCATATCGGGTAGAAAAAACAGCTAATTCGACAAAACTTTCAAACAGGGTAAGACGTCAATTTTATCCGTTGATGATAAACTATTGCTATATTTTTACTTTCATTGCTTCATCCAGACGATAAAGCTATTGATCGGAAGTGGCTTGGCTCATGCAGTCAGAAATAAATCGGTGCATCGTTCGATTAGTTGTGATCCTAATTTGGTTGTTATGCGTCCAGCTTTCGGATGTAAACGAAGTTCAGAAAACGCAGAACTTGGCGTTAGGTAAGTCCATCGGCCTGCCCGCCTGTGTTCATCAAATCTTTGACTGATCAAATATAATCGGTTGAATAAATTTCATTTACTTCGGTAGATTACGGAAACTTTAACCATAAAACTTTTGATGCTCGATTTTAATTACATTGAAGAAAATTTGTTATATAAGTACCTCAATAGTCTTGTAGATTGGTTGAACGGCATCTCTTTGCGTGCTTGCGAAAGCGACCTTCTCTATAGGCAGTTGATCATAAAATTTTGTCAATTCAAAGTGGACTTGTTAGACTTCTTTGTATACACCATCCGGTTGTACTTGCCGATCTTTGCATCTGCAGATGTTTCAGCTGGGTCAGGCTGGAGGTTTTAGGCTTTGAGTCAGTTAGTCGTCTTTGGTGCCTCTCGGAGTTTACCCAAATTAATTGTGTCTCGAGAAGCTTCTGCTGCATTCTCGTGAAGGAGGTGTTTCAACTAAAGTGGGAAGATGAAGGTGAATGACCGGCTTTAGCTATCGGTTTGACTGGTCTCTGGTCAAATCCCGACAGCAAACCAGCCATGGGCGGCGTGTGGAACATACGGCCATGTACCCATCGGGGTCAATGTCGAAGGGATAAACTTTTCACCCGGATTGCTCAGCCCAGCCAAAGACAGTAGGAATTCAGTAATACGTCACCGGTTCCCAATGGGTTAAGTGGGTTTCTAACTCTCCTGCTTTCTTGGGCTCTAGGCAGTTTGACCGAAATGTCAGGATGGGAGCCCTAGTTCAAACCGGTTGTTCTGCTTGGGAAACTGGGTGGCATGCTGCCCATAAATGAATCACGGATCCTGGTGGGTGACCGAAGATGGGATGTTAAAGAATGAAACAGCCATGATATGTGGTGACCAGTAAATTTCCATCTTCTATTCTCCTCTTCTTCACTCACTGTATTTTCCCTTTTTCCTTGTTCTGAATACATTATTTAAAAAAACATTTATGCAGCGTACATATATATATATATATATGATGCGTACGGTCTATTTTTCTGCTACAAACTGATAAATGTCACTCGGTTACTGTTTCATGAGTAAGAAAGAACAAGAAACCGATGTACTTAGTCTGTGGATCACAAAAACTCTATGAACGAATGTTCAAATATTTTTACTCCGAACTTACATGCACATTTCTGCTTACTTTAGATAGTAAAAGCAATCTCATTTTGTTCAGAAAACCACTTAAACACCAATTCCTTGTTCTGCTCTGAACAAACAAAAACGGAAGAACGAGAACGTGAACTTCCCAGAACGTTAGGGAAAACACGCACCTGGACTGAAGACGCCGTTTTCCCACAAGGTTCCTTGTAAATGGTTTCCAGTCTTACAACCAACCAAATACATGTATTCTCAGTTCACGCACGTTCAGTCGCCAAGAGGCTTTCGCATGCAGTGTTCTCATGCGACAGTTCACGTTTACATGCCTCTCGTTGTAGGTTAAAGTGAGAGACTAAACAGTAAGTATTTCCTGACAGATTTTCCCAGTAAGAAGACAGAGCATGTGCTCGTATTCTTCTGCTTACCACTGTTTATAGGACTTCAAATTTTCAAAAGAAGAATGTCATTTTTAATCTAGGCCAATTCCGACCCATATCGGTTTGTTTCCCGTGGAGACTGGGTTTTACAGCTTCCGATAAGCCTAGGGTGAGTATCTATCGGTATCGGAGGGGGCAAACAATAAAGTGATATGAGTTACTGATCATTGTCCGGTCTTCAAAGCTCACTTCTTCCTTTACGTTAACGCGAAGCTTTCTAAGCATGTTTCTGACGCTTTATAATGTTAGTCTGATTTTCAGGACCGAATTACATAAGGAGCGTATCGAAAAATTGATGTGCCGTGTATTGGTTTTAATTATGAGTGATATACTGGTAATAACACAGCGTTGTTTGTAGTTGTAGTTTGCCAACGGTTCGACTGCCGTGGGTGGTCTTTCTCAAGGCAAGTTTTATAAAGATTTGATTGTAAAACTTGCCTTGAGAAAGACTACCCATGGAGGTCGAAACGTTGGAAGATTATATCTACCAACAACGCTGTATTATTACCACTATATCATTCACAAGTCAGTCCGATTTTCCTCATCTACTAGAAACTAATGAAAGATGTAATGGTGATTCATGCCTCAGATCACATAGTTAGTTCGCAAGAATGTCGACTCGATTAATCAAACTAAGGCTAATCTAAGAAAAAGAGATAATCAAAAGTTAAACGGAATTCTTGACTCTGAAAATATTTTTCGTCCCAGTGACATTGTTAGTGCAGTGATGTGTTTAGAAATGGAATGGTGGTATTTAAATTTTCAGTAATGTGTTTCGCATACGGATAGATGGAAAAATTGCCCCGGAAGCACAGGACCGGCTTTGAGGTTATTGCTCCCATTTCTCAAGGTTAGCCTTGCCCGACCGATGAAAATCATCCGACGAATCACCATGCGATTCTTAAATGGACTCATCATTCATTCAAGCTCCTAACGATTCAAATGTGATTCTAGTAAGAAGTAAGGGTATGTTTTAAGGGTATGTTTTAAAGAAAACTGATGAACCTTTAGATAAATTTATTAAACCAAATATATTTAAGCCCTTATCTACTGTATTGTATGTGAGGTTGCTGAGGTAAACAGCAATTCATATGCATTTGCCATATAATCATGCACTTGAATTGCTTCTAATCATCAATGATCCATCCCCGTGCAATCCCAGCTTGTGCGACAGAGGGGAAATTCCCCTATGCGCTACTTGTCCATTTATTCGTTTGGGTAACAAATTATTCCAGTCGCATATCAGCGTAGGACACTGGGCGCCACGACTAAAGGAAGCGAAATTTTATATGCAGTTAGTTATAACAATCGATGGCGGAAGCTAACAGCTGAATTCGGCAGTCTATACACTGGCCTCAGGTACATTAGCTTAACTCCTGCAATGGATATTCCAGCAGATATATCAAGCCTGAAGAATTCTGAAGAACGTTTAGATAAGTGCACACCAAAATTCGGATCGGATAAGTTATTATTATTATTATTATTAGTAGTAGTACTATTACTATTATCTAACTTGGAATTTTATTGTCTACTTTGGTCGGACTTTTGTGTATCTCCTACTCTACCTTCGAGCGGCAACTTAGGTTATGCTTGGGTGACTCTGAAGGTCAGTTCACTAGAGAAGGGGAGATGGAGAAATGCTCAAGTGAACTGACGGAACAATATCCGATGCAATCATACTATTTTTTTCAGGAAACAGTGGATAACACCACTTAAATTTTATCCTTGATTTGTTTCCAGTGGTGCTGATATGGAAGAATTTGCACAATTAATAAAGGGGTCTACCCGGTAAACAGAAAACCGGTTGTGTTAAATTTCGGTGGCGGTAAGCTGATTTTTTGTTTCTATATAACGCCGAGCTCTTCGTACTACTTAATGTCCATCAGAAATTTCGAACCCATGAACCATTGCAAACTGACAGTCTGGTGTACTTTTGTTGTCTACCGATTTCTGGGCCTTGATTGAATTAAGTGATGGCTAGACTTCCACGTCCTGTAGTCTGGAACGACAAACCTTGTATTATGAATTTCGACGCGCTCACTTGTTTCCAAAAGACGTTTCCGCTTCCGCAATCCCCGATCAGCTCATCTTGGTATGGTCCTGAATCCCTTCTTGTCTAAATAGACCTTTACTCGACGTAAGGTCCCCAGGACCTGTGGTTTATGTCAGCGATGATACGAAAGTGTACATTAGATAACAAGCTATCACGTTGTTTTTCTCTACGATAACTTGTGTTTCACGCCATAAACAAAGCACGGGTGAAAAACAACCATCGGGCTTTACGTTATTCCAATCTAATGTCACTGACTGGTGACCCGTGAATGTGGTTGGCTAGTGAAACTGCAATCTTAGTTTCCCTACTCATTAGTAGTGAAACAATAACCCCGTTAGGTTGCTGCATGTCTGAATCAAGAAACCCACCCTCTACTAAAATTAATGAAGTATTTCTTGAAAACATTCTCTCAATGCCAACACCTACCAACTATCTACTTTGAACGCACAGCGAGACCAATCTATTAGTGAGGCTGATAAGCGCAACACTTGCATCAGATCTGACCAAGGCCCCAAAATTAGAATATTTCAAATTTTCTTATGAATATATGTATTGAGAACGATACAACGTGGCGAACTAGCTTGCTTTTAGTTATTCTTACTCGTGCCAATATTTAACATTAAATATGGTTACAAGCGGATACTGTCGGTATGCAGTGACATTTCCCTGACCCATCTCAAACCATATTTATTGTTATTTATTGGCATGAGTAAGAATAACTGAAAGCGAGCTTGTTCGCCACGCTGGGTTGTTCTCACTCTGTTCTGTGGGATTTTCCAAACATTGGAATATATGTATATTTATGTGGGTAAGCATCAGGCACCTCGAGAACATGGATCAATACTTCCAGAAAACAAACCTTTTATATATATATTGAAATACTCATGCCCACTGTGATTTCAAATTTGCAAACATGAATTTACACTCAAACCGGTCAATCAAACTTTTGAAGCTCATAAATTCCTGAATGCACTGGAAAAAGTCAAAGGAACTATGTTGCCTTTCCGTAGTTTATACTAATTGTTCGGAGTTGAAATTACATGATAAGTCATATGTAAATGACTGGCAAATGATCTGTCAACATAGGGCTGGTGCCGTTCCTCAGCACCTACCTATGAAATCTCATTAGTTATTTGGACTACGTGCCAGACAAAAGCTAGTTCAGCAGAAACTAACCGAAAACTTCATGGCATTCCCATTATGCTGTCGGCAGCAAATTTTTCTGAAACTTACTTTGTGATGGGGACCTGAGACGAGCCAAAATATGCTGACCATCACTGCCACAAGGCCAAAGATATTGGGTTAAATCACATTTTTGATGGTAAATCCGCATTACAAAATACCTGTTGATCAGTATGTATTGCATAGCCAACTTATTCCGATTGTTCATCGTCCGGGATCATTGGTTTCATCTCTACAATAAAAACAAGTTAATTATTGCGCTGTTATCTGACTGTCATTTAAACTAGAAGTAATCTCACCCACATTTAAACACAAGACAGTGCCCTAATGGAGAATGTTGGGATATATGTAGAATTTGGAACCGTTTATCGGCAGTGGCATTGTAATTTACCTTACATTTTATCTTAGAAGAGGAGCTCTCATCATAACTTTCCCTTCAGATGGCAGTCACGTAGTGCGACCCCTTATCACCAAATCGCCGGAATCAGGGAAAATGAGTGAATCATTTACATCTATTGACAAAGCTTATAGCTACTAAATCCGAAGAGACATTTATCCAGGAAAACATTGGTATATGCATACTAGTCGAAAATACAAAGTTCTTATTTGCCTGATTTCAGGCCGTGTGGCAAACAATACACGGCCCACTGGGTTAAGGGGAGAGGGGGGTGGAGGGAGTTCGAATGGGAAAGAAATGATGAGTTCCTGCAGAACAAAAACTGTACTCGCACTGTGGTTTTGTTTTATGAACTTTTAATCTTCCTGTTGTTGGTTTGCGATTGAAACACGAAAGAATATCTTTCATCCATTGATTTCGATTCTAACTGTCATGCATGTAGAAGACAGGTAAGCGGGCCTCTTGATCATTAGTACCTCAGTATGGCGACCGATATATGCACCCAGTCATTGACTAACCTCAAAGCTCTTACTTCCGGCCTAATTCAGGAAGTGCAAACATGGCGCAAAGCGACAAGTCCCGGGTAGATGTTCTCAGTTTACGACCAAGTCATCGGAGTCGGGTTTTCATTGTGGTCATTTCTGACGAGAATTCGCTCGTACCGAACCGACGGCTTCGCCCTTCAACGTTGCTGATGCCTTGCTCCTACCAAACACGAGAAGTAATTAGTAAACAGCAGGTGCTTTACATTGCCAAGCGACGGACGCCCTGAGCACGCAGGGGCCCTACTTTAAAACTGTAGGACAATACGGGACCACGATAGTATTATATACCTGGCATTTCAAAAGCAACATGATGTCCAGAAACAAAGCATCCAGGATAAATAAATTTCCGGCAGTTTCCAATCTTTTATGGACAAAATACTGTCTTTCGCCAACCTTGAAGTAAGATCTCCCATTTTCACAATGCGAACTCCGACTGTCAAGTAATTAAGGAAAACTTGAGTTGCTCGTACGCTGGAGGCAAGAAGGATGATGTCGGTAACGCATTTCTAGTTCCTAAATCTTTGTTCTTGTTGGAGTTCAATGTCATCCTTTGCCAGACTCTCAGCCGATCACCTAAAGATACCGTTGGTGGCAAAGTTAAAGGAAAGGCACAAAACAGAACCTACTGGTGGAACCCTTTCGGAGACAAGAAAAGAATGCAAAAGCTTGCCACAGGCCCTTAATAGTCCAGAGGTATGGCAGTGCACAGTCAGTGATTGATGCGTGCTTTCCAGACAAACCGTCTGTCAGATGAATCAGAATCTTGTCTGATGTTGAAGAACTAGACAGTTTTCCGTCATTGGTAGCTCTTCCAATGCTGCATTGGATGACAGTGAGTTTACATCCGATCGATGTAGCCTCGACGGAGCCGGAACTCAGCTATATTTCCGTGGTGGGGTTAATCACTAGAAAACGGTAAGTGCAGTGACACCCGAAGTACCCCAAATTAAGCTAATGCTTTTGGAGTGCCATAGATAATATCTGAGTCTCTTAGAGAGCGGAATTTGCAATCGATTCCTTTCAAATCCGAAGGACTTCTTCGCCTGACACCTTGGATCATTTATGCAATAATTTCTTCACCATGTTGATTTAAACTTATTTTAAAGAAGCCATTGGAAATCCACTTGGCCAGGAGCCTAGTGCTACCTGAGACGTATAAGTACGACACTAATTACAGCTTCATTGAAAAGGTCTAAAACACTGACCATGTTCTGTAGGTGTTACCATGGTTGGCACAGGGGACCACTTAAACTGTTGAATGAATCTTTCAGCGTATTTCTGTTGCCATTAGTGAAGACTACGAATAGGAATTCGTTGAAGATTTCCTCGTGGACACAACGACTTTTTCTATCGGTAAAACTAACCAGGTGGAACAAATTTTGGCAGTTGTTTGGAACAGCACTTGACTCTTTCTCAGCAGCACATTTCGACCCTCAATTCCTGGCCAGATTTTCTTAAGCTTGTGGTCAGCCCAAGTTGCGGGGCTAGACAGACTGGGTAATTGGCTAATTTTACTGAAGTTGTAAAGTGAATGTTCATAACCCGAAGGTAGTTCACTGATATCTAGTGATTTCCTATTCTGGAGGTTACACCGAAACTGCTTAGAAAAGTGGAATGCAAGACCGATTTAACGAGAGATAGCGTTGTGCTATAGGGCACTTTGGGATGACTTCTAACCTAGCTGTCATTTTGCTGTAAGATTTGGTTAACACAGTAGGCCTTAAAACATCAACTCGGGTTAGTAAATTTCTGGTGATCCAAACAAAACGTGCTCGAAGCGCACCGTAAGCCAGTGCGCATTCAGAATCATGACAGTTTACCGGTAAACAAACATCAATTTTGAATGCTGCTTTGCTGTTTTTAGGTCGACGCGATGTGATCAATCTGTATCCAATCTTGAGTTGGCAAACAAGGCTACTAGGCTGCTGAACGATGCTTTGAGTTTGTAAAGCTGGTGGTGAGTGAAAATATGTTGTGATAAGAGCATAGACGTAGAAGCCTTTCGACATTTTCTGGGCGGCTGCAATAGAGTCGAAAATGACATCCAAGTTGATGTTCACTGATGGGCAATACTACCGACCCTGGAATTGAGGACTCCAACTAAATTGGCAACATACATCTTGGTCCTGGTCTTCATAAACATCGAGCACAATGATAATCCCTGCCCTTTTTTACATCTAGGTTTGGCTGTGTACGGGTATCTGCGGATACCACAAACTGGTATCACCTATCCGCTTCTGCCTGCTTGACTTGCACGGACGCCTGATGAATACAGCAGACGGTCGACTATTAACTCGGTTCCACTCTACCAGACCAACCTTGGTTCTATTATTAATAACTATTCCAACGCCGTTCCCATCAGAACCCTCAGCTTCAACACCTCCGGAACAGCGCAAATAATAGGAAATAACCATCTGGTTCGTCATTAATTCGTTGCTCGACGGAGGCTTGTTTACGTGAACGCCGTAAGCAGCATACATCAGTACCAATAAAATGCGGCATCCTGCATCAGCTAGTTTGTTAACTTATTAGCAAAAGGGTGAGAATATCATGTATTCGGTGTATAAACGGCGAGTCTGTTCAGAATTGAATTGCAGCAACTTTGAGCCTATACTTGACTGTATCTGTATTAGGCAACAGTGGCATGGATGGAATTCAAGTGGACAAGCGAATCGTGCAACGAAAAAGGCAGGCGGAGAATTTGTGATGAACCAATCAATGAAGGAAAACGATCAATCCATTATATGGCAGAACACCTCGCGAAATCTTGTCATCTGATGGTCACAAAATTCTAAATAATTAACTCATTTTATCTGTCAGAATTGCTATTTGTATTTGAGCTACTCGTGAGTATCATCGACAAAATTTTAAATCAGTTTAGAATTCCCGTGATCAAGGTTTACGGACCTAAAGTTTGATTTTCAACTGTGAAATGTGAGCTGTGCATTTTTTAAAAATTTCTTGATGAAAATTGAATAAAGTTATTCGTCACCTAATCGGCATTTTACTGGCCTTTAAAAGTGCCTGTTGTCTATGTAGTATAAATCACTAATATCCTGGAATAATCCCTTGACAGGTCAGTAGACAACAGAGCATTGTTGGTTTGGATGACCTAAGTGACAAAGTGAGTGGAAAACATGAGCACCTATTTAACCGAATTGGATTGGAGTAGCCAACAAACTGATGTGCAGCCTATAATTCCTATTTCAGTAGGTAGTTAGCGCACACATTGTTGCTGAAGGGTGTTACGTAATGTCAGTGCACGACACCTGGAGAATTTGATGTAATCCCTGAAAAACTACGTACCCTCCTTCCCTAAAGCAAACAGAGATACTCGAAGGCGTCATCATAGAAAATTGAAAATTTGGAACCGCCTGATTGGAAATAAACTACGAATCGTAGTGTGTCAAACATCATTGTTATCCAAAACAAGTCACACGTAGGACAATTTTCGCGCATTACTCTAACAATTAGAAGACTGACCATATCCTGTCTTATCCTGTGATAGTTATTGTTTAAAACTGCTTTATTTCCTGGGATTTACAAATCCATCATCATTGTCAAATAGTCATTAAAATAGTGACATGCTGAAGTACTCGTGAGTCAAAACGTTTCGTGGAATAAAACGAAATCACTAAAACTTGGTCGTAATCAAAACTAGTAACCATGACAGTGTTTGCTAGAGAATTGATATTGAAGTGACTGGTAAAGCATCTATCGCAAGCTGCTTTAGAATAAGGCTTGATGCATGTAGACTAGAATGGATGGGAAGTAATATTGACTGAATGTTTTTTGTCAACAATGTAATAAGCCATCAGTCTTCCTATTGAAACGATATACAAGGACAGCTAAAAAAATTCTTCAATCCTTATACGACATTTGTGAAGCTAGTTTGGGCATGATCTGGAATTATCAAGTATTAAACGGGACATAATAAACTACTGCCTAAATACAAAATTCTGCAATAATAGGACAACACAAGTTGGCGATCATGCTCGTTTTCGGCGATTTTTACTTAGGCCCTTACTGCACAGTATATTAGGAATTTTGATAGCGATTGAAATGGTAAGATGAAAATCTAGGTGGGTGGGATTGGTGGTGCACCAAGCATAACCCGAAACACTGGATGAGATCGGGGCGGATGATGGTCTACGGAAGTTGAAAGGCATACTCGAACCGTTTTTGAGGGCACAACGGAATATTGTGGATACGGATTGCGATGGCTTCCGCTGTGCACTAGTCATAACACTGGCAACTCAGAACGTTGGTTCCTGACCGAACACTGGTCCCGAAAAGCTTGCATTACATTCGGGGTGTGATTAGTCTGTGCCAGTTGTGGAACCACCACAATGTTGCGCGATGTAACTGCTCCGGTGGTCAACACTGGGCCCACGAAGGCGTTCAGAAAAGCTCCTGGTCGTGCGGCTGGTGTATATTATCTCACAGAAACGTGTGAATGAATTAACACGAACTGAAGCTGCAGTATTAGGAGCCTGCTCTTTCAACAGCAGTACCACCAACAACTGGCAATGTCGTTTTCCCTCCTCATTAACTTATCAACTGACCGACTTGGAAAAACATTTCCGATGAATACTGTTCTCATCTTCCGAAGTTTTCTCTCAGCAGCATCTTCCTTGCGTATTCTTTTGCTGTGAATGTGGGACGTCTAATTGGGTTCCAGGTCACACTAAGATCTGCAGAGCTGTGCAAGGGGATGCATCGTTCATTCCATTTTTACAAGTACACGGTTCGAGTGGACCATTTTCCAGATTTGGTATAAAATTGTCCGCGATAAATGGACCGAGTGGGGAACCCATTGCCCGCCATCCTTTTGTCGATAATTTCGAACACTCAATTTAAACTGGACGTTGTGGGAAGGAAATTACGATAGTTGTTTGAATTCTTCTACCGGGAGACATGTTGCACATTCACCGTTCTCGATATTCACGTAAGTGTTCGGAACGCCTGAAAAAAGGAATTGACTTCCGACAAAATCATTTGCCGTCAAATGTTATTTAATTCTTTTGCTAAATCACTGAACAACAGCGTATCTTTGACGTTGCTATTTGCCATCTTCTGTCTAACAGTTTTCAGCAGCCTAGCAAGCCATTTAGCACACCCTGATATGCCGAATTTTGGGTCTCAAAAGAACTCCATTTTCGTGTATTTTAGTGAAACTCTACATTCTCAGAATAGTGGCGCGCCTAAGCTCAATTTATCCGAATGTTCCGAGTCTGCTTTATCATTTTGCTTCAATCGTCAGAAAATGATCAATTTAAATTTTCTCTATCCGACGTGCTTAATCATTCTGCATCGCCGCTTTTGCAAATTTTGGTTGGTCATTCATAACTGTTTCCAACTTCCCTTTTTAGACAGGCTTGCTTAAGAGAACTAGACCTGCATTCTCGTCCGTTTTTGCCAACACGACGCCTGCATTCTGCAATTCTAAAAACTGACTCCAACTTTCTGACATCAACAATCCACCAGTCGAGCATTCAGTGCCGAGAATCTGATAGCACGTGTCCACCAAATTTTATTCAAATGTTTGCAGAACCATTCTTGACCACAGAGATAAACTTAACAAATCGAAAATTCTGTACTAAGCGGATCAGTAATTTTCTTTCCGGTATCTCCAAATTCCAAGCTTTAATTCCTTAAGAAGGGCCTAACATCCCCGAATTTCCATTTTTTCTGACTGCTGGAAGAAGGCAGTTTGATTTTGGGTTTTCCCTTACGTGGACCTTAATTTGAACATTTTAGAGCAAAATACTTAGGTATTTTGCGCACAAACTCCAGTCGTTTTCGTAAGTTTCCTAAGCTTAATTACTATTAGAATCCATTGCTGTCCGCCTTCGTGCACTCGGATGGAAATTGATTTTACCCGCTATCTAATACACCATTTACAATTACCACATTTTCCCTGCCCAGATCGTGAGACAAAACTAAATCATAGTTTTAGATTGTTGATAACTTATTTAAAGTTTGTCGTTTAGTTACGTTCTATCTGGCTAAATTCCTTTACCGCCGACAAAAATTATTGGTTTGCAGATGTGTAATCAAACGTCCAATTAGAATTAGCAATGGATGTACTCAGAATTGACCAATGACCGGCCATCAGCGGTAGGTAACGATGAAATTCAATTGGAAGTTCTTACACGCTGAGTGTGCCTGCCGAACTTCACATCCCAAGTGGGCATTCAATAACACACTGTAAATTCAACGATCTCGGCTAAAGAGAAATGCAGTTATAAACAGTGGAAATATTGCAACCACTGAATCTCATGTCTTGCATTCTCAGTGAATTTGAAAGGATTCTGAATGCGTTCTTTGTTGCATCCGTATACATTGCTGCTCTTTCCTTTCCCGTAACATTGCAAAATGAACACTTGGTCTATTCAGGCGCCTGTGCTCTCTACGATGCCCAGTTTTGTTCTCGTCAAGTGGAGAATAGCGTTTGTAACAAGGTGAAAAACGAGTGTTTTTGCAAGAAGGATTTTGTTGCTATACGGGAAAACGGGCGAGTGACATGCAAAACACGTAAGTCCCGAGACAGTTAACTGAAGTGAGCTACATCTCAGTGTGTCGTTCGCTATAAACCTACCATTAAGATACTTTTAATGATTCCTTCATTTCTGGAATTAGTTATACCATTGTTAATTTATATCACAACTACTGAATTGGTGGATGCATTTCAGAAAAAAAGACTTTTTTCCTGGTTCATCAAAATTATGACTTCTGAGAGTTTTCTACGAATTGCGGGATCACGTCCAGTATAGTCCTGCGTACCAGGTGTAAAACAAGTTTATTAATAAACTGATCAATGCCTGGGACCGTGATAAAAATGCAAACCCTAAATGAGCCTGATTAACAAACAGCAGAATATTATTGGCAGGAATTTAGTACAAAATTTGCCAGAACCTTTTAATATTTGACTTCCGGAATATTTCTATTTAGTAATCAGCCATGGATGCCGACTGGCTGATCAGGAACGCTTTTCAATTTGCTGGTATTTGATTGAAAAGGTTTTTTTGTATTAACTTCCTAATAGCAAATAAATCACGTGGAATTCGTTTTATCCCTGCACTGGTAAGCCACCGGGTTAAATTCCAGAAAAATCTGGAATTAGGGAATCATTTTTTTAATCGTCAAAATTGAATACCAAGTAGTTCAAGGTTATTCGCTCCCGTTCGTCCGCAGATCAGTCCTGAAATCGGATTCGGTGAATTGAGATTTCTGTTCCAACTATATTGGTCACATCATGATCGGAAACTATGAAAATGAGAATTACACTTCCATCATGGCAATGGTCCCTCTAAAGGACAGTATCGTGCTTGGCTTTCCGATCCACGTCTGTGCATCCCGGCTAAAGCTGAAGGATTCCCGGAAGGGTAGAGAGGGCTGACGCTTTGCAGAAAAACATGAATTAGCAGTTCATGTCTTAGGAAACAAATGTGGAAGGCAAATCGCAAGCACATTTCAGTCCCGTAGGTGGTAACATGCAGTGGGTTTCGACGAAGATCTAAAATAATATTTTTTGCACTTGAAGCGCAGCCGATAAGTCATTTCAATCAAAGTCAGTGAACTCCATAGCGGAAGCACTAAAAGGTCATGGGAGGTAGAAATGATAGTGGCAATAAAATTAGGCACCTAATGTTAAAATATTAGTGTCCATTTAGATAACAGACTTCCACGGTTTTCCGGATGTTAGAAATCATTTAGCGGTCCTGTCCTGCGTGAAGTATCTTCCGGATGTTTTTGTGACCATGACGCAAGGCAACACGTTTCCTTACTTAAATTATTTTAGCATCAAATTGGCTACTGGAATAAACAGCCTTTTCCTGCTTCACACAGTCCACATATGATGAACACATTCGTAATACAGCATGCTCAAACATATCCTTCATAATTGATTACCAAACGTCCCGGGGAGTGGCAGACGCCGCGAAACAATTTGGTTATCTTGCACTTCTTGCCCTCCTCTGGAATTTCATGAGTTCAAGAATAATGGATCACATACCAGGTTGCAATCAAGTGTGTCATACTTTCTCCTCCACCGTAAACAAGTATTCGAGTGAGCAATTTTTGCCCAATCTCAACCTTCGTTGGTAAATCGCATGAAAACAAGAAGACTGACAACCATGTCCACCAGTACAATCTTTGTGGTTTCGATGACAATCGTCCACCGTAACGATTTTTTCTATGCATCGTTTTAACTGACTGCACTACAAGCATTTCAAAATCAAACCAATGAGAACATTTGCAGACTTTGGGAAACAGATATAAAATGGCTGAGTCCAATCATCCTGTAGTCACTTTTGTTCACTTGCTGATGAGATGGTAGTAATCATTGGTCCATCCACTATTCTTTGATGCATATTGTCTAATTTATTGGGAACTTCTCCAGTGTGACCTTGAAGCCACCTTGGACGTCAAGTGATAATAATTGTTAAACCGTTTAATTTTCTATTTAGTGCAAATCTTATATGTTAAAGTCCATTTTCCTACAGTGGAGCTGCCATTAAAAATGAAGTTTGGGGGAGTGGATTGTTGGTTGATGAACCGGATACTTCGAGTGCGGGCACATTCCCATGGATAACACAAACACACACGGTCATAATTTCGGTCAAAAGAACATCTTAACTGATTCCCAATGAGATTGAAAAAGCAACCATCTGAAACTATATCTTTCATTTTAACTCTGGATGCAAATCCATCAATTCAATGAAAAGAACAGTTACTGACACCAAAGAAAGGTTACAACATTTTGACTTTTCGAAAGTAAACAACCGGGAAGGCTCTATGACAAAAAGGGAAGTGTTTTTGTTGTCCTGTATATTCGGAGGCTGCTTTGAAAACTTTATTGCGATATCCGTTGTCTGGTATCATCAATAAACCAAACAAAGGTATAAATTGTCACGCACTACGACCTAAAAATTTATACTTAGCAATTTCTTACCGTTGTTAGTCATTTGATACAAAACTTGCATCTGACACCACTTGGGGCCTTCTAATTTCTTCTAATCTGCTCTGAGAAAAGACATGTTACTAGAAATATATAACCCTTTGACCGGGTAAGAACATTTTGTGGTTGCTCCTCAGTCTAGACAGTTATCTCTTCCCTTTTCTATGAAATGCGTTTTTTTTTCTACAAAATGTTCACCTTTTGCCTGTAATAAAGCCGTCAGAAAGTATTTGAATATGCACTTACTCAAATCATGGTTTATGTATGCCCTTGAATTGATGAACAAATGGAACAGATTTAGTCTCTACAACTCGCAAAGTGTTTCCATTGTACAAATTAGTCGAAACTCGGGGGTTGGAAAAAGCAACACTGGTGTGCGTGTAACCGTGGTATTTAGGTCGTTCCTTGTAATCCAATTCAGCTTCAAGTGCACATTGGTTTCTTTCCCAGGAAGAGCTGGATTTTGCGAGACAGAACCATTGCAACTGAGCGCAGGAAAATAATAGTGTGTTACCAACTACGCGCTGTCTGATTTCAAGTTTTCTCCCTTTCTTTGTAATACATGGCATTTCAAATATCTTGGGCTATCTGGTTGAGTAGGATTGTCTGCATTCCGAAGAGACTTTCCATTTTCCTTTTCAGCGTCAGTTGTATGAAGAAAGAGAATCCTGTTATGATTCCTGGGTTGATACAATCATTCTGTCAGTACCAGTTTGATAGCATGCACGTACGGCCCAAATGATAAAGAGTACAACTCATCAATCCCATTTGATTTCATGTGTTCAGTGCTTTGAGCAAAACTATGGGCAGTTTATTGTTGAGTGTTGGACGAATTATAGCACAATACAGTGGTGTGGCATTGTGACCATACAATGAAATAACTGATTTTTTTCTGGATAACGTTGATTGTTGGCTCTAATTTGTAAATGTGAAAGTAAATACCATGTACAGTTGGAAATGAACTGTTTGGATTGCATTTAACTGCTTGGTACGTTTGAAATGAGCAAAAGCAGACCACAATCTACGGCCTTGAGCGCGCCGATCTGTGGTTTGGTTGAGGTGCCGAGCAAATTCACGAGTCTGCAGTCCCTATTTTGTGGGCTATATCAGGGACTTTGTCTTTCAACCGAAATGACACTGCGGGGCGGAATTTGAACAAGATTCGACGCTTGGCTGTGTACAAGAATTGAGTAGTACTGTCAGCAGCCTTATCCTATTAGTAATACTAGAAATAATGCAGTCCGGATTTCCGTATTCGTGTGGTTAAATGGCCAGTCCCTAAAAAGCGTGTTTGCGAATTTCGGAATTTCTTTTCATCAAATGAATTCCACACGTGCTTCAATGCACTAACTGGTCTTGAGAGGCAAACCGACTGGCAGATGATGACCAGTTGCATATACGAGCATGTACACGACAGGTTAAGCAGTGCTACAAGGGCCTGATTGTACAACGGAAACTTGGGCAGATTCAGGCTGAAAGACTTTCAAGTAGGCATATTATTTACTTTGTAAAGAAAGGATTTCCAAATGTACAAAGTGCCTGTTTCATAGGGATGTGTAAATCGTGTAGTTCATAATGTATCTGCTTTTGTGAGTGCATCGCAAAATGCCCCGTTTTCATAAACGATCATTTTGATGGCGATAAACAGTAGCTATTTAATTTGCGTAATTTGTCTTATACGTTCCTTCTTGCTGGATGAGGGGAAAACAATGTCAACGTAGACCAACCGTCAAATATTGTCCCCCAAATTTTGGTTTAGTTCATCGGAGTCGACTGACTTCGAAGGATAATACGACAACTACAAGCACGTTTTTTATGCTTTTCTTGGGATAGTTTTACAAGTAAATGATGGAGAATTTCGAAGACAAGTCTTTTTCTTTCGTTGAAATAATAAAGAAGTAAGTTAGAGCTAACTAAGGCAATCAATTGGATTTAAATTAGATTAAGCACTTCCGAATGCATTCTTCTCATATTTTCACGATGTTTATGCCCCAGTGCTTACCGACTTGAAGTGTCGGGTCGACCGCGATTGTGTTCACGTCAACCGAAGCAGTTGCCATCCCGGAGCCGGCTATTGTTCTTGTCCCGGAAACACCATTTACGTGCCTCAGCAACACGCCTGCCGTAAGTTCAATAACCCTTCTACTAAATATTGGTGCAGTGCACACACATACACACACACTTAGTACCTCCAGCCCCACAATCGAAGTCAACAAGCTGTAGTCTCAGTTATGTCCCAGCCGTTTTTGTCGTGTTCGCAGTTTTTTGTGGCAAAATTAGCTCTGTCAACACAAACCCTCAAATAAGGGTTTGTGTGCGGCACGATCTCAAACGGGGAAATTTTTCATTTTTCAGTGCTAGTGAATCTTGTTGGCTTTCAAATTCACATGCAATTCTTTGCAAGCTGTTGCTATCGTAAATATCAAAATGGTTACGGTGGCAGAATATCCTTAAGAGAAGGAAAAAAACTACGTTGACAAAGTTACTGGTGAAATCACTCACTCATTGGTCAGCACATTTAGTAACACCCTGCATGGAATGCATATTCCCTGAATCACGCAGACTTGAACGCGAGAATCGAAATAGGAAAAATGTTACTAGGAGCAAGCTTGGGTTCAAAGGTGATTACAGTAGACTGCTTGTTGTCTTGTACTGTGTTAGACTGTTTCAGCCTTCCTAAAAGGGAAGTGCTTCAGCTAGTCGCACGATGACTTGCGTCAAAACCTATTATCATTTGATTCAAATATGTCAACTTAAATGAATATTTTGTCTAACCAAAGAGAGTTTCATACACAATGACGCCTACAACGGCTGGAGTAATTACCACAAATTCAAATAACTCAATTTGTGGTAATTATAAAATGACGAGTACTGGGATGATAAAATCATTCTCAACAACGACACGGAACTCTTCATTACTAGTAATGGATCAGGTATGCGGGAAATTGATAGAAGTGGATTGAAGTTGTCGTACAAATGACACTGTAGCAAGCTGGATCGTGATGATATAAGGGTCTGTGGGTTCCAAAGAGCAGTCAAAGTGCCTGACCTTTGAAAGCTTCAAATTTCATTACATTTTTTCTCCTTGCTTTAGGAACCAGACTATCGTTCAATCAGGATGCAGTTTGCAAGGCGTGCCAATTGCAAAATGGAAGCTGCTTCTTGTATGAACCGTACGAGCTCTCAGATATGGAAAAAAGGTAAGAAAATCGCCTCCGAGAACTGAACATGCGAAAGAAAGTCTGACTGGTTTATGTTGAACCCAAATTTCAGATCTTCTACCAGACGGTTCTCGTGGGCAAGACCGAGTATGATTTTACTTAATTTGTTAAGCCTGGGCAAACTGAAATGTTTTTTCCGTCTCATCGCAAATGATTCTTTAGATCATGTTGGGTTACAAATTGCAGACAGTTAGCATTCACATTTCCCGACGCTCTGTCTACTCGTCTACTGACTGAGGAACAGTGACATTCGTTAATTTTATACTGGTGCATATTTCTAAATTATACTACCTAGCTGACTTCAGTCTACAGACTTCCTAAGTGTGAACCACTGAAGCATCTCCACCATTAAACGAGGTTTGCTTGTGCACAAATGGAAAAGGACTTCTGAGGAGAGCATCGCAAAATGCCATCCATCTCAACACGATGCGTTTAGCGAGTCTTACTGAAACTGTCCTGTTGACACGAACTAGTTGATTCAACTTCAGCGATAGGGATTTTTGCTCAGGTTGACCCATACACCAGTTTACGTTTAATTTCGAACAAGAAACGCTTGAGTTTGGTTGAGCAAACTGTGGTCTATTTTCGTATTTCTGTACAAACTAGCACAGAAGATGCCTATTCAGGTGTTCATCACGATAGCTAAAGGGAACTACAGAAGAACAAAGGTCTCGTTAAAAGCCATTCAATGTTACACCATTGTCCTTTGGTAATGTCGAAAAGTACAGATTTACCATTCTGCAACTACGGCATTTAAATTTATGGATCTTGTTCCTCAAGGTCCAAATTTTACGATGGACGCTTGGAAACCGAGAAAAGGAGAATGTGGAACTTTGACACCGAGCAGATAACCAGTCAGTCCTATTTGAGGGAAACATGTGGTGTGCACGTTCTTTAAAAATCCTCATGTCAATCAGGTTAGCATTGCCAGTTCGAATAATTTGAAACCGAGACAAAATACTTCAGGCTTTTATGTCGCAAAAACCAGTTAGAAATTGCCATAATGATTTACATCCACTAAATGTCTATATGCCTTATATTAGCCAAAGGGTTGGTCGGTAGTTTAGAATTCAGAAGTAAAATGGGTCCGCTAGAATTTGTCTGAATGTTTGCACCACCACAGGGAATTGTGCGATAAGCGGAAGGTCACTGGTTCGTTTCCGTCTGACAGATGAAAAACTTAAGTAAAAATCGTCTCTTTATTCCAGCTGCCGTCTGAATTCACTTCACTCGAATTTTCCCATTATTTACCCTGGGCATATTATTTGTAATAATTAGGCTCAATCCTGCTCGAATCGGCTGTGTTTGTCCGGATGGAGGAATACACGTCGGCATGCAGTCAGCTGACTGGACCAAACGCATTTGCAGCGGAAAGCTTGGTAAGTTTTCCAATCGGCTAGTATTTTTTACGCAGCTAATTCAGGGTTGAAGGAAAGCCGCAGAACAGTCGAAGTGCTACGGTTAGAATGTACGGATAAATCATTTACGCATCATGCTGAAGGGATTTAGGAGAGATAATAAGCTAGAAATTGCTAATAACCTTAAAAATTTTCACATTTGTACGTCCTAAGTTAGGAATTTTGTATTAATGGGATATCAGTTAGGACTTCGGCGACAAACAACGCAGAAAAATAAATGAGATGTGCGCACGCCAATTAGCTAAAATTGGCTTGACCCAAAACTTTGATAGGTACGTCACACCTTCCATTACCTACGTTTGATAACGGTGACGAAGCAAGATCTATAAGTGAATGGTGAACAAAACCAATGACGTTGGCTGCGTTGGAAAGCTCCGTTCAAGACACCGGAATGTCTACCGATATTATGAAACAACTCTTCATTCGTTTAGATTAATCCGTGGATAGATTTTTGGGAATGAGAAATAACGCTTCCCACTGCCGAATGTTGTTTCAGTATTTGATTGAAATAATCCCGGACCTTTATACTAACAGATAAGTGTCTGTGAAATGCGAGCGTAGACGAGACGAAATAGACCGTTTAGATCTATAAATATTCCTAGTCTGAGCTCAACTAAACTTTGGAAATACAATTTTGCGACAAATGAGTAGCTAAAACACCCTGATTGTCCAGAGATATATTTTTTTATTCGTTTCTTTGAGGTCTTTTCAAATGTCATTACTGAAACCGAAGTCTGACAACCCTGACCTCCACCGACCTCACCACGAGGCATAAACCGACATCGGATTAAGCGAACTTCAGTAAACTGCGATAAATTACAAGCCTCTTATCCGTGGTATCATCTTAGTAATTAAAGTGGATGCAACTCCTGATTTTTTTCTTTTAGCTTGCTCTCGTAAAATGACGATGTGAATTGTTGACTTCATTGCAGTTCTTTTGATTTACACCTCAAACTGATACAGCGGTGTGATTTTCCGGTGTTCCATTACTGGTTGTCTAGCATAAGTATGGGATGGCTCAATGGAATTCAAATTCCAACAGTTTCACATTCATTGTAGTGATAGCAAAGCCAAACTGTCCTAGCCAGTGAATTTAGGCAAACTGTACCTTTTAAAATGCATAATAACATCCGGGCCGATCCTGTTACTGTCATAATTTAAGTCAACAATATAAGCAAATTTATATATATTCCCATTCCCCAATCTGTATGCGCAATGGAATGAAAGGACCACAAAATGAAACTGAAAAGAAATGACTCTTTTGACCCTAAATTTAAATTGGAAATTCCAGTAGACTTAGCGAAGCAACATTTGATGAAAAGGATGAAATATCCTTTAGCTACAGCGTTGAAAATGTTTACATTTTCCTTATAGTCGATATGGGTTTCGAGTGCGATCAGAAGCATGCGGTGTGTCGCTCAAAAAATGCCATTTGCGAAGGAGCCGGATTGCAAACATCCCGAACGTTTGCTCCACACAAAGTTTCTGCAAGCTTCCTCTGGCCGACCATTGTTGACTACACGCCAATGGCGAATGTGGAACGCCAGGGACCGACGCGAATCTGCCAGTGTCAAAATACCATGGTAGCTGTCTACCAGTCCACACTGGGCTATACGGAATGCTGTGAGTCATACCGATTCAACTAGTTCTACATAAGCGTCATTATTTTTAATTTATAAATTTCATTCTCAATTCATAGCCCAAATCTCACCATTGACCCTAGAGATATTTTTTTCGATTGGCTTTCTTGCGGGTGGGTTTAAATCTGGCTGTCCTTCTTATTTGTTCTTTCGTGCGACCAAAGCGTTTGATTTTGGTTTGTCTAAACGCAGGCTGTTTCACTTCACATAATGGCCACAAATTGTTGGGGAGATACATGTTGTATGTATGATTAGTCGTTGAACTTGAGCTCAGATGCTCCGGAACAGCACAGACTCAAGGGCGTGATAATTTGATTAGAGTGCCGAGACAGGAAGTCATCAGAAAGAAATGAGTGCCTGAATACAGCGAGCCTTCTGTTTTGTGTCCTTCCTGTCACCGGTTAAAGTATGTTACCAGAGGCTAATTGGGGAACTTACCAAAATCTTAATACGATGTAGACACCCTTAATCATAAAGGATTTTCCTGTTTTTGAACAGGGAATTTCCTGGTGAAGCCTCCAGAAACGCGTTTCTTCATATGGAACTACAGGCTTTCTCAGTGAAATTCATGCCATATATTGCTTGTGCATGATGATGTGTAAGGGCTTAGGTAGCCCAATGAGCCCAATAAAATAAGGCGACGCATAACTTTGCAAAAGATTAAGTTTGATTTTCTAAGTTTGTCTTCAAAGCACCTTTGGATCAAGTCGCTGGTGACGAATCCGTTTGTTTTTGTTATTTGCCAATCTTTTGCCTGAATGACAATTTTTCACTAAAATAATGTTGTTAAATCAGCGGTAACTAGTTGGAATTTTATGTGCAAGCTTAGCCTGTGACCTCTTAGTGCATTACATCGAAATTTGTCCACTTGGGCCACATACACTTGTAACATGAGTTAGCAGTTTATTCGGGTAGAACTCGGTGCGACTCTGTATGTTCAGTCAAAGGTCAGCTGAATTGAACCGAATGAGGAGGCACGAAAAACCGGATAACGAAAACGAGAGCTGATAACTGTCCAAAAAATCCAAATGAGAATAAACTAATGGACCATTCGCCTTACTTGCACCGATCGAGGTTTGCATCAACATCCCGTTTCAAGGAACGATTGGGAATCTTCGTCTTGTTGTCTAACTCAATTTGAAATATTCCAATTATTAGCAGATAAACTGGCACGTATTCTTGGCCAAAGGCGTGATCCTGGTTTCCCAGAGAAGATTGTCTATATACAGATGCAATTAGTTTGGCGATTTCGCTAAGATCAATTCCAACTTACACCCTTGTTATTCATCTGGAATACAAACTGAAAAGTAGCATTTATAAAAGCAATCCCTGCTACTAATCCGGTGGCTGTTTTTCTCATCGATAACAAGGCCACACGTGGGGACAGTTTATTGAATTGAGTCAACAAAATATACCCAGTTAACTAATCCTGGGGTAGAATATGAACATCTAACTATCACTGACACAACAACAGAGGGAAATGTTATGAGCGCTATCGGATTAGTATGTGGGCTAAATGATACGCACATACTGTACATATCGCATCCGTCTTATTCGAACTTAGTTCCAAGCTACAAGCCAAATCTGTCCAAAAGAAAGATAACTTGAAGAAAGCACTACCACACCCTTTATAAACCTGACGGACCTACCTAAGCCCGAGGTGACTGAATAACCAAACGCACGACATTTCGTCGGGTAACGTCCTCGTGTCAACTTAACTCAGGTTGCCTACAATAATAAAAACGAATCTCGATTATCAGTTTAATTATTGCCAGCAGAGAAAACAGCTCGTCAGGTTGGCAGCGAATTTGGGCGTCACTATTCGTCGTCAATCTTGTTGTATGAACTTAAATGACTGCTTGAATGGTTTATTCTTGGAACCCAGTGCTTCCGAGTCCTTTATCAGGTTGGTGTCTGGAAATCTTAGCTCACAAACTTGTGACATGCAAGTAGAATCTACTAATGTAATGACGATGATTTCTAAAAAAGGCCAGATTTTCAGTATGATGGTCAGTGATAACCACGACCAGGGGCCAGTGGGTATGACGTTAAATTTACAACATTCAGTTAACCGTTCTTTTTGAGATTTGAAAGCAGAATAGCAATTCCGTTCTGCAATAAGCCATCATGACGGTAAGGGGTTGTTAAGCGGTCAACGCCTTAGCCTCTCAAACTGAAGATTGTGTGTTCGAGGTTTACCACCCCTGGCCAACTCCCAGATTGCATCCCCAGTTACCCGCTGCCCGGATTTTGGAAATGATGGATATTGTTGTTGCATTAATGAAAGAAGCTAGAAGATGAAAGAAAATGAAAGCAATACAGATACACTGGTTTCTTACTAGCGCATTCAAATGCTTTGCTGAAAAGGTTCGACACCTATAAATAACTTAACTCTGTATCGAGAGTTTTCTACCGGGTCGCAGTTTGGGAGATTGAGGTTCTAATAGGTGAAACCAAATTTTAAAACAGGCGTACAGTGTGCAGTCACCAAATCCCGTTGCCGAGTACATTATGTCAAGCTGAACGTGAATAACTTTGGTTAGGTTTATGAAAACAAAAACGGGATGGAATGTGAAATTTTCAAGAGACTGGAATCAAAGTTGTCTAATTTCTTTTCAGGTTATATTTCTAAATCCTTGGTAGATAACTGTTTGCTATAAGCAGTTCTCATCATTTGAGAGAAATGCAAGTCAAGTGGTATGCGTTGGAGACCAAGATGCTCTGTACCAGGGCGCGTTCCTTTATTTATTCTTTGGGACGAATCACGTTACTTTTGGCGAAAATTGAAGCTTGCTCTCATGTTCCTTCTAGGTTTGTTAAGTTAAATATTTACCTTATTTTCGTGACAACATAGGAATGGCCTGTCGAACATAAAATTCATATATATATATATATATATATAGCATTAGCCTCAGACTCAAGTGCGCTCATTTCTACTACCGCGCTACCATCCTTAGTAGTGAAACTGTCGAGGTAATTGAAACGGTGCATAGCCATTAATTGCCCACCACCGAGTATCGATCTCCCATGCATCGTCGTCCATACTTTCAACTGTTTTACACTTTGAAGGTGCAAAGCGCATGCCAAAGAGAGCTACAGCCTTTGCCAATGTAGTTCAGGTTATGCGTGTTCCTCTGATACCAAAAAAACGCAATGCAGTCTTCATAATGTAGGTTTCTCAGTTTCACCCAGTTTGCAAGTTAGACTCCTGTTTCCTGAGCACCTCCTGAGGGATCCAATGTTAACTTGTGGATGAGGGTGTAAACCAGAGTGGAAAGATAGGGCACCCTTATCGAATGCCACTGGTCATTTCGATTAAATATGACAATTCATCGCGTAATTTTACACGTCCATAGATATAAGAATGTAATACTCGAAGCAGGCTTACGCACTTCTCTGACGTATCTTTCGGGTGAAGAGCATTTAATAAAGCCGTTTGGTCCATTGAGTTCGAGGCGCTTTTTAATCCGAGAAGCAATACCACTGTCGTGTGTGCGTGGTACGTTTCGATTAACCGCCGAACAGTAAGAGTCGGACCATTAAGGCCTCGACATGGGTAAATCCACCGTGGTGTTCACGGTCACTCTCTCGAAGGTGTTTCAGGCGATTCAGCATCACCGTAGCTGAAATTCTGATTCCCAAATAATATTAAATAACTGTACAATGATTGAATGGTTTCTTGATGGTAATCTGAGTGTGGACGATGGGCACACCTGTGGTCCACATATGAATTTGGATCATAGTGAATGGATTTTATAAGCTAACCAATGCTTTTTCCCCTTTGGTGGTATATGGCTCAAGGAAGGTGTAATAATTAGAGAAAGTGCTTTCGGGTCCATAACAGCGCCAGTGCATCACATTCGACCAACCAAATATGTGGTATAGGCTGCCTGTTCCCTCTTGAGCACAATGGGTAGGTGAGGCTTTAAAGAGTGAAAAAAAAACGTTTCAGATCTTTTCCAGAGCATTTTACACTCAGATGATTAAACCTTTGCAGTTCTGTGGTTCAACCAACTGGTCAAATTTTAGCATTTACAAGAAACTGTTTAGTTCAAACCGATCGAACTCATCAATTTCAGCAGGTGATTTGGCAAAATTATATGTGAATTCATGTTACTGGCAACTGTTTTGATGATTGTAGTGTCCAGCCAAGTGTCATGATACTCGTCGGTGGATTCCGACTGTGCCTCATATAAGTCTATCCATTTAAAGAAGTGAATCAGCAAACAACACTCCCAAAGTATTTTAATTTTCTCTTTTCTAAAGCTCCAGATTCATTTGGATGCAAAGTTACATGGAGCCTTGGGGGAAAGAAAATACTGTCACTGGATCTTTTAGACATCAATGTATGAAACTTACCTTGGGTGCTTTTGAAAAGCGACTAATATTGATGAGTTGGTTCTTTAGTCAAATCCCCTGAGTCCAGTTTTCATTATTTTCTACTTGGCTATCCATAAAGATTTCGAGAATAGATTTCTTAGGCATATGAAATACAAAATATATGATTTATCTTTCAAGGTATCAGTTATATGCGCTCTGCAATTAACTAACCACAGTTTGGCATAGCTGTGGAAATATCCACACCGACCATTACAGGTGTTTTCTGGTTTCTTTTATTACATGCTCAGCGCATTAACAAGGGGAAAGGGAATTAATTGTGGGGGCTGTGGTCCAGTAAAAGACGTGTTCGGGAGAGCAAGTAATTATGATCCTGAAATTATGAGTGTCACAGAAGCCCATAAGCAGGCTGAAAACGAATTGCCCTCTAAGACCAACGTAACAGCCAAGCCTGGGACTCCTCCAAAACTCCTAGGGATGACAAACTTCGAATAAACTTTACTGCCTCCAATCTAGTGGGCCGGTCCGTCCATCAGACGGCTTAGGAAAACTTCCAAAATCCCAATTTTCTTGTTTGCTTGCTTTCGAATGTACATGGTACATTTCAATGAGGGATACACAATATATTTATCGTGGAGGCAATCAGATTTTCGATTTTGTTGATTATAGTTGGGACCGCAACCACCGCATTTATGCTTCAGTAAACAATCCCGTTGGTTTTCTCGTAAATCTAGTTGTTAGGGCAAAAACTTCAGTTGAAACAGCCGTCCGGAAACTCACTGATTGCAACTATGAGAGCAAAGCAAATAACAATCTCTTTGCAGAGATGAGAATCGCACAAACGTGAAGTTTTACACGACTGCGCATCAGAAGTCCACAATGAACCGGTTATCGTGTACAGAAGGACAGAAATCAACTACCGTTCTAACAAGAAACCAATCACTCGGATTGGCAAATGCATTTCAATGACAAGAAATGATAAAATCCTTTCCCCTAACGAGCTGGATATGCTTGCTTTTGTGATGTTATAAGGTCAAAATATCTAACCTAATTAAATATGATCGCTTTGCCAATGAGATATGAACTAACTAGGAGCTAGTTACGTCTGAAGATTAACAAAAAATATAAAATATTTCATCCTTGAAGAAAATACCTAGAATTGTTTCAACAATACTGGAGCATTGCAGAATATGGCAGTCATGATCAATGGGGATTCCTAAGTCACGATCGAACTGAAATTCACCTTACTGTGTCAAGCTTCTAATCAAAAGTAGTCAATTTTAACGTTTCATCCTTTGCAAAGGTTGCTTTTCACACACCGCGGTATTTGAAGAAATCGGCATGTCCAAACCCGAAACATTTGTATCAGTCATTTCAGCCAACACAACTAGATTATGAACTGTCATCCATCTTCTAGAATCAATTACATTATTAGAATCAATTCATTTTTCTTTCCAAGTGACATTGCCGAATTCACGTGGAGGAAAGTCTGACGAGAAATAGTATGGTAAATGTTTTCCAAAGGTAAACATTTTACCCGTACTTATACCATGAACTAAATTCAACGTTGAATTCAACCGGGAACCTCGTGAAATTATATCTCTTAATAAACAGCATATTAGAACCATTGGATTTGCCAGTTCATTCTCGAGACTGTTTTCGCATATACCACATTCAGGGGAGTTTGTGTACAATGGCAACAGTAAATTTTCCCGAACAATGGACGTTAATAAATTTAACGGATATTTTCACATTGCCAATGAATAATAGGTGATTATTACAGGGCAACAATTTTATATGTCCAAAGAGGCTGGTAAACTATTATTCTGCGTGTCATAAAGCTTTGATTACTGGTTGAGTTCAAAGGCACTCGACCACCCTTAGCCTATACACACTGGATAACCTGCGGAGGCAGTTCAAATGTGAACACAAAGGTTTCTTATATCAGGTGACCCCCGGCGTTCATCGATCTTTGAAGTGTTTCATATAAACTGCATCCTCTGATTTCCACCATTCCAGTCCCGCAACTGGGTGCCGGTGCAGCTCAGTGTCATTCGTGTATTGCGTCTGGTGGTGTGTGCTACGATCTGAACAATGACGGAGTTGGTGACGGATGTGTCTGTCCACCACACAAATCCCTGAGCTCAAAACTGAGATCTACCGGGGAACAGTCATGCAACGCGGTGCAAGGTGAGTGGAATAAAATTAATAAAAGAGAAGGCATCAACAATTACAACAACACAATGTCTTAGTTGTATCCATACCAATCCATTACTGTATTTTGTTTAACAAAACACATGGTCTAATTTAAAATGTGTATTTTTAGATATGCTGTTTGAAAGAATCGTTCGTACTCATGAAAGCAATAAAGTCATTAAGCTGCGAAAGATGCCAGGTCTCTAGAGCAAAATAATCAAACGTCCAAGCAAATTGAACGCCGTGGCTGGAAAATACCAGACTGCTTATTTTTTGCGAGATAACACTGAGTTTCGGAGGAACAGCCTTGGATTTTAAGGATTTGATGATCTGCAAACACAGCCGAGATAAATGAGGCCGGTTAGGATGCAGGACTACAACAACGGTCAAGACTGACGGTGCTTGATGGATTGGGTTTCTCAGATCTGTCGGCTTGACTGGGAGCTGACCGTTGTTCAGATTGAAAAGTTGTGCGTGGTTGTATCATTTACTGCCGCCTGCTTCAGAAGAAACTAATGAAACGGACAAATCACTCTTGATTTAAACGATAACGAACAGTTTCACCTTGACCAATGAACACGATAACATTTAGTCTAAATTCACCCTTTCGATATCAATATGACGTACTGCTTAAAATGAAACGAGAGTGAAGAACTCTGTTCGAGAAAATAAGATTCGGAAAGGCGAAGGTTCCAATTAGCATTTTCAACTGGTGGTGACTGGGCAGCATTACTGAATGATTTAATTAAACATAACATGCTCGGTGAAAGATAGACGTAATAAACTGCCAACCACACTAGCGTGGACGTATCACAAAGCTGGCCACAAGCCGTGAAATGGATGTTCCTGGTGAAACGGATATTAACAATAGGCAGGAACAGTTTGTGAACGTGGTATTGACCACTGTGACTAGGACGTGTCACTTCTCGTCCACCAGAATATGTTTGGTGCGTCAAATTTCGTGTCTGCACATACAATGTCATACATTTTGAAGATCAGGCTTTGAGAAAGGAATAAGCATTTTTGTGATTGGTTAATCATAGACTCACTCTCTAAGGCAGTTAACGTAGTTGTGTTGTGTTACTTGCTGTTTTGACCAAAAGAATAAAAATCCCACAAAAAATACATCATCTTCTACTAGTGAATGTTTTGTGGCAACATTAAACCGAATACAATATGAAACAAGTTTGTCATAGCGTGTATCAGTTTTCCAGAATTTCAGCACTACGTTATAGCCGTGCACCTCCCCGTCATATATAACACGATCATTTTCAACACAACACAGAAGTTAGTAAAAGGTCAAGGAAGATGCCTCAGAAATCCACAGAAAATCATTCGAAAATGTATTGGTAATTTGAGCAAGGGAATAAAACATTAGATGGACAAAAAACAGTTTTGGGGCACACGATTACTTTTTGACTAGTTTATTTCAGATTAGAAATGTTACATGTACTCCAACTAACAAAGTTTGGTAAAATAAACGGACTGATGGCCGAAAGTCAACTGGCAACCTGACGCAGAAAGAAACTGTCCAAGGGAATAAAGTTCGAAATTTACTGCTAATCGGGAATAATTGTGACCGACGGAAAACAGTGCAAAATTTTAACGTGCGCTATCAGTTTAGTCATCTTGTGCAAAGAGTGTCGTTTTTCCGTCGGTCACGCGACATGAGCGCAAAACACATCAACTTTAATAAGAGAATTAGCTTGAACCTAACATTCAGCATTGTCTGAGGATGTTCACACTATTATATTGGTGATGCTTCAGCAATTATTGTCCATACCCACTTGGTTTGTCATCAAATAGTTCTATGTGAATTCACATGATCTTGAATTAACTATCCATTGTCATTGATAGACTTAAACGCCAGACCGATTCTTCAAGATTTGAGGTAATGCAAATAATGGGATGGTATCAGTTGTCGTCAGGTCCTCAAAAGCACCTGACTAAAGGCCCGAGTTTCCGAAGTTTTCCTGGAGTAGTCGTTTCGGCAACCTCTGCAAACGGCTACATTTGCAGCCTGCGACGCTTCATTAAATGCCTTTTCTGCAGTGACATCATTTGTTGTTATTATTCTACGGCTTTCAATCAGATTGTGCGACACGTAATTGTAAATTAAGAAAATCTAGATTTCAGCCATAAACAACACTACTGCTGATAAGTACGGGAACACCTATCTCTTTTGGAGTTCCTTGACCAAGAAGAATCCGCCGTAACCCAGCATTAGTCCAACACATCAGCCTGATCTCAACCAGCCAATGGAAACAAGCAATGTGAGTAATGCAGTGCAATCACCAAAGAAGAGGGGATTTTCGGCCAACGCATGTCAAATGACATGGAAAAATCGTGTGAAAGCATTCCGGAAGCACTACCAGAGGGAGCAGCATTTTAGCCCCGCCAATCTAGAGATGATTAGGGAGTACTTCAGTTGAACTGTCATCAAGTTTTAGGTTTTGTTAATGAGAAATCCTCAATTGTTTGGGCTTGACCTATGGCATTTTTGAACTAAGCTTTCCACTGTTGTCATACTGAGTTGGCGGTGATAACTCAGCATGCTCCAATTAATTTTTCAGTGAACGTGCATTTACGGTTGCCGACATATGTTGTGAGTTTGGATTGGTTGGAATAATAACATGTCTGCGTTTCGGCTAACTAGAGTACTTTTTTCTCAGAACAAAATGCGCATTGCTATTTTCGATACCCTGCAAACACCGGATTTCCTCCCTCTTAGAAATAATCAGTAGTGCATATCCACTGCACCTTAACTGTTACACGGAGCAAGGACGCATAACTTTCAAGCAAATCTCAGTCGCCAAGGTTCTTGTACTGACTCGCAACGGTCTATCAAACCTCGAAACTACATGATATAGAGCCCACATCCATCACTCGGTTCACTGACCTCGGACCCTTAAACACCAGAAGAGGGAGTCCACGATGAGAACAACGTATTTGTAAGAACATCAGATCATATTCATTTGCATCGATAAACTTTCCAGTCCCCTGTAGGAAATAGACGCTAAACAGTCCCTTGATTCTCAGTAGTTGTCGGACGTTAAAACTCCATGAGAAATCATTGTAAAATTGGAGGTCACTGGCATTTCGTTTTCAGTCTATGGATTTTACTCGGGGGATCATTTTCGATCGGTTAGTTGTCTCGAATATTTGGACTTATGTTCGTCCTGGCCCGTTGGTTTGATATGTAACACGTTGCCAGGAAAATTCAATAAATCACTAATAATATTGCTTATACAGAATGAAATGAAATTCCATTTCCCCTACCAGTTTCTCTGAATTGTTCAGATGGGCACTTTTCCATTTGCTACCGGCCTCATTCCATACAACCCTATGAACATCTTTCTGCGGATTTGGCTGTGGGAAAGGCCGTGGTACAGCTTGTTCCCAACGATGTCGAGAATATAGCTATTTTCAAGGAATACATGAATGCCGACAAAGAAATTACTACACTTGACGCAAGCTTCTTGTTCAATCAGATGAGAGATCATTGCCGTTTGACAAAGGCAGGCAACAACGCGGCCCGATTGAACGATCGTTTGGCTGGATCCAATATGGCCCGCACATCTGAAATGGATCCGAACATGCAGGAACAGTACTGTGTTGACCTTGATGCATGGCAATTGAAGCAAACATGCGGTGTACGAATTTATCCTCTAAGCGTGAGTTCGCAACTTCCAGTCAAATGTGCTTCACAAATGGTAGAAGATTGAAAGAAATTCGGCTCTTTGGTAAATATTTTTCAGTCTAGTTAAGATACCGTTTGCATGAAATCTCAAGACTGGAGGTTCTAGCATTTGTTTATTCCTTGCTAGTGATTCAAAAGAGGTGAATGAATGATGCGATAAAAATCCCTTACAGTAAATATAATAGGTTTGTTTCGCCATTTATCGTCTACTATTAGGCAGCATAAAGTTTGTCAGAAGTAACCGTATCGGTGAGTCTGGGCTGTGATTATAAATCAGATGATTGAAGAGTGTAAAATGGAAAACGCTTTGTATTTTGTAATTGATCACCTTATCAAATCTTGTTCCGCAATAATTTTATCAACTTCTAGAAAAATGCTGTACAATACGAAGCCATTTTGGAAGTTATGCTCACTCGGAACCGACGAACACCGAACAAGGATTTTCAAATTCCGTTGAAATGCATTGCACCACCACCGAACCGACTTCCGTTACACGACTATTTGTACGTTTTCATGCGCGCACAGTCTGGAATAATTCATCACTGACAATGAAATAAGTCATTCCATTTTTTCCCAAAGCTTTATATTAATCCCTTCTAGTTACACGTTCAATTTTGTTAGATTCCCCTAAGTCCAACTGGTAGGTGAACTTCACTGGAAAGTACTTGTGTTCAATGGCATATGGGTTATTGTTGAAACTGAATTCAATAGACCATAGTTTTATTCTCCCTGAATTGGTATGGTCGAAATAAATCTAGTTTGTTTACGTCAGCCACGTCTGATTTCGGTAAGAGGTAAAACGGCGAAAAAACCATCATTACCGTGGCTTACTGACTAGCACAGCGAGCCACATTGACTATCAATTTCTGACCCCGTTACACCATAAAATAAAATGAATGAGTAGGTACGGTGGGCATGGTGGAACCAGCGTGGGGGAGAAAAGCAAACAGCATGGTAACAGCTAACGGATGGAACATAGTCTAATTATACAAACGCATATTTTTTAATCATTCTGTCTGGTCAAAAACTGACAGAACACTCGTCACAGATCCTGATTCGTTGGAATCTACTCCAATGTCTCCAGTCAAATTGTTGACCGATCTTTTGGGCCCTATTATTGAGACACGAAGCCCCTACTTATGGCTCGGTTTACCAGATCTTCCGTTAGCCTCCTCGTGAGCTGGTCCACTTCCTGGAGATGGGCGGAAAACAGCGCATGATAGAGTACACGTATGTTTGCCACATGCAAAGTGTAATTCTTGGAAACCAAAGTCGCTACCGGAACAGTGGATTATTTCGGGATGGATGATGATTCTTCAGGAATGATGTTGAATGGTACGAAAGCTGAGCTATAGTAAAGTCGTAATTCCATTAAGAAATTGCAAAATCGCAAAGTCATGGAACTATTTAGATTTGTCCCGAATTGGTCAAATGTGTTAAACTCTTCTAACTTTTTTCAGATGCGCGTTTCTACTTCTTAATTTAAATTTGCTTCGGAAGGCTGAATTGCAATAAGCTTGTTAAAATCCGCCAGGAAATGTTTCATTATGTAACTAACGGATAAAAGCATGTTATAATGGGGTGTGGATGTTTGATAAACCATTAAGAGCCAAACCTGTTAAGTTTTTAGCTAATTCTTCCAACTCAAATCCGTTCGTCGCGGAAGTGCGTCCCAGGTGGCCAGAACTAGATACGAACTGTTATTGATTCCCAACAATGAAAAAACAGTTGCACAGTCCTACCATAGTTTCCTAATATTCAATCAAAGGTTGACGTAAAGTGATGAATAATTTCATGTAGCCTCACAATAGCTGGGGTACTAGCATACTGTAAAACTCAGAGTTAACTTCAATTCAAATCGCGTAACGGATAAAAGGTTTGACTGTAGAATCTAGTGTTTGCACATGGACCAAAGCTCCTGGGCGCCGGTCCAAAATTGTCTCCGAGCATCATCTGACTTGACTAAACCTCAGAATTCGAACCTTTCGTCGCCGATGTGGCTCAAAATGCACTGAGTAATGAACTTATTTTATTCGACCCGTTTGATCTACAAACTACCTATTAAGTATATGGTTATGGCCGAGTGGTTGGTCCTACTAGTTGTGATATCCTAGATTATTTGGCCAAAATCTCCTCTGTCTTGGAAGCAAAAATAGGTTTTTCAAGCACTAAAGCTCCATTTATACATTCTGTTCCACGGTGAAAATACAAGAAACTTGCTGCTTGCTTGCGTAATACCATAATTTGACACACTGGATAAAGTGATCAGCTTCATATTTGTCAGCAGTTCATTTACGCCAGATAAATCCTTCTGAACGAAGAAAACCTGATGTCCTGACAACAAGTGGAATATTAGCTGCAGAAAACGTTATCATCATAAGTAAGCTAATGAATTTCAAAGAATAAAATTGGAACACTTCCAGTTAATAGCTCTAGTTTCAGCTATCATGCAAACGGCAGCCACGGTAATTTATTATTCTCTTGTGCCGATAGCAGATGCGTTGTTTTTAGGCTTCAGTAAACCACGGGACCATCAGTATAGCAAGACTACCAGGTTTGCCACCTCGGCAATGAATAGGCCTGCTTTCACCTTAACTTTGAAATCATGCAGTTCTAGTCAGTTGTCTACCAAGATAGCATTAACGATAAAAGCAATCTCTTTTAATTCAACACTTCATAAACTCAAGCCTTTGGGCCTGTTATGCATCTCAAGGGGTTGTCTACTCTCAAGAGTGCAGAACTCACCGAATTCATAGCATCCTTCATTTTTTCTCGCCCAGTTCCTTTTGCGAAACAACCGAGAAAAACTACTTAAATTAAGTATGACCGGAGAAAAGTGATAACGTCCTCCAAACGGGGTCATCCATGTGATTTCACACACAATTAGTGCCCACCCTGCCCCTTCACACACACAAGTACAAGTGATCTTAACAGGCATAGTGATTCCACTAGTGATGACCACAACAACGAACCTGAACCAAAACGAGCTCACATTCTATTTGCCAAGCTATTATTGAATCTCAAAATCATGTGGTCGAACAAAGATGTTTAATTCAGACTTGCAAACAAATTGCCCACAAAACTAGGGTTACCCTGATCCGATCGAAATCAAATACGTCCTCACGACTTTTGTGCGATGGTTTTGTTTTCATCCGGCTGGAAGTAATAAAGTGAACATATAAACAGCATTTAAAAAAGACGCAAAGGAAAGGAGACGATGTGGATTTTTCTAGCTTTGTCACGGTGCATTTTGAAAGAAGCTGACTTTCTTCTATCCCTCCTGAGTTTCTTCGTTTCACTATGGACAACTTACCCCCGAAATCCCTTTTTGATGGTTGACAGATCAGCAAACTATTCACTCAAACGTTGTCATTTTTGATCACTGTGTGATCTCTCGAGCTTTTGTGTAATAAAAAGGAAATTTGTCACTCTGAGGCTTCTAATGAATCAGTGGGTTAGGTGTATTCATTTAGGTTTGTAAGCCATCAGTACTTAGTAAATTTTGGCTAAGTAAACATGGTAGTAAGCAAAAATAAATTTCCTTAGAGTAATGAACTTATCGATTAGGAATGCCCAATCACATTTGCGGAACGAAATTTGATTTTGTCCTCTCTCTAACTGTAACTAGTCCAAGCGAAACGGCAAAACAACAAACGGATCTGGAATTTCGTGTGGTGAACAATGAGAATCGGGAAATCTACGCGGCCCAAATGGGCTCAACAATACGGTTAGATGCTTTGTTGTTGGATAGTTCAGGTAAATTTTAATTCAAATCGATTATTTGTACTGGATTTCGATGTTGCTCATTCGCGCCAGTTGACTGCAATACAAAAATGTGAATGATTTTTTGCTAACGACGTTTTCATTGTTTGCACTATTTGCTAGTTAGAGTACAGATTCGTTGCAATGCATTACAATTGGTTTGGAATCTTAGTGGGTCTGATTCATTCGAATGCGTTTGACAAGGGAATAGGGGAACGATTTGCATTAATATTTGTCATTTTTGTCTTTTTTGAGCTCGACGTCAAATTAACTGACAAGGAATAAATACCATAGGCAATGCATAATATCAAAATATTGGTTAAAACTGACTGACTGACTGACTGACTGACAATGCATACCATTTTCGGTTTACCAGCTATTCATTGGGTGGATCCATAACAGATTTCGTTTTAAAATCCACTCAGTGGGATCTGTATTATTGGGGCTGAGAATAGCTTAGATGAAGAAACACATAGCACAATTTTACCTCCGGGTAGAAACAAATGAAAGAAATTAATTATATTAAACCCAAGTACCGTTTTATTTGCTTCGATCGAAGAGCTTATTATCGGAGACAACACTTCGAGTTAACCAGATAAGTACTGTGTTCATTGAAGGATCATATGTTATTCAGCTAAGCAGCCCTAAATGTACTGCAATTTTGGACTGACTAACTTACTTCAGTTATGGGTCATCTTGAACTTCTCCACCCTTGTTGTCGTTTGCTTTTACCCTAAGAAATTTTAATGTTTTTTCACCCTGTTTGACACTTCATCTCTCTCTTTTAGCAGAGGAGCACTAAGAATTGAGTTTGCATCATCACAGTCTGAAGTACTAAATGATCAAATGGTGTCAGACTGGATATAGCCTGTGTTTATTTTTTACAAGGGACCCTAGTAAACCATTTCGCGCCTCCATATCTGCGCCACAACTGTGCCACGTAACCGAAATCAAAACATCAAAATTATATTGAAGTACCATTGATCAGCCCCTCATGGAACGTTCCTTGGCAGAAACTAAACATTGAACCAATTAACGTATCCACAGCCATATAGATGTGGGCAGATTGATAGCTTGTGATGCTTTTCACCTTGACTTGTGTCATCATATTGGAAGGTTCTCAAAAAAACCGATGCTTTAATGTGCAACCTTTAAAATAAGGACAATTTTATTTTTCTACCAAATTAATCAACACCTGAATTAAACCTTAGGAAATGTAGTCGCTTTATTTCGACTCATAACCTTTGTCCATATTCAGGGGGAAATTAGAGAAAATGACGAGTACACGAATAAGAAATTTCCTTTTAATGAACTTAGCATCTGATGAAATGACTTCAGGTTTCAGGCTGCGTGGTCTGTTTGAAAAACTGCCTGTCTAAGGAGCCCGGTGAAAAGTGAATGACAGGGCCACCCTAGTCGTTAGTGACATTACAGTTGGTGGTCTGATGACGCCGTCAATCTTGCAACGTTTGTTCCACGCGGGTTGGAAATTCCGTTGCAACCGCATTCGATTATGACAATTTGCATCCGGCAAGCTCTCAGATTGAGCCAAATATTTATATTTGACGGAAGTTTACGAATAGAAACCTACTGTTTGACGAGACATCTGTTTTTGAATACCCACAAGTGCTTTTAGAGTGAAATAATGAATTCTGTCAATTTTCACCGCGCATTGCAGGGCAGTACAAGGTGCTGACAGTGGAGAAGTGTCAATACAGCAACCGATCAACAACTCAGACCAGCTACGGTTCTCACAAGCAGACACCATTCATTTACAAAGGGTGAGTATTTTTCTTCAACGTTCTGCCAGGTGGTGCAAAAGTTGAATCAGTTGCCTTATTTATTTCTAGGGAGGCATGTCCAAGCTATACCATGGAAATAAGTACTCACCATGTCTTTTAACTTTAGTTTATGTATAGTTTGTTCATATTTACAGGAACTGCGCATCACTATAGCCAAACCGTATGGTAACTGTCAGTTTCTGGTGCAAGAAATATGAACAATGAGAAGGTCGACGTCATATTATGCAAAGAGTTAGCTGTTGCTGTGTTCATAGAGCAGCCTGATAACCTAAACTATTACGTTACCTAAGGAACCATTTGGCCATGTGCTCCCTCATAATTTGGTGTTCATCTTGATGCTCTAGTTGTCCTTGGGCCAACAACCGTTTGCAAATTCCGTTCACAAATGGGCAATATCCAAGTGATCACGTCCAAAGTGCACCGTTTTCCGCTTTCCGTGAAGGAACTTTGTCTTCACTATTTTTCAGTTGCCTCTTTCGTTTGTGCACAGATCCTCAACAGTGTGTCCAGGCAAGTTCCATTTTAACCATCATGGTTCTGTTTGTCAACAGTTTGCGCGAACCAACTAAGAAGGTGTTTACTTTCAGTTAATTAGGCTGCTGCTGATCGTGATGGTTCTGTGGGTAGATCAGAACCCTCGTTTCAGTTATGCCCATTTTCAGCAGCACTTCACATAAAACAATGTAAAATACAAATTTGACCAGAGATGGTTTCAGCTTGCAGATTACGAATGAAAGCGAACCGCGGTAGATCGTGTATGGTGATTGTCCCAACAACAGGGACAGAGCGGAGTCGGAGCGTTTTTAGACCACGTGGTTTGAATTCCACTTTGGTGATCAGAGTTTGGCATGCATTTTTCACCAAATTATTTTTTTGCTTCATTTGTTAGTAACAACTGAAATACTGTGACTGACGTTTACTCACATAGAGAGACTAAGATAATACACGAAGTAGTCTCTTAAATGAAACTAATGGTAACAAATTTTATATGACCGAATTTGGAATTCTCCTAGCTATTTCATCTCTCATCTTTCGCTTCGAAAAACAGCCACCATGTGAGTCTCTACAAGCGCAAGATGTGGAATCCGTGTCAAGCAATGATCCACAAACTGTTGCTCGAGGAGAAATCAATACATCCACCCCTACAAATTTCTTGCTTATTGAAAGATGGACACACATTGAAGTTACACTCGATCAAGACGGTGATGGTCTAGGTAAGAACCGAGTAAGCTTGGCTCACCTTAACCCCGGAATATTGTTCTGCTCATTTTGTAACTGCGTGTAAAGAGGCGAAAATAACCTCTGGACCACTGGTGTGGAAATTGCTAAAGATATCGTGGGTGCTTGACATTAGTTATAAAATGTGACTTTTATTAATTAGACTTTCAGGAGGCTGAATATATTCTACTGACCTCGGGCACATGGTTTTGAGTTGATCATTACGAATTCCCTCGGCGTCCACTAGTTGATATGCTGTGATTGTTAGAATAACAACATGCCTATCCAGATGGTGTGATGGAAATTTAATTATATTCAGCTTAAAAACATGTGCAATACAGGTGATGCCTTCTCTAGTAGGGTGGGCACTTCCGTGCTTCGGTTCTTTGCACTGATATTTACAATGCAACAAGTTACGCCAGAATGTTCAGCAAAAGCAAGTAAAGGGAAATCAGGCAAATTTGGAAATTAGATAACGCTCATCACGTAAATTTGGGTGATGTAAACATATAAGGCATTTGAATGAATAGCTATATTTTACTCTCTGTGAAGTTTTACTGTTAGTACAAGCAGACTAAATGGGCTATAAAATTGTTCCTCATGAATTGTAAACGGTCGAATCAGTATGAATAACCGGTGGAAGCACTGTCCAGTTGTTCCATCCCTGTTACCGGATCATCAACACTGCTTATTCACCTCAACCTTTTTTACCACCTTTCAGCCAGACAGGAACCAAAAACGTGGCTTATTTCCCAACACATTTTCGAACAAATCTGTCTCATGTAAATACACATGGAATTTTGGCTTAGTTTGGGCTGTCATGGAGACACGTTAAAATGTTTTGTTTTAACAGCAGTTTGAAATAATGCCGTGGTGTTTTGAATTGGTGCAAGTAGCAGGTTGATGATAGATCTACTTGCGAGTTTTTCGCCTATTGGCTAACGGCGTTGTCGTTTGGATGAAGACGAAGCGGTGTCTACTGCAAATGACACTGGAATCTCTGAGCTATGTAACAGAACTGCCGGTTAACCCGTGTGTTTAGAAAACCGATTTTCTAAGGCTCGTTTCCCTGCTCGCAGTAAGTGCGCAGAAATGTTTAGTTGCAAATTTGTAGAGGAGTTGTTCCTCAATAGCACTTTTCTTAACTGATGCTTACAGAACGCGAGTTTCTCAAAGATCAGGTTAAAAGCTAAAAGCAAAACACCTACCTGTCAGAGGTTGTGTTAATCTTCAAAGTTTAGCATAGCTTTTTCCCGTAGCCCACTTATATCATTATGACTTATTCGTTAATGTCGGTTTTAAACAGAGTTTGGGAACTAATCCTTTCATATTTTCTTTGTTTTTTTAAGTCCCTGGGCTTCCAACAATCCCCTCAACTGTTCACGAATTCCCGATGGACTACGCAATGAGGCAGTTCAATTTTCCGCGAGACTCCTCTTCTTCATCAGGCCCGAGACAACAACCGTGTTATTTCACACTGTGCTTAAACACCACACACCTTGCTTGGATCAGTATCGGATTGCTTACACTGATAATGTTATTTATTCTTATCCTGTTATTCCTGTACAAAAGGAAAAGCTTAAACGGAAGCTCGGAAAAGGCAGTGGGAATCAAGAAGCACTCCATGCAACGCCATCGTCCACAACAAGTCAAATCTCAAGTAAAAAACAACAGTGACTGCCACAAAATTATCTCCAATCGAACCCGCGTGCCAAATATTTCCCTAGTTGGTACTTCAGATCCAAAACCACAATCACTTTTGCGTGTTCCTTCATGCCTCCTGGGAATCACACCCACACGGAACCCGGAGCCTTTTGCATTTGAGCAGCAATCGGTCCGCAAATCAGGAATCCTTTCCCCCGTATTTTATGGATCTGATTCCACGTTTCCCGAAGGCCCGGAATCACATTTGTTCTGCTATCGGGGATCTGTTGGTCGATCCACAGTTAATTCGACGGCAGCAATATCCAGTGAGAGCCAGATGGCCCATTCAACTTTGCCAACCAAAATGGCCAACAGTCGTTCGGATGCATACTGCTATTGCGATCACTTATCAGGAAACACAATGGGCCATAATACAGACAAGAACCCGACGCTAGTATTAGAGCGGCGTGCTGGTCGACTGCAACAAATCGTTAATTTCACCCTAGCACAACATGCAAACGAATTTGACCAAGTCAACGGGGAAGCCATGTTCGCCACCGGTTGGCAACAAGCTGTACCCAGCGCGGATATATTATCTTGTGGTTATAGTTCCTCAGATGATAGAAAACAACTGCTGCAAACTTGTCCATCTCAGCAAACTAGACAAAGTGAGCACGAAGGATATTCGAACGAGCCAAGTGACTCCATTCCAACCATCTCGACCGACCTGATTGTATTGAATAACAGTTGTGTTGATTCCCAGGAGCCGGATTCCAAAGTGTCCACCTGTAATGAATGCAACAAGATTGGGAGTCAACATGCGCATTGATGAAACATAACACTATCTATATTCACTTGGATGTCATTTTGTTTATTTACAGTGTACATAAAATATTATTTTGTAATCTTATCCTTATGTTCAGCGGTACTACTTCTTTTGAGTCGCGGAAAATATTTACACTTCTGCCTAGCTCGCAGATGCTAGTTAGCCGAAAAGGGAAGTAAAGTATTCAGGAAACAAAATGGCGATATGGATTGCTGTCAGACAGTTGAAAATATCGTATACATTGAAAGTTTCTAGTCGAAAAAGAATTCTTTTAATTACTAGCGGCAAGACGAATTGAGAAGACCATTTTTCAAATATAAGCTAATGAATAATATTGGTTGGTAGGGCCATAGAAAAGCTAATCTAGAGGTGCTAAATCATGACATCTCTTGGTTAAAGCATAGAGAAAGCCAGTAAAGAAAGTAGTTTTACATCGATGGAGTTTAATTGTTAGTCATACGGCAAACGTTGCTGTGCGCTAGACAACATTCTGACAGTTTAAAGTTATCTGCAGTGTCAATAAATAAGAATAAATGAAATAGGTTTTTCGGCTATGGAAAATGCAAGACTACTCAAACTGGGCAGTCTTCAGACAAACCAAGGGCCAATTTTCGAAAGAATTCTATCTGCGGATTTTCCACTGCCAAGTCTTTTCTGGCTGTTAAAACAATGTAGGTCAATTAGTTCCCACAGCATCAGTCTTCGATGTGCTCAGCTCCTGGGGTCATCATTTGACAATGCTGTTAGCGAGTCGCTTAAAGCCAGTTAAATAACCACTAACAAAATACGATTTGAAAGACACACGTGAATCCAAGCCTAGGAAGAAGTATGTTCACTATGATCCTCATACTGCATTTCACTGTTGTCCCAGTCGGAAAAGGTTTCAACCCCTCGTGATCAAGCAAAACAAAGAAATTTAAATGGTCATTCACACAATGGACCGTAATATTTAGTTCATATATCGAATGTTCAGTTTGAATGACACGACTGTAAACAATTCAGTCCAAATCCCGTCCGATAGGCTGTCATTTTACAAAACAATATGCTCATGTCTGGTGTATACAAAAGTAATGGATATGGATTAATTAGTAAACACATTTAATAAGGGACATCGGAATTTGTGTCTCAAGTTTGGACCAAGTGGAAGATAACCCAGATGAGATGCTGGAAACATCTACAGACCTTAGAGATGGTTTATTACTGACGCAGATAAGTGGGAGGTGAACGAGGCCGAGAAAGCATAGTTATTCCCGAACTATTCTGATACGCAGGTTAAAAAAGTTATTGAGCCTGGCAGAACAGTTTGAGCAAAAGGTATTCGTTGAAAACACTGTTGCTAGGCGTTTGAATGGTCAATTTATTTTCTGTAAAACTTGTTGAAGAGGAAGGGAGGCAAGTCCGAAAAGTTTGTGACTGAGACGAGATTTCATACATCGCTTCAAATAAAGGAGGGTCGCACTGGCAGAAACAATGTTACGGAAATTGTTAGGTATGGTTAATAAGAAATTCTAATCCTCCTTCCAAGACTAGGGGCTTCACTCACATGGGTTGAAATAAAACGCATCTGATTTTGCTGCCTCATTTTGTGGTTATTCACTCACTTTTTACTGGGGAGCAGCGTACAAGTATCCTATGACAAAGCCGGTCGAGGGGAGCCGTAATTGTCATTCCTTTGGAATAAATAAGCTAATGACTTATGCGGTCCGTCGGTCCACAGTCAAGATGGATCCGAAATTATCTATATGGATCCATAAATGCCACAAAATGGGGTAGTTAATCACCACAAACCACTTTGAGACTCAAAAGCAATATGAACATACGTGCATCGTTCTCTGGTCCACTTACCACCAGGTAACTGGTCCGATTTATGCAGCTGTTTGAAACGCTGACATTGCGCTAAACGACTCAAATCCAGCAACCGGATGTATCTGTGAAATAGTGGATGTGAACCACGTTCCCTCTAAGACCTTTTAATACAGTACCAATTAGTCCCGTATCATATTTCTGCACAAGACTCACAAAAAAGCTAAAGCTCAACAAAACCACGGGAATTTTACAAATCTGTCAAAACCAGTGAAATCCAGCTTAGATAAATAGTAAACATAACCGTGTTTCAGAATAGGTATATTTACTAATGCAGAATTAATGATCGTCAATTGTGGGGTACACGTATGATGAAATATTGCACCGTTAACTTCACTGGAGTAACTTTGAGATTACTGTAAAGGTAGATGGAGAACACAATAAACGAGAACTTTGAAATGCACAAAACCCTCTAATAGAGAAATTTGCGACTTATCTCTTTTGGTGCCTAATGTCGAAAATATCGGATTCATCAAAACAACGGTTACTAAAGGCATTTCCCAGTCGGAAAACAAGAGTCCGGTTTGAGGACATTTCTATGCCTGTTTTAAGCTTCAGGTGAATAAATAAACTTTTTTCGAGCAGCTGTCCATTGACAAAACATTGGCACGTCGAAGCGTACTCCTAGCTGATGCTCTGTCCAGCACAAAGCAGATTTCACCGAACAAAGCACTAGATGTCATAAAAATATTTATTGGTACGGGTAACGTGCGCTTTTGCAGAAGAGAACAATCAGACCCATGATGGCTAAGCAAGTTATCAGAATAAATTATTCACATAAGAAAAAGCAAAGATTTAAGAAATTAGAAAATATCGTCTACTGTTGCGACAGTCTCATTTTTAGCGAAGCTTCTCAGGAGCCAGCTGCACATTTTCGAGAGCTTTTCATGAATTTCTAGATAACTTTTGAAGTGACTAGCTGTCTCGTAGAACGGTGGGTATTTGTACAATCATAATCGGCTTTTTGCCGAACAAGAGTCAAAGCTTTATCGGCGATCACATCGTGGAGTAAGTTTAGCTCACTTATTGAACTGTCGTGATAATTGAAGCTATTTTTATTATCTTCTCTCTCTATGGTTGTACCACCAGCCGTAAATTTTTCGTTTCTCTTCGGCCGACCCAGCAAACATTTAACTTTCCGTCCCATTGTCGATCATTTGTCTGTATTGATGGACTGTCTAGACACCTGGGCTACGGTGTCCACGAATCAGATCTGTTACAAATGAGTTTGGTGTGATAACGCGGTTGACCCGACCCATCCACCTTGCTAAGTTTTCCGGGGCCAAGTTTAGTGAAATCAACCCGAGCGAGTTTTAGAAGACTTTCGCGATCATTTTGTTATCCACTTCCGTTGAAATCAAGCGATGACGACTTTGCTTATCGAACCTATCAGAATTCGAAAGATCAGCCACTTTTAATTGCAATCCACGAGCAACAATCGGACTTGTAAACTTTCGAAGCAACAAACCCTTGAAAGTACGTTATTCGGTTGTACTGAAAGTGACTCTTTTACACATCAGTACATCGAATGATAAAACAACTGATTATACTTCGAGTATATCCAAATGAACATCCGCAATCTAAGCATTCTTTTGGACGAACTGAAACAAGCACAGTTTGTTTGTGCATAAACTGCTTAATTTCTTATTGTAGGAGAAAGACCTAGCCAGCTAGATGGAGCAGTGTTTGTATCAACTTTCTGAAGGCGAGTTATTAATATTATAATGGTCGCAATTGTAAATAATCAATTACATTCCTCAGTCAAAATATTTAATATGTATTGTGACAGGCCAACGACGTATCAATGTGTTAGAATAGAATGGATAAAGGTAAATCACTTGTTGGACACTTGAAGCACCGCTCGTCTAGGCAGCCACTTCAATACGTGATGGTAGTGAGAGAACAGTCTAATGCTTTTAGTCGTGCACATAGGTCGCCAAACTGATGACTCGGATCAGTTGTCAGTACACAGAAAAGAAACAGGGAATGAATAGTACATTGACTTTTGAAAAGTTATACCACCTTAAAATGAAAATTAAGTTTGAGTGATACAATTGAGGATGAACTGTATTTTCTTCGAAACAATTCCGCACCAATCGGCCACCCGAAATTTAATATTTAGGTCATTGTTATTTATGTGTGATGCGGAACAGAAACCATAAATTCGAAGCTTCCGAGTAAAGTTGTTGCCTCGCAACTATACACGATATTCTCATCCAAATCAGTAGTGAGTTTTCGACCGAGTAAAATAGTGCCAAATTCTGCGTCTCACTTTTGTGCATCTTTCGATAAGTAATCATACGAATAAGTGCACTGTCCGCACGACGCGGTTCCCAGCCCAGAGGATGCGAGAGCACCACCCGATGGTGAAACAATAACTGAATAGCCCAGTACATGTTGATTGAGAATAACTGCACAGATAAAAACGGTTAATTAAACTATCAATTGAGTAAAAATGCGAAAAAGTGGAACAAAAATAGTGATAGATTTTCACGTATTTTTCCCGGGTGACTCAAGATCTACCGTAAAACGAGAATATCCCGGTGGCAACCTAGCAACTCCCAAATGGTCAGCAGAATTGGCCTAATTCAGATGTATAGACCGATTCCTTACGTCACCAACTGTTGTGCTCATGACCAGCGCATATTCGGGTATCGTATGTTTTGTCTAAATGCATACAGTGAGGCTTCGCAGGAGAAACACTTAATTAATTGTAATCGAATTCGAATTTCGATACCCCTTTTCTTTTTTTGTCTCACTGAGAAGTAAGAGGAATTCCTTGTTAATTAGGCTGAGAAGGTCACTGGGGAAGCAGTATACTAAGGAAAGGAGAATATTCTGACGAACTGAATCATTCACCCCCGGGTCAATACCAATTTGTGTCACCTTTCTGCTTGGTTTTCGGAAAAGATGAATCCACTCCATGTTGATCGTTATCACATTATTTTCACAAAGCCAACCATTAATAGCATCTGTTCCTAGTGAACACAATGCAGCTTCACATGTTCATGTCAAGACTGAGGTCATCCTTTGAGATTCAGTTAAACTGTGAAACACTCAGCCTTTTATTCGTTAACCTGCTTTCTGGAATTTGTCTTAATAAGTTTGCGCATAGAGATGCAAACACCAACGCATACAAGGAGCACAAAGAAAGTCAATTTTCGTGCATATTAAGGTTAAACGCCAAATGTTTACTGATTTCCATTCGTCACATTCGCTGATCGTTTTCGCTATATTCGTACATGCCGCAGGCTAACAAACTAATAGTTGTTGTCTTCATTTCCGTAAAGCGAATCGACGCATTTATCGCCGAATCAAAATACAAACAGCAAATTAAGATCGAAAACAAATGCCTAATTAAGGGTTATGAAAGAGTTCAGGCACCATCAGCTACCGGCTGGACGGAAAACGGTCTTAAACCAAGGAATAGTTCAGCCCCGGTAGATAATTATGCAACAATGTATAAAATGGAAGATGGCAAGTTTCAAAGCGTGAGAGCGACATTTAGCAAGATTATGATGGGGAGAATCAGAAGAATCCAGGCGAATGTTCTCCGAAAATTTTCCACACACAGGTAGATGAATATTAAACAATTTGCGTCATGGTTACTTTAGTGGTTAGAAATGACGTACAACTGATAATTGATGGACCCTGACGAGGGATTCTAATGTCGTTCTTCAAAACCCAGGAAAATTGACAGGGGAACAATAGACGAGGGCGAGAAAAATGCATCGGTAAACAAAATGCGAAACAGTTTTTTGGTTGTCCTGAATGTGTCGTGGTTTTTTCTGTAAAAAGACAGTCTTCTGGGCATCTGCTGTCACTCAGAACTGTCGGATGACCGTCTCAAGTTTTTATTCTTAAGAACCAACTTTAATGGGCTACTGTTTTAGGCAATGTTGGATTAGAATAGCAGGAAGAGTAAAGAAACTGTAAACGGGCACTGGACACATTTTGACAGTTTAAGCTTTTAACTAGTAAGAATAAAACATTTTGAATGACACATAAGTTGTTGGAAAAGTCGGTTCCAAGTATGGACTAACAAAGAGTGACCTGGTCAGCAATGTGAATAACTGATCTAGATAACCTATTGACAAATCACAAATGTACGTTGGTAATTAAGTGAAAGCACAGCTCCATTAACGATTTCGGAATCGTTTTCCAACGAAGATACTTTTCGGATACCTCTTATGCGATGGGTTCTGTTACTAAAGTAGTCTGATAGTCACACAAGCAGATATTTGGGACAGCAGAATCTGTTGAACAAAGGCAGTTCCAGGTGAAAACATCAAAGAAAATTCAACTGGGAAATTTGGCAAGTTGACCGAATTAGGACGTAAGCAACGGGGAAGGGATTGTTGCACATAGAGTAACGGAAGTTAGACGTCTTAGAAAGGTGTGTTTTGTTAGTTTAAGATTGCAGGGCGTACGAACGATAGGATAAAAACATTTAACTAGGGCTTTGGAATCAGATTTACCGATAGGAACAACGGGGACAAGATCTCAGCAACCGGGAATGTAATGTGTATATGAAAATGCAACGAGAAGCGAAGTGAGATTAGGTACTAAATGTACCAGAGTCACACTGCCGATATGTATATCTGCGGTTAACTTGGAAGGTAGAGGCAGCTGAAACAGTTCTTTTCTGGAAATGGCTGTTGCGTTCGTCTGGGACCCATGAATATGCAGAGCCATTGCGTGAATAAGTGTGTTCGGTCTATACGTTCCTTATCTACAGCGTAGCTTACTGGTTTCATTTCCTAGCCGAATGAAAACCGAGTTCGCTGCCACAGGCATCGACTGCTTTACCTGATTAGGGGTTAGCTGGTGTACGGTGAATCTATAATTTTTCCTAATTTCGGTGTCAACGATAAAGTGTGGCCGTTTTTCTGGTAATCGCATAATTTGGAGAAATGCTCCGTTGTTCTCCTTAAAACGATTAGCATCGTTGAAACAATGGCAACATTGCAGACAAAAACGTCTTTCTAGGAGCGGAAAGTACTACTAATCGGATGCAGAGCATCCATGAAAGGTTGGCGATGTTATTTAGAGATTAAGCGGAAATCTCAGTCTGCGTACGGATGAAATCTCCGGAGAGGATATTTTTCCTCAGTAAAATTACAGGATCAATATTTAATTTGGTCGAATTGTTTGAAAGAATGAAAACTTGTCAGAGGAAAATTCTTGGATCATAAAATTGCTGAACAATGATCACAGGTTAAGGTTAGGCGAGGTTGTTTAGTAGAGAAAAATCCGGATCGGTTGGTAGTAATTCTATCCAGAGTAGGATTACCTTTGTTTCAGAAAACATAAAGGTCAACTAAACCAAAGTTGTTGATCGGCAGCCTCGAGGCATGATTACAATTGTGTAGAACACTATCCATCTACGAGGCCAGCAAAGATAACAAACAGTCAAAAATACAAGCCAGGATTCTGCACAAACGGGTTACGTACGGGTTCGTTACAATGGCAATCCTATTTCGATAAAGCTGAGGGTTTAATTAAATATTTGGAACATCAACACCAGTCAATGGATATAAACAAAATGGTTTATGCTTGCTTGAGCCTGAGGACCTCCTTTTGTATCACATCCGATATTTTCATCGGCTTCAAATGGACTTCTTGGCTCAAGTCCATCCCCATTGCATCAAATCAACCAAGAACGATCAAAATGGAGTCTGACTAGTAAACGTGACTGTTTCCGTTTATTGGTTAGAATGAAACGAATGAAATCAGTCTACTCAGATGAAAGTTCATTTTCCGATCTTTTCTGTATAACCGACTCATCGTTTCTTCCTTGCTTATCACACCGAGCTACGCCCCCCGCTGGCTGCTGAGCTAATCACGAAATCAAACCACTTTCTTTCTTGATCCAGAATTAGGACAAATGGTTCGTTTGACCAACGTGCTTCCTGGCACACGTGCGTCATTTACCTGGGTGCACCCGGTTTTGTCGGACAGTCTTGCCTCCCAGACCATTCGTCTTTACTGTCACATAACTCATTGGGCCGAAGCAAAGCGGTTTTGCACTTTTGACAGCATCTCATAGTTTCACCTTTCGCACAACACTTGCGGTTTTCCCAACTCCGGAATGTCTGTGACCTGTCAGTGTGCATTACAGCCTGCGACTGACAACCGCATTCACAACATTTGGGTTCACTCATGATTCTTAAGTGGAAATCGTGCAAGCATGCACATGGGTCTGAGACTGAGCAATGTGAAAGCGTGTTGGTCGTTAGTGCGGATAGAGCAAACATTCTAGTCGGAGAAGTGCACATAAGAGTAGCCTGACAAGCGAAACGAAGGCATCTTTTTGGCTCAGTGGGAAATCTGTGATACATATGAGCAGCTAATCCCAAACGGACAGAAAATTCAGGCTGAGAGGAGATAATTCGGACCGTGTGCGTCGACGGAATGCGCTTATATTACAAATGTTTTAACTAATGATAAAACAATGGGAAAACGGAATTACAAGAACAGTTTGTGTGCCGTTCGGTTGGGCACTTCACTGCTTGTTGGTGGCAGCTGACTGAAACTTTGATGGTTTTTCGTTGCGTCTGCGTCCCACTGACTCCAACCCTTCTGAGGCGAAAAACGAATTCTACAGGAAGTTTTATCGGTTACTCCACAGTATGTGTTCAACGGACGTTGTAGTGGCTAGTGGTGATTTTAACGTCCAACTTGGGTACTTAGCGGAAAAGGAAAGACACCGGAGGCAGATTTTCCGTCCCATCCGGTCAGAGCGACAAGGGAGTGCGTCTCATCCCTTCTTGGTGGTAGCCATCTTGTGAATCATCGAGAAGATTTGGGTGCAATCCACGTGCGTCATTGCGTGCACGGGATATGATGAGGCACAACTAGACGGAACGGGAGACAAAAAAAGAAAACACATCATCCTTCCGTCGAGCTATCCATGTTCATACATTGGGAATCATCTTGTCCAAGTAGTTCACATGGTGAATATGAAGTACAAAATGGGCGATGACCTGACCTGTAGGAAGTGCAGCACCAGAATTTCAAAATGGTTCACTTGATTACCACTTCCAACCAACATTGAAATTCAGAAACGTCCCACGTTGCGTGTCAGAGAAGTTGAGAGACTGAAAACTGGCCAAGGTCTACGTCAATCTTGCCTTGAGAAAGATAACCCACGGTAGTCGAAACGTTGGTGAATTACATTAACCAACAACGCTGTGTTATGAGCATTATATCGCATATAATAAAAATCTACGCAAATAGTTCACCAGTTCCCATAAATTACTTGATTTTAATTAAGTGCCCTGATTTGGATCTTGGCATCTGAGTTGGCACGATTTATTAGGATTGGACAAGGCCATCTGATAACCAAGCATCAATAAACCACAGCTATTATTCTTCCATATTTTCTGCAAACGATATCCGTTCAAGCCGTTCGGATGTAAATAGCGTATAAATGTACGAAATCATTCGTATCATTAACGGAGTGCCTGAATCTTCCGTATGAAAGAGTTACAGCTGTGATCCTGACGACTGAATTTAGATCGTTGTAAAACATGTCAATTTCGGGTTGGAGTTGCAAAGATTTGGGCATAGGAAGGTACCGGGCACGCAAAGGTGAGAAGCAGGAAGAGTCGCGAAACCGGTGGTCAGCTGCCGGAATGTTATTCACAGCTACAACATAAAAATAAGCGTGTATTGCCTGTGCACGGTTTTGCTCAAACGTGTGATCACACCGAGATATTAGTGGTGCATCCCATCCTGTCGAAACTCACACAATGTAATAGTTTATTGTCAGTGAGTCATAATGAAAGAATTTTGATCCCTGCTCGGCTATTTTCTAAATATCTTCCGCTAACAGTGGTGGGTGCCAAAGAAATAATGGAATAAATCAGAACTGAATGATTAAGAGAGAGGCGAGATTCGCCTAATCGCTACTGATATGAAGTCAAAACCTGGACATATTCTGTCAGAATGCGGGCAGGCTAATTCTATGCGATGGTAGTTGTTTTGGATCAGCAGGGTTAAGACATGCAACACCTCGTGGTAGGCCAAGCCGATGAGTCCAAAGGTTGGCGGAAATTCGTAGCAAATTGCCTTTTTACGAGCAGCGTCTGCGAAAGCGTGAGTATATGGTCATTAAAGTAGCTCATTAGTTAATTTCCTCATGAATGTTGACGTCTTTGTAGCGCAACTGTTTGCCGAAATCTAATAAACTTTAAGTGAACGGAGTGCAATAAGAGTAACTAACTTTTAATTTTTCGCAATGCAATCTCATTTAAATGACTTGCAGCCTGAGTGGGTGATGAGCCTGCGGTTGTAGGACACTATATCGTTTGGTCATAAATGACATTGCAACTCGAATCTAAAAAATGACAGTGCAGTTGTGGAACTGGCCAACATGGAAATTGCCGAGCTAGCAACCGTGACCAGCAAGTAAATTTGCGAAACCGTTGTGCGCTTTGGAGATAATTAGGTGCTACCGTCTGTATACGAAACGTAGCATTTACTCCTAGTTCTTGAGGGACATCCTTATGATCTCATTGGCAGTATCTAGACCAAGTTCTTTGTCTAAGGTGTACAGAAGAAACGGATAAAGCATTCATTCCTCGGAACATTTAAGTACTCTAGATTTAGCGAAGAACTGCCAATTTGGTGACCAAAAGACACTGGTCTAGCTGGTTTTAACGACATGATTTATTCCTAGTTATATGCGCCCGACCGACACAAGAAAAAACCCAACGGAGCTTTACTAATCTTGTTTCATCTTATCCACGTTTTACACTTCCCAGACTCCGGTGGATAAGCTTTACGCATAATCGACCATATCATGCTCAGAAAAAAAACGCCTATCGGAAATGCATGGTAATTTATGCATTAGCGTATAATTCAAAATTGTTTGTTGCTTTGATAAGCTAGTGGTCGATAACAACTTGGTGTACCTTGATACAGAGCGACACAAATAAACAGGATGGAAATTGATTATTCATTTAAATTAGTCCAGATTTGCCTAGTTCAAACTTAGCGACCAGATGTTTATAGCCAACGATAGGTAAACCAGAGAATGATGGTTACCTATTATTAAACAGAATAGCAAAGCTGATAGCAGCTAACCTAACTCTTGCTATATCGCAAAATCCTTTATCAAAGTGCTTTAACTTAGCTGTTGTCGATGAATGGATTTCATCCGGCAGTAGAACATGTTTTTCTGTTCTGTTAAATTGCATATCAGCATCATATGATTGACATTTGATATTTTGTCAAGAAAACAAGACATGAGTGGCTGATTAATGTAGCGTAAACAGCATAGATAAATGTACCTGAATACATAACTGCGTTTGTGAAGTATCACACAAAGCATGAACGTATTTGGTCTGAACGGATAATAAAACATTATTTTCCGTCTGCTTGTACCCAGTTGGGCGGGTGATCCGAAATGTTGCATTAACACTTAATTTCGTAATAAGTTCAACGTTTGTCTGAAATGGAATACATGATGTTTTCATATCACAATATTTCAGGTTCTGTAATTTTGGCAGCCTAGATATAGCTGGTTATGGCTAGACGAAAGAAAATATTGTTTATATTTAGGCTGGGATAGGGTGCCAGCATTCGTTTTTTCGATTGTGATCTAATTTACTTCAAGGTAGTGAAACATTTATGTACTGGTTATGTCTTCCCCGAGTATTTATCTCCGCAGGTAGAGGGAATCAAATGAAATCTTTCACTGGTTGTTTTGATTTCTCATTGGTCAATTCGTTCTTGCTATTTTGAAAAATGTCCCGGTCGATTTTCAGTTAAAGAAGTAAATCCATCCCCAGCAAATCATGCTAAAGGGCCAAGATCAGGCGCAATTCGGTATTTTGATAACGACTCAAAAAAACTATGGCTTTAATCAGTCTTTAGCTGATCATTAGATAAGAATTTATGTTCAATCTTGAACTGAGAAATGGGTTCACTGAGCAGTTAGACTGTTGTTTGATTACCGAAGCGCCTAACTTTCATTACGCATATTTCCAATTTCCGTCTCCCCTTCCTTATTGTTTTTAATGCTAAATGATCCTTCAAGGGACTTTGAGGCACTGAAGGGAAACCATTTTCAGCTTCGAAACGTCATTTGTGGTGATCACACAGTAGAGGTCTTATGGGCAGATTTCTGAGATTCAAACCAAAGCTGTAACTAAAATGGGTCCCAGTAAACTATCAGAAAGAAATAGAGGCAATCGCACAAATGTCGAATATCTTGATTATCAATGTTGTAAGAAGGGTGGAGTCCGGAGTCAATACCTGAATTAAGTGTTGAATACAAGTTGAACAAGAAACATGCTTATCAGTTTCTGACTAATCTATTCTGCTGTCTGTTGATTTCCAGATAGCCGGTTGTAAGCGAAGGGGTCTGAACTTCTCTTTAATTCATCACTTTACTCGTGAAACAAATGTTCTACTTGGTTCCGTCCATTGTCATTGAACACTGTTGTACACTTGATTCAGAGTGACTTCTTTAGCGTTGCCCATTTGGTGGTAACCACTTAGTTGGTCTTTTGGCCTTCTGTCGTAACACAGTGTACGATTTGAGTCACCAATACTCAGAGTCTTAAGATTCAAGTTTTTTAGCGATTATGCCCGGAAAGCAACCATAACAATCATGGTATACTTGAGGTCAAGGCGCCGGGTTCGTTATTTGAAAGCAGCATATTCCTTGAAAGGGTGGTCGCATGCGATCGCACTTGAGTTTGTCAAATTCTTTAAGCTCAGAATCCCAAAAGAATAGCAGCAAAGGTGAATGCACTAGTCCACTTGGGACTCCTACATTTCTGAGCACGTGTCCAGTAGAATTTAACTAAACTTCCAAGAATTATTTTCCAAGACATGTCCGACCAGGGAGGGCAAAAATAACAATATTAATCGATTGGAATTTTCCAAAAGAAATATGGTAATCACATGGGGGCGGAAATTTCAAACCAACCGGTCATAAGAAAGTTTGCTTGAAAATCATCGGCTAGGAAACGAAATAAACATAACATATTGGTTCTTCCGTTCTGAAGAGGATATGTTAAGCTTTGATACAAGTTTCGATCGGTCTAAACAGAATTGTGCACACATTCGTACATCAGATGGTCGTGGGTAACCGAACAATCAGTCTGAGAGCACGCATCTCTTGACGATAACGTCCGAGGCTGAAAATGAGGTTGTTTTCAGGTTGCTGATAATCCCGTTTTTGACTTCTAGATTGAGTGACACATTTATTTAACGTATTGCAATACACGACTGAACATACAAAGCACCGGGCGTCTTCTCACCAGGGATTCATGAAAAGGAATGGTGGTGATACATCTATCAGGAAGCTGAAGTAAGGCGAATGGTTACGTTTCCACTTAAGAATAAAATTTGGAAATGTGATTATCTGAGAATATTGCACTGTACATTATTTACACTAAGCCCGGCTATTCTCAAGATTTACAATCGCGTCGAGTTTCCACATTTTCATGGTCCAATGTAACTACATATTTTCTTTCGCATGAAATATGAACACTCGATTGAACATCTTTCTATCGTAAATTATCCCTATGGGCATATGCGAAGTTCGACAACGCGAAGAATTTCTTTTCGACATCTCGCTTCAGGCATTTACACAGGTTTTCATTATAGGGTTATTAATCTAGCTAAGGTACTGGGTGCTTGTGTAACGTGACAATAGAATAGTCAAATGAGTGCCACAAGTCAGTGAGAAGTTGCACCAGTGACAGGTTAAAAGAAAGGTGTGAACATGAGAGATGTCAAATCGAACATGCAAGACTGGGTGTGAAAGAAACAGATGGATTGAGTGGAACAGATTAGAGAGTGAAAAAATTTTGTTCGCTGCCATGGTAGCTTTGGCGGTTGGATTGGATTATTCTGTTCGCAACACCCAGCGGTCAGAATGTTGATCGTTTGTAACACCAATTTGAATATCATTCATTTCAGTAATCCCTTGCTAAAAGCAATTGGGGTTCTTACAATGTTCTAAGAGCGGTTGCTCGGTAAATTTTGTGTCTACTCTCGGCCAAATATTCTAGTATGACCTAGATATATTTTGAAATGTTTTTCTTGCCGAATGCAGGTTGATAGTGTTTTTAATAACTTTCTGATGTACTGAGCACAAATGAACGTAAACTAATAAATAACACAAGATTTCCACGGAAAAGTTAAATTGTCCTTAGCCTAAGAGACAATGAAAACTTCGGCTTGGATACTAGCTTGAGGTAAGCCGCTGGGAAGCGGGAAACGCTAGTATTCCTTACACGGTTTTCTACAACTTAGCTCCTTTGAATGGGGTCGTAGTGGCTATTTTTTTCCTTCTGACGGTTTGTGATTTGGCTTGTTTGATATCCCTAGAAATGCACTGTCCCACAGCAGAACCCGAATATCCGTTTTTTCCTCAGAACAGCTACTATGTTTCGAAACACCCTCTGCCGGTCTACATACGTTCTGAGCCCCTTAGACCAGACAGCTCACCAAGTCCTGCTTACACCGTGAAGGATCGAGAGTGAGAAAATGGGTACATTGTCCCACCCACATACTCTTACTAAAAATGCTTCTTTCAAAGCTTCATCCGCATTTCGTCTTAAACCTGCATCCAGAAATGAACGGATGCCATCTCTTTCCCATTCTATGGGGAATCGCGCTGCTGATTGGGGGTTGCTACAACTGCTTAACAAAATGTGGACATTGGGTTTGGTTAGCTAATGATAAATGTGTCACTCACATGTTTAGACCTGAAACTATTTTTTCCGAAGAGCCTCGCTTCAGTTTGGTAACGAAGAAACCTGCGAGAAGTGGTTCAAGGTATGTGCCCATAGCGACTCCATCTTGAAGTCCATAGAAGGTTCTCTTTAAAAGGAGTTGCGCTTTCCAACGACTTCTCGGGTTAACTCTTTCAATGTTGACTCGAAAATTCAATATGGATAGTGCCCTGCCTGATGAAGTTTCAAATGCAGAATATCCAATAGCGACACAATGATAAACAACGATTCCGCGACCAGTGAAAACATGCAGGACATTCTGAGTTTAATCCAACTGATAAAAACGAACGAATCTTTTACAATACGTGTAACTACGGATTTGTTCACACATTCCTTTAACAAATAACCTCTATATACATGTGAATACCTGAAACGAGATGTGGATAAGAATATCGTCGTATCCTCCAATGGGTTTGATATCGTTGGCTGTTAATTTTCCATATAATCTGCTGTTCGGAGACAAGAATCAGCAAGAAGGTTTGCGGAAGAAATTTTTTCAGGTTCAAGAAACGTGCTTACTATTTTGGATAGGAAGTCACCAACAATGAAAATTTTGAACGTCACTAAATTAGCACCACACGTGGGGTGGATGTATAAAAATATCCCTAAGGTCCGTCTGGGTCAAATGCTTCCAAGTAGTTCGCAAAATTTATTTCCCAAAAATTAATAACTTTGGAAAATTCCAAATTTTGTGAAGGATTAGCACAGTTATACTGCTCGAAGTTCTTTATTAGTTGGTTTAATTTTCGCAAATCTGATTTGAAACATTTGGATATGGCCTATCCTACGCTTTAAAAATATCACCCAAGTCATCTTAGGCCATCGATCCTAATACGACGGTTATAAACGGATACTGAGTTGGCGGTAGGCAGAAGTAAACGTTTATCTCTGGAAGCAAAATAGAATGCAGGCTGCCAATCGTCGGTGACTTAGTAGAAAAGAAAATGTTTACGGTATTAATGACCGTTAGCACTGTTTCGCATGAATATTCTCCAGCGACGGTTTGAAATACTAAGTCAGTGAACACAAAAGCCGAAAACTGTGACCGGTTGGAAGTAGATCTTTCCAAAAAATGCAAAAATGAATGTAAATGAATTTATTTCTTGCTTGAAACAAAAACCAATATTAATATCTTCGCTTTGAATTGATTGGCTTCCTGTTTGACCGGTCGTGGAGGTAGAATGATTTCGTTTGGTGACAATTGTTCCAAAATCAATCCGACGTAGATCGAGAGATTTATTGATTATTTCTGTGGTTTTCCATCTATCCTGTCGTGGTTTAGCCCCAAAAGGAAAAACTGTTTGTTCTGACTGTATTTCATTTTTTGATCTCAATTTGCTGAAATCAATGCGCAATATATTGTTGTTCACCATCCTCGCGCTTCAACCACACTATTTTCCGATAGTCTCGAAAAGGATTCCTCTTTTTTCTTTACTGCAGAGAAAACTAATGCGCGAAGGTTCTTGTTTTCCTCCTGTCTCTCACTATTCATTTAAGTCACAAAAAAAGAAAGAATAATTATCCAGATTTTTTTCGAAAACATCATCTTGCCGTTTGATGGCAGCAAGTTGTTTTTTACGAACGTTTGTGAAATGGGAGTAGCTTGGCTAAGCTGAGGTTTCAGAAAGGCCCCTCAGGACAGATTATTATCGAACAAGTTCTTTCCATTTCCGTTTTACTGTCATAGTCTGTAAAAAATTAATTTTGCTTGCACTTAGAAAACCGGTTGTTGCCAGTGTTAAAGGTCAGCTATTCTGAGCAGGTTGCATTCAAACATCTATTGCAGTACAACATTGTAGACTGGTAAGCTAGCTTCTTCTAGTACTTGAAGTGGTCCAACTGGACGCCAGTTTTATAACACCCATCGTGCGTTCAACTGCTAATTCTCACTAAGCATGATTTCCAGTTTTCCACAGATTATGTTTTTGCCCTTCCAATTTTAGTGTTTGTTTCGACCAGAAAACTTTCGCGGAAATTTGGATAGGGGGATGATAGTTATTTTTATCTCTGGTGATACTAAAATCACTTAAAATCATTCTTATCGAGATTGCATTAAAATCCTTCCTTTATGGGGCTGTTATTCAGTCTTCCGCGATCTGTCAACTAAAACCCCAAAGCATGTGATTGCCAAGATCGATTTCATCTCGTTTGGAAGGACGGCAAATTATTTTAATTATGCACAATCGCCGCTAGTACAAGCTGTCTGTCTTGGCTGCTGATATTTGTTCTGCTTCATTATATGCAAGCTATGCCTAAATTATTTATCTATTCACTTCCAAGTCAGTTTTCTTCTAAATTCACGAAATAATTCACCACGCTTTATCATCGTTCAAATCATCATTAAGAAAGCAAGGAAGCACTGTACAGCTGTTTCATTCTTATTAGTAATCACCAGAGTGCATATTTATCGCACCCAAACTGGGACGCCAACCCGGAACGAACAATATTGAGTCGAACACCAACCAAAGAATGACGAGAAATTAAATAACTTGTAACACTTGTTAAAAATTTATATATGACTGGCAATCCTGAGCGCCTGCGACGCGTAAGCCTACGAAAACATTTCAATATTTCTCGTTCCTCTGCTCTTAACTTCGCCGTCGCTAACATCTTTGCTGAAACGATATACCAAACGGTGAGTAGTTGGTATTTGTGTGATTCGTCTTTGGATTCGGTTGATGCTCAAAGCTGTTGATTTCCCTTTTGTGTTGCTGTCATATCCACAGTTAAGTACCACAGTGCCGACTGTAAAATATATCGTGAAATCCAATATTCAATTCAAAGAACACTGCAACTGACAATTTCCCGTTAGTGTCTCTTCGAAAAGAAATTAAAAAGAAAATAAAACAGTTTGCGAATTTTGAACATTTTTTTGAAGAGCATTATGAAGAACAACTGCTAAAGGTGGTGACGCTATAAACTTGGTTTTACATTGATGCCGATTTCTTGTTAGAATAGATTATTTTGAAACTAGACTACTTTTGAACAGAATGTGGTAGTATAGATAGCCTGCAGTTTTTTCTGCATCATTTGGTTTCTCGCAGGCCGTGGGCCGGACAGTGTTTCCTCTTGTACCGCGATAAGTAAAGGAGACGTTGTTGAAAAACGATATTTTTCAATACTTATCCATGCTAATACACCACGTAATATTAATAAACTAGTTCCAAGTGCAGAATAACCAAGGTACCTTACAAATACAATTTGCAGTCCCCAAACAATGGCTAAATTTTATTGAAAAATTCCTCTGGCCGTTTGATGAACTCCGCCAAATTGATCCAGGTTTTTTCATACTTGAAAAAATCGCTGGGGCGTTATTTCATAGTCATTTAAAGCAACACGAGTAAACTAGACAAGGTTTTGTCAAAATCTCTGTATGAATTCCCATCACTTCTGGTCCTCCGGAATTGCTGAACATATGTGGGACGTCGAGAATTGGAGCATTTCGTGACTCGGTCACATAAAGAAGTGGTAAATTATATCCTTGTTTTATACAGATTTGGCGGTAGGTTGATCACGGGCACACATGCTGTATTGCCATATTAGGCGCTTGCGGACTGTTGCGCTGTTAGAGCCTGCGGTTATATTCATTGGTCCATTATTTCAGTATGTTCTACGAGTGGGGCACGCGAAAAAATTCTAGATGATTCATGACCTCTATCATTTATTAGTCTGGACGAGGTAAGTTGTAACAAATGGACTTTCATGTTCAACAAAAAGCTGAAAGTTTGACTTCGGTATCCAGTGTTTTAGGCCGCTTCCAGTAGTACAGCACCCAACAGGCATTGTAACTTGAAGCATTTTACTTTTTTCACACTTGGGTTGGCATAAACGAACAATTTATTGGTTAAATTCCATTCGCAGTTTAGGTAAATAAAATTTTGCATTTGTTTTTTAATTGTCAAGATGTGCACAAAGGGTTACCTAATTAGGCCGTGGAAGAGTTTAGCTTTTGTTAAAGCATTTTGCTTATCGTTGCGTGAATTTCGACCTTGTTTAAAATGATAAAGCTAGATACCACTGAAAACATTTCGCGTATGCAAATGTTCACAAGTTATGCTGAGCACCTCAAGATCCGTTATGTTTCATAACTTCTGCCTCATTACCTTGAGGATTGCAAATGAAATCTGCGTATAAATCCACTTTGAGATGATCTGAAATGTTTCGTGGCCTAAGATTTTCCAGTGCACACCCAATTTTTGCTTGCAGATTCAGTAAAACAGAGTATGCATTTGGCCTTGGTATAACCACATGACTGAAAACAAAAACGAGGGCTTCTGTTGAACACGTGAGTGAACTAGCATGTAATTCAGAAAACTCATAACATTCCTCCAATCAAGGTTGTGCGATTAGGGTAGTAAGAAAGAACGCATTCGTCGCTTCTCGATGAAATTTTTGATTCGACCCAAAGGGACAGGGCCGTAGAAATGCGCAGTAACCGCATTTTCGTTCCCGTATCCACTGGAAGGTTATCACAGTTTACTAAAGACGGCTGCGTACACAGCGCTTTAACTACGTTAGAAGTATCTGGTTGACCATGACTGGCCTTTTTATGCAGTAAGTGGCCGTTGTTTGTCGTTGAATTCACTTAGGAAAGCACTTAGGATCACATTTTATGAAATAATTCACCATGTGATATCAACGCTCACCTCACCATTAAGAAACCATGGCAACACTCTACAGCTGTATCATCCTTGTTGGGAATCATGAGCAGTGCATATGGACCGCGCCCGAACTGGGACGCGAACCCGGGACGAACGATTCTCAGTCGAACGCCTTATCCATTACGCTACCGGGCAGGCTGTGAACGGTTTGTTGAACTTCACCACATGATGTTGCACCTATCCTTCACTGATTTGCACGGTTACTGTCAGTTATCTCACAGCGATCGACCCCTACTGATAGATGACTTCTCTGCAGATAGCCTAAGTACGCGAAGGCTTTGGATATGACTCGTATTATGTTACGCATTCGTTGGGGCTCGTTGCCGAAATGTGAATTTGTGACGGCTCTGGAGAAGAACACGGAGTTTATCGTGCATTCAGTTACATACTGCAATTAGGTGAATTTTCCACTGCCTAGGCTGATTGAAGTACTTCAGTCCGAAGCCCTGGATATTGTTGTTCTGTTGCAGACACGTCGTTTATTGATGACGGGGCCAGTTTGCTGCAACTGAAGAATCTGATGTCACATCCGATAAATTGAGAGAATGTTACCACACTCCTAAGGAGCAAATCAATCCGACCTTCGACTGTTGGGCAACGGTGTCATCGGGGTATAGTTTAGACTTGTTTTATGAATTCGATTTTCAAGGGCTTGGACCGAAGTATTTTTTATTCCTCGGCGGTTTTCGATATTTTTCTATCCTTCTCAAAGAATGACACCATCAACCTTCCAGTCACCGGACTCACTCTGAGCCGTAGGATTGAAACACACCTTAGCTAAATTGATAAATAAACATGGAAGCTGAAATAGCGATCATGGAATCCCAAATGAGCAAAAACAATATTTGTTACTTCTTTTTCGCGATGAAAACGCTCGGTTAAACTCGGACAAACACGGGTGCAGTACTGTGCCATCCGTTCGGAGAACCCTGCCACAATTTGAACACTGGTCAGCCACGAAAAATGAAGACTAATCTAAGAAAAATAAAATAATGAAAACTAAGAATTCTGCGTGTGATAATGCAAAACCCCAACGTAATTCTCTTTTGTTTTATCCTAGCAACGCTGTTGTTTGTCACTGTGATCTGAATGACACTATCTACATAAACACATTTGTTTGGAGTGTATTATTTCAAGTCCACCATTGAGAACCACGTACTGCATACCAATAATCTCCGTATCAGGTGTATCGCATTTGTTGTCACCTGTACTCCTCATTCTGTAATGTCACCCTTTGCGATCAAAAGTGTGCACCAGAAACTGCGACCACATGACACATCGAACTAATTTCCGTTCATGTGTCAAGTTTATTCACCATCACTCGTCAGGATTACAGATGAAAACAACTGTTGTTAACCGCTGTAATTAGGAATTTCACGGTTTATGGACTCCTTCATCGACTGATTGGACATCAGTTTATGTTGCTTAAAACGCGGTGAAATAATTACTATCGTCTCAGTAACACCATCTGAATTCAAGGGATTTGATTAGGATTTCGCAAAATTGAATTCCGTTGTGTGCCTTTTAAACAACTGATTAACTTGCGGAATTAGGCGAATTAATTCTGACAAGGAAACGGAGATGAATTCACTGTCAAAATTGTTCTGTATTTACCAATTTCTATGTATGATGGCCGTCGTGTTAATCAGGACTACCTTTCGGCCGCCGTTCGCCAAATCGTTTTGACGAAGGTACTCGTTCAGTCGTGTGTTCATTTTAAAACCCCTTACTGCTTGTACTGTGGAATCCAATTTAGGTGGCGATGCAAATAAATGTTTTGGAACATTCACAGGGTTTGACTGACATTACCAAAAGACAATTAGTCCGAAATAAACACGGAAGCGGTGAAGTTGCTTAGTCTCACTTATTCCTTTGATGCTTCTGAGTGTCTGGATGTCCAGCATTACTCTAGATTTGGCTTCCATAGAAATGCGATATTCACCAGTCTGTAGGATTTGTACATTTATTTACTACCATAAGCGGGATTACTTGTTTTTCAATATTTGCCCATCATTTATAGTGGCGTGCTAGATGACAATCACCATCTGCCTGGTAGTAACTCTAGTTACGTCAGCTGTTATCCGAGGACTTCAGGCCTTTTTCTGATCTTCTTCCACGAGAAAAATTTACCAGTTATCCTCAGCTAAGGAAATATGTCTTCACCGTTTCACAATTCTCTTGCGTGCGTTAGCGATAATCAGACGTTTCTGGAAAAATGAAAATCTCATGCACACTACTTGTAGAAAATTTATTCCGTCAAAACAGGTGCATTTATTTCCTCGGACATTTCACATCTGTGATCAATCCTCGTCTGAAAAATTCATTCATTGTTCTCGGTCTACCGACATCAACATTTTTAGTGCACAGACGCAAATGCCAAATTAAAAAAACAACCTGCAGATTATTTTTTAAGTGCCTAGTGTTCGTTCAGCAAGTTGGTTATTAACGTGAACCAATACAACTGTTTCGAGCGCATCTTGGCTCTTTCTCGATCAAAAAGTTCTTTCGGGAAAATAAACTGCTAACAAAACTCACTTCCTCGAATTGACTAGGTCAGTTCCCGCTGAGTCTTATTTATTCGGCAGTGTGCTAGCAAGCTGTCACATTAAAACCTCGGGAAATTTCAGACCTTGCCTAAGTATGCTCACCAGGTTTGATGCCCACCTTTGTTGGTACTGCTTAACGTTCCTAGAATTTTTGGAGCAAAACTGTAAAATTTTACCTCATGACGGATGTCAATCAGCCGAGGTTCCTTTGCTCGAAGTAAGAAACTACCTTTAATGCCTTAACACAATTACATTGAATTCTTTTACTTAGTGTTTCTCAACAACGTCTCGATTATATCCGTTCACTACCTTCCTAAATGCCATTCTGCCACTACTATCCAAGAATTCGTCCTAATCTCTCTCTTGCAAACCTCTGGTGTTCCACATCTAGCATTCGCACCAACGTCGTATGAACAACAATTAACTGAATTGGACGCAGATTTATCTGCGTGATGCTCCTTCCCTCAGAATATCATGTCCTTGGAATATTTGGATCAGTAAATTTTTAGTTCATCTCTCTGGTCCGTTTGACGTGAATGAAGGCTTTATGACCAAATGAAAGCTTTTACGTCTGCAATTGTCATCCGATTACAACTAAAAGTGACCTAATGAAGCATAATTTTAGAAAATGCTGACCGAGTTCATTTACAACAATTCGAGAGTTCTTTAGGTGAAGCCTGTGACATTCATAGTTAGATCTAATCTGGGTTTCTCTCTGATAATGGACACTAACTGACTACGTTGAACTCTTATTTCTTCACGGAAATTCTAGCTAAGGTTTTCGCAAAGGAGGCTAGGTAAATCAGGATCATTAAGATACACTTTACTAAGTGTTGTGATCCTGTTATTTGATTTTGAACCCTGGATGAATCGGCCTTGCGCACAAATCTTGGCCAGAAGGTTTAAAGAATAAATGTATTCTTTCCCCATGGTATTGGGGAGCGTGGTCTGATTACGTTTTGCACAATGACGCAGGTCATAAGTGATACAGATTCATTTGTGCTCAACCTTTGGGCGCATGAAACCAACTTTCAACCGGAGCAACAATTTAAAGTTTTGTTTCTTGTTTTTTAGGCTTCACATTATGTGCAACTGATATGCACAAAATGACATGAAAATCAGATGATATCTTTCAACGTTATCCTCTTCATTTCCCAACATAGTTTACTGTTTGAGCCGTTACCATTAGTAACCACGAATGTCATTTTTAAACTGTTTTTCTTTTATAGACAAACAAAACCATTTGACAAGGTAGTTGCTTGTTCCGTTTTTTTTGCAAGCCACACAGGTTGAACTATTTTTTCCCGTTTCTTTGGATTGGTTGAAATTTCCTTTGTGTATTTTGATAGTACTTTGATGTATACCATAAAAACGATTTGAAAAGATGATTGGCGCCGTCAAGTAGACCTGTATCGCATTTCACTTGGGCGAGCCGCACCAACGCGCTGGTTTTGCCTTAATAAATTCCTTAGTTTCCGACCGAAACCAAATGATTTTTCTTCAGTTGTAATTCTCTTATATCTCCATTAGTTTGTACCAGCTTTAAACCCCTGAGTTGATTAGGCCCGCATCGAACAAATGAATCGGCACAGTATATTAATCTTTTATTAACAAATAAAAATTAGAAATCATTCGTTCACCATATCCTCGCCATTATGATTACTTTTAGGACCAAGTACAACAGTGGAATTCCTCGTTTCTTGTCTGGAATTGTGCGTGTGCAAATAGAGGGTGTCATGCCAATTCATGATAATGTCACACCTAAACAAAAGCAAGTAAGGATTCAGTTTTGTCTGAATTAATAAAACATGAAAAGTTGTCTATATGATGAATCATCGAGTTTCCTATCATTTTGTCCATAAATTTTTAAACATAGCGTAGGAAATTATTAAAGAAAATTAATTTAAGTTATTCAAACTTGAATCATGGCTTAGTGGAATTACGGGACATGAAAAGTCAATGAAAAGAAACAAAAAGCGGGAATCGCAACAAATAATGTCAACGGAATACCAGAAAAAGGGGAATAGTTTGCGGTCAGCAGTGATCGAAAACGTTTGAGCGTAAAAACAAGGGATTGTCCAAAGACCTAAAGATAGTGGCTAAATCCAGTAGGAATTGGGGCGCACTTTGAAACCAAATCCGATTCATCGTACCGATGTCGGACCTAGTGTGGCATATTATTTCATATTTGCAGAAGAAACATCCTCGTCCAGAGAAAACTGAGCAAGAAACAAATTATTTCACTATCATTCGTCTGCAAACTTGCCGAGACTAATTTGACTATATATCCAATGTATGAAAAATCTCATCAGAAACTCATTTGTTCAATGCGAAGAAATAGGAACAGCCGTTCGTACAGTAAATACTCTTTTCCTGGTTTTTAGTTAGGTTTTTGCTCTCTATTGCCACTGGTAGTTTGTTAATGGCAACGCACCCGGTGTGGAGTGATTTTAACTTAACAAAACTGAAGCATGCCACAGACACGGATGCAATGTAATTTGTGAATTACCATATTCTTTCTAAAAAGTTCCTTTTTGGTTAGCAGTCAGCTGTTATCTGATCTATGCTACATTATTTATCGCGGTCGATAAAACCCAAGGCAGCTTATAGCTACCCCTTTAAGTTGGTTCATCACAAAACGTTGGCGTCCACATTGCAAACGAAAATCGTAAGATCGCCGACCAGCCACGCACATCCGTGACCCTTGAACAAACGTTTCGGAATAGAACGCTGCAACTGTAAAGTTGTAAGGAGCAGTTTGAAATGGTTCCGCTGCATTTCAGCAGCATATGCTGTGGAGCCCAACAATAACCGGATTTTCAGGGTCACCGTTAGTGTCACACGTAAACTATATTTGGTCATATTGAGCAATCTAGAGAGCGATTCGTTAGACGTCACCATTTCGGAAAGTTGAGCCAAAATATTTGGAAACAGATGTGATTTTACAAAGGACCAATGGGATGAGACGGTTGCTGTCACCAGTTACCTGGTAGGCATGAAAAGGTAGATTTTTGTCGATTGCATCAAAAAATATGATGGCACTTCAAAACTTACTCGAAGTCTCTTAAAATCAGGTATGGTTTCTCTAAGAATTACCTAGCAGTCAAACCTATCAGATCCCAAAATGAATTCAATCCCATCGCTGTAAGAAAGTGAGCTGGACACCTATTATTAGTGTCCAACTCACAGGGATAATATATTCTGCAACGCCCAATTAATTTAGTCTTAATTTGAGGAGAGCCGTGCTTTCTTAACTAGGTATAAACCAAAGGTGGCTACTAGTCAATAATTTGCAGTTTGAGAAACAAGCGGGCAAAATTAACAACTTCAGCATATGTGTTTCTGACTTTATACAAGCCACTTCTGTTTGTCATAAATCAATATGAATAGATATGAACCATAACTATGGAATTCACAGTTTCAATACAAAACTGCTAAGTTACATTTTACCAGCTTATTCATAAACCTGGGGACTATTATATGTGAAAAGTTGTATTATTCTATTCAGATACTTTGCGCGAAGTCACTGTGGAACCTATGTACTATTTAAAGCCATTTAATAGTTTTGGATTGATGTTTTTCCTCAACGGAAACTACTTAATGGATCCGGTTTTATGTCCGGCGTATGAGATTCTGCGCAAACGTAGGGGCAGCTGGATCCCTAGATAAAACCTTATATCTTGTTCATTTAAATGGGATGATTTGCTTACCAGGAGCTGCGTCGCTGAATTTCTCTTGTTCCAGAATATGATGCTTAGCAAATGTCCCTCTATAGATATACTTGGGCACCTAGGCCATGTATGCATCCTCGAGAATGCTTGATTATGTGGTCAGAGCATCGGTGGCTTCATGCATATTGGCCAGTGTCAAAGAATGATTAGAATCGTTAGAACTATCATTTCATTCGTGAGAATAATCAGTAGTCTATTTCCTAGGGATTATTCCAGGGCTTTAGTTTCATTATGATTGCATTCACACGCATCTCCTAAAGTGAAATATGGCCTTTATGTTAAATTGATCGTGAACCTAAAGCCTATCCAAGGATTGAAGGGAGTGTTCCTCATCGGGTTGGAAAGTATTAAGCTCACATATCATCTTCGCCTTCAGGCTTGATACGGCAACAGGCGTTTGGTAAGTAGGCAAGGTGTCCAAAATTCCTAGCGGTTGTCCAATGTGCATACTTAATTTAAAATGAATACTGATTAAGAATAAATCTCTTGCTGTTTGGGTATTTTGAACATCTCTAAATTTAATATTGCTGAGCAAAGTAATCAAAGGTTTTACTTTGTTCTGACCGCTTGTGTATTCGCCGAATCATGAAGTGAGAAAATTCAACAATCTCATTGAGCTTTCAACAATTATAACTCATTTCGAAAATCACAATGCCTGTTCTTGGACCCTAAATGTGATAACCCAAACAAGCGTAGATGAATCAGAGTACGCACTGTCGATGGAGCACGTGGGGTGCAAATGGGCGAGTCACTTCGGTGCATCGGTTCAGATCAATCGAGTTGCAAGACTCTGCTCATGTGATCAATTTTACAAACCCCAAGCAGAGCACATTTTACAATCCAGGTTTGTCGTGCAGAACTCAGAAGTAATCAGACTAAACAAAACATTTTAAGTTGTAACGGAAATTCACCACAATTTCACCGCAAACAATGATGAATCAAAATAATCCCCGCACATAAATCCCAAAAATGTTTGGCAGATCTTCGTGCTTCAGCTGTCACACGAAACTGTTGATAAAATGGAAAAGTCAATTCGGCTCCTCTATTAATTGCTGCAGTCAATATCAAATTGATTAATGTGCCTCCCATAAATAATCCGCCTGCCATTGCGCGTAATTTGAGCAAAAAAATAGACAGAATATTGAGAAGAAAGTTCCGAAATCTATTTATGAGGGTAAAATTGTCCAATTTTCCGAACGGTGAGCTAGATGGAACTGTAAGACAAAACTGCATGTGAACGCGTTCAATTTGAAAGGCAGGCTCGGTTTAATCATCCGCATGAGGCTGAGGGAATTAATCCATTCGAGCATGCCATACGGTGAAACAACTTGGAACGGACTCTGTCCAGAAAAGTTAAAAAAGAAATGGGGGATGGTAAACCGATTCATAGTTAGCTGTGAATGTACAATTTTGTTTTGTCGACTAACCACACCAAAGAACCGTCTGTTTTATTTCATTAATTCGATAGAATATTACCTTTTGTTCATAGCCCTAATAATTCGTCCTGACATCTGCGGACAATAGTTGATTTCTAACCAGCAAAATATCCTTCAGGATTTCTAGCCGCAATTAATAAACCGAAGGAAATTCCAGATGATAGTTCCGAATCTTTCCAAAATTGAAGTTGTATTTATCAGAAACCTACCTGGATAAAATCACCGGCATGGGATTATATTTTCATTGCGTGTTGCATGCTGGGTATGTGCTTAATGGTGGGATAAGCATATTTGAATTCCCTGGCAAAATTGTTAATGAGAAGCACTTTTACATTATCTTGAATGTTTTAGATGTAAAGTATAATCACCATATATTTTGCACTGGGAAGCCGAATCTGTAAATCTTGTCTCCGCAGCATGCATGTAGATAAGTAAGTCAGCCAAATGGCTGAGTTATGCAGTAGGAACAAACCTCCAATTATACTGCAAGAAACAGGCAGTCAGCAGCTAACAAATACCGGATGAAATCAGCCAGCAGCGTACCATGCAGCATCGTTTAGTCATTCCTACTACAAAACTGCTATCATCACCAGAAATCGGTCAAGGACTGAGAGTCACTGAATGCACCTTAAATAATCCGAGGCGGAATGTTTCGCACCTATGGATGTGTTGAGGGAGACGCTTTGATTTTTCTAAAACTTACATGAAATTAACTGCGATGAAGTCTTCTCCTGTCAGCGAACTGGGTCTGCAGATTGGTTCGATTTCGAGTTAGTAAATGTACATTATCCTGAATAAAGTGTGAAGCGTGTCAACGCCTTTCCCACCTATTGCAATTGAATGATCTAAGCGGTCATTTATTGATCAGGCACGGTGTTCAACCCTGATGGCGTTCATTTTTTTCTTTACAGTAAAGCACCAACTTTCTCTGATTTGGTGACAATTCTATAACCCGCATCACGAATGACACTGGGGAATCTTTCAACTGCACCAGCCTGCATTTCCAGTCAACCCAAGCATTCCAGTTAAAGCTAACCCCACTGAAATTATCATGGTCCAAACCATAACTCGCGGCATTAGGCCGAAAGAATTCAGGACTAGCGTCGAGAAATCCCCACGTCGGTGATAATATGCCTGTTTCCTAAGAACTCAAAATAGCATAGCTGGCACAGATATCAGATGCATGCACAACAAATCAGTTCAACTTGCATTACCCCAAGAAAACGAGCTCTGAACAAGCAAGCTGAATGACAGCTCCGAACAGCTCTGATTAAGTTTGATAAAATTCCTACACAAAACGGGAATGGTATGGTATTTTGGACTTGCCCAAGCTGGTATTATCGTGCAGCCGGATTGTGCAACTTGGATGATCTTCTGTTACTTTTCAGCAATATGATCAGAACTCCAGAAATTACCACTGAGATTGCCAAATGACAGCTGTGTTCTTCCTTCAACCACAAAATAAACACAATCAAGTTGCAACCATAAGAAGACTGAATATTCATGCCTATGTTATATGGCAAATACTGCAAGCCAAAACTCGCTTTCGAAAACAATAATCTTTTGACTGGTTGAGTGGCAAACCAACTAGAGCAAATAATGTGCCGATCCAATGGTGAACAAGATCGCGTTTAGCGACAGAAGCAAATGAGACAGAATGGCACCGACGAACCAGTACAAAAACGTCATTGCCCATGAACGTGTTATTTTGCATTCAAACTGACCGCTTTGGGCGTGCCCACACAGAGAATAGAACGAATTCTCGCACGAACGTGAGTCAAATCACTGTGCCTCCCTTTGGTTGATTGACAAGCTGTCTGAGTTCCTATCATTTCCACCTTGTCCCTTGATCTGAAAATGGCACCGAGGGAAAGCATGAGTAAACTAATCTCTGGTTTGGAGAAAATGTATTCCCAATACAATTCTATGCCTTGCAATTATTGTGCAAATTACGCAGACACCACAAAGAAAGGACGTTAAGCTGAACCGTAGCTAAACAACTGAGATGTTTTCTACCGCCTTAAGGGTATAATGTGTCCGAGGTGCAACTATCTTTTGCTACCAAACAGATCATTAAGTATGTATAATCCATGTTCTCAGCGTGTTTGGAGAAAACCAAGTAAGGGATAAAATATTGAATACTTCACAGGCCGTGCAAATTTATCGAATGAGAAAATGAATTGTTAGAAACCTAATCCAAGGAATGCCGTCAACTGGAAGAGCAGATTCAATATATGACACGTGGAATAATGTTCGCAGAAATTAGAAATTGTCGAACAGGAGGTTTTTAACTAGATCTGTCAGATTTTCCCTGATAAATATTTTCTGATCCCCTCAAACTAGACAATGAATAAAAATTTGTTCGCCCCAGGGGAAATAATTACATTTGGCCTTATCTTGGCAAATTAATCTTACTTTTTCTGGCCTAGATTTGGGTTTCCAGTTTATCTGTGTGAAAATCATGGAATTGCAAAATGGTTCTATGATTTGGTTGCCGTTGGTGATCTTGGGTACTATTTGGCTCGCTCACAGTTTGGTGGACGTAGATGACATCTGTTGTTTTCTGTTGTGTAGGACAATATTTAATGCGCTGATCAGTTCGACATGTTAGTCACGACACTTGGTCTCCTTTCGTCCAGTAGTGATTATTTACGTGTCAGATGTTTTTCTTTCTGCGTGACTAGCTAAGGTTTTCCGAGTTCAAAGCGAATCTTAGGAACTAATTATCCTCTTACTGGACAACACCGAATAAAGCCAAAGCTGATGGAAGGTCGCCAAGTTTGGTTCTCCAACCCACGTTTTCGGCGTTGTAAAATATGTTCATTTTGTTTTCGAAATTGGATTTTCAATCAAAGTTTTCTTATCCGAAATTAGTCAACGCTACCCGAAATCGAGCTAGTGCGGATCCACTTACTAATCAGATCCCTCGATCACTGAACTATCACAGTCCATGAAATAACAACTACGCAAGTCCGCTTCCAGAACTGAGAACAAACTATGTCAAAAATGCAAAAGGCAACGTTACTTTAGTAACTGGACTAACAGTATAGGTCAATATCAAAGTTTACACACATCACACAGGATAATAAAACAATATGCATAAGCGAGGTCACTGCATGGAAGTTGGATGACGAAAGGAATCTCGCCCTCCTAACTCCAAACTGCACAATTCATCTGAAAACTACCGTACTTTTTTAAGCATTTTCAAACTGAGATCGTCAGTGCATGCATGAAGTTAGTTAGGCTTGTCATTAGCTTTGGGCTTGGAAATCCCTAGCAATCTTAACCTCGCAACTAGGCGTTTGTTTTATTATTTGGCAATGATCGTATTGGCCGTTGATGCCAAAGTAGGGAATTTCGACCTCGGTAGTTTGATCCTTTCAGTTGGGAGCTTTTACTTGCACAGCACGCAATCATTTGCTTATGAATTAATTCCGCTTCATGATTGTGGGTCCTTATGGGTTGATCTTTCGCTTTTTCATTTAGTTGAAATGTTCACCTTTAAACGAGTTGCACATGCGATGCCTACTGAATGAATGACCTGAAGAGATTCAAGCTTCCCAAAATCCCTTTCTGTTCCTTGTGATTTTCGATTCAGAATTTCGGTGCCACTCAGATTTTGCTTATGTCCCATGTAGCCCTGACTGGTGGATTTGCGAGTAGCTCATGTCTTCTCTCGGTTACTTTGCATTGTTCTAAAGGAGTTGGTAGTCTACTGCTGGTTTGACAAATGTAACATATGTCGCAATTCGTGCATTTGTCTTTCCATACGACATTTTTTCATCCCTCGTTTTGGAGTTGTTCTAGTTGCGATACGAGAATTGTCATGGTCTTGGGTGACCTTTTAGCCACTATGATTATTTAGGATGGAGCCATTCTGCATTTATTTCAGGTGCTTTCTTCACATATGCATCAGTGATTCTTCTGTTTGTGTGCATTTCTTGGTCAGTTTTCATGTCTGTCCCCAAGCCGTTCCTTCCCATGAAATTTCTTAAATCTGCGTCCAAATGGATCAACGTGAAAAGTTAAATTTCCTAATACTTCTTCAATTCTGGGGTTCTGCAGTATTTTTGACTCTCAGTGTGCATCTTCTTTGCTTAACGACACTGGCATATAATCGTTACCCTAATGTGCATATAGCTTGAATTTCAGTCGATAGGCCGTCGTGTGGTACACACCTTTCATTAATGTTTCTGATAAAAATACTATAACATAGGTGAGATAAATAAATGTCAGTTTAGAGGTTTGTGTATTGAATAGAAATTAACACGCTACAGTGATTCTTATGGTGGAAGAGTTCTATTGCAAATCTGCAGAAATAAGATCCGGCCCTGTTGTCTTATGACGTTCAATTCATTGATTACTCTGGGGCATTTCAATAGTATATTTTGTAACTGCATATCAAAGCATTTGCCCTCAGTTTTACCTAACCGAACAAAGCTTTGACTTTTGGTAATATATTTCACTGCAAAGAATGAGTTGAATCACTATAATTTGCTATGTGTGAAACGGATTAGTTGAGTACACAGATGTCACCGGGAATATTTAATTCTCATTTGTTCATTCAGGGCATTTGGCACTAGTCTTCCTTTCGTATTGCGTACCGCAGTCTACGCAACCGACAGTAGGGGAGACAAGAATGCCTATCAGACTTCACCAAGGTCAAATTTTAAACCTGGGTTCTTGGTATTTCTTGCAATCTTAACAATGGGAAAGTTGTAAGTAATTCTGCTGTCACTGTTGTGACGAATCTGTACACTGTGTAGTTGTCTGAAGAAAGTTGCCCTTCTTGTAGCTAGTCGCGGCTTGGATAATATAATTAAATTTTCATATTTACGGCATACTGTTTGGAAAGATGATCATGAAGCTGCTTGGAAACCGTACCAACAGTTCACAGTTATTGCGGCGGTTTCGTGTCACAGACTTAGGAGAAAAACCTACCATTTGGATGAACATCAAAATCATTCGAAAAGAAGAAATGTGACATGAATACATGCAGAGATGATAATATTCTTGTTTAAGCTGCATACTAATGTGACATAATGGAAAAATTAATTGTTTGCTTCGTCCCTTCGAAACAAAGATAGAACAAAGTAAGCAAGACAGTTTCTTTTCAATGGAAATTTGCAATCTCGCGATTGATTGTTATCTGATCTGCCGTTCACAATTAACACAGACCAACTAACTCTGCTTCCAAGTGCACGAACATTATCACGACTACCAATGTGTTGGGACATACTTAAATCGGTCAGTCTGCTGATTTGGACAGTTTTTGTCTCCCGAGAACAACGACTGTTATGCAAGTACTGCATATTTGGCGATGGTTACTGTTCTACTCATGCCCCAACCAGATGATATTCTTTCGACTTGCAACTACGCTCGCAGTTGAACTGTTTCGAGTACCTAGTGGAAAATGACCACAAAGGTCAGTTTAAGAAATCCGGGTTTTCGTTCACTATTTTTAATCCAGTCGTTGGATTCTTGCTACATAAGAAAGCAGACAGACCTGCATATTTCTCGTGCTGGTATTTCCACACGAAGTAATTTCCAGGAGGTACAGACATCCGCCTTGCGTTATAACAAAATCACAATTTGACGACAGCTGCCCCCTCGGCAGCTCATCTGACAACCCTGTGACGGGCAACCGCCCTGAGGCAGATGATGCAGTTGCTAATGCGCCCATTATTAGCAAACAGGTTAATCGCCGGCTGAATTCGTCCTTCGTGGAGTGAAGGACTGAAAGTATGCATATGCCACTGCAAGCCCAAGGCATATATCAGCATTTTTCACGTGAATGATAGGCTTGCTGCAGGTTGGTTTGCTGAGCGCTTGCCTGTGTGCTTTCATTTAGCTGAAACTGACCTTGCATTGGTAAACGCGGTTAGTTAAAACACCGGGCATGGAATATGTCACAATGGGATGACGGTTTCCGTCATTGTCAACTACAAATCGAAACACAATCAAGTTCGCATGGCTGTTATCATTCATGCAGATTGGCATTCGCTTGCTGACGTTCACGCTTTAAAATTAGCCGTTTGTGAACTTCGCGAGAGTTGGTTCCCAATATGTGAGGAAAGATGTAGACTGGCACGATCATAGTGAGCAGTCGCTTCTTTTACTAGTAAATTCAGAATGTACACCATTTTCTTAAAAACGGCCGTGACAAGCATAGGGATGAAAAGTAAGAAAGATTACCGGCAGTGGAAGAAAACGTAACCCACGAATTTCAGCTTTCAGGGTTGCACACTATCCAGTCTCTCTGCCTGCTCCTGTGAATAACGGTACCCAATCTGTCAACCCGACAAAATAAACCATTCGGGCGAGTTGCCCGTTGATCAGCCAAAGCTGATGATATCGTCGTTGCAGAAATTAATAAACAGTTGATGTTTGTGCTTCACGGCACTTGTGGAGATTCCATTTGAAGTCAGACCAGTTTTATTTTCTTTATGCCAATGCATAAGTTTACCAACAACATGAAAATAAATAGATTACACAGCCTATTAAAATTTATCGTGATTTAGACGATCAGTCCAAAAAACTTGGTGAGGCGAACAACATTTACTCTTGTTTCCATACATTAATTTTTACTGGATTTTGGCTGCAGTTTAATTCTTTCCTGTTTTTGTTTACATCGAAACAAATTTATTTTTGTTGCCGTAAAATTAATCAGTCCAGTTCATCCCAATCGAAATGAGCTTAGGTAGTGCCAAATAAACGAGGCTGCTCTTGTGATGTTCAACGTCAGAGTCATAGCGTTAGGGGGACCGTGGCATTGTTTGAGACAATCTGTTTCCGACTTCTTCGATTTCTCCGTTGGTCTTCCCCAGGGCAGCTATCGGAGTCAGGCCGTTCTGGCTTCCAAACGGACGGGTGGGGAGGGTTGTTCCAGCGATTTGCTTTTGTGAATCCGTTTACGTCCACATTTATCTACTTGCAGAATTTTTAAGCAGTTTGGTCGTTGGGATCCCGGAATCGTTTGACTGCACAATCTTTTGAGGGAGACGCCACTGAAGACAGGTGAAACGCCTGAAAACTGAAACGCTAAGTTCCTACATTCGGTATGTTTTGTGGTTGGTTTTAAATGATAGCCTGTCATGTGGAGTTCTCCTAGCTGCTGTTGTCATGCTACAGACAAAGCAAATTCGCGTAATGAACGCGGAGTCAAACGAGCAAAATTTGTTTTTTCTGACCTACGACAATTTAGACAGCTCATTTTACTCATTACAAACGTTTTTGCGTTCACCTTGTTGTTCATCAGCTGATTTCCTCGTCAACGGACGTTTAATTATATTCACCTGACAGAGTTCCCTAATGATTGCTCATTTTGGAATTCAGGCTTCAAACATCGCCTCGAACGAATATTATTCGTTCTCTTCTCAAGGATGCAGACCTGTGGACCAGCTGGCAAGGCCTTAGCCGACGGTGGTCAGGCGGATAAAGTTGTGACGTTTGGACGTGAAGGTCGACGGTTCAAATCTTTCTCCAGCCGTTTAAGTTACCTAGTTGGCGCCCCTCCGTTGGCCGTGGCCTCCTTTCAGGAAAATAATATACATTGTTATTTCGTTAATACGGGAACTAAAATGCAAAAGATAAAGAAGTGCCTGCTTTTGAATCGGAGATTCTTGGGCTCTAGGTGCATTATGCAATTATAATAATGATTATTATTGTTATTTTAAAAACTAAAATTACAACTGAATGTTTACTAATTATTTCAGTAAAAATCCTAAAAGATAAAAGCTATAAAACTGTTTCGCAAAATATATTTGGTTTAAACTCATAAAAAGTTACTACTTGATCCAAAATATTGTGGATTAATCGGAAACTCAGAATGTTGCGAATACTAACCGTTTATTGCAACCAAAGATAACATGACGTTGGTGCTTTTCATTGAATTTATTATTCATCAACAGTTTTGGGTTGCTTTTAATTGTGTTCCTCATCGGTCAGCATTAAAGACAAAAACAATGTTTGTCGGTAAGGTTTCATTTGAAAGGCTTTTAAATCCTTTAATTGTATTGCTCAACTGCTGACTATATGTTAGTATGTGTTAGATCGCTCGGGGATTCAGGTATTCCGAAACGGTACGTGCTTTGCACTTTTAAGATGCAGGGTAGTTCTTCAAGAACAGTAGGAGCCTGTGCCTGCACTCATCCTTTGTGGTGATCGCTTAGAAGCAGTTAATGGATTCAAGTACTTCAGAAACCTGATCACACCCAGCGGAGATGTTGGTGAACAGGGTACATCACGAACTGCGAGAGACTAAGCAAATTTCGCGAACCTACGACACTTGTGGCGCCGCCACGACTTCTGGGTTCCCTCAAGGGAAGGATGCACAATGCCTCAGTTTGTAGTATTATGATCTACGGTTGCGTGACCTGGCCTATTTTTGTTGAGAATGCCCGACGACTGTGTTCCATCACCAGTTTCTCCCACATATGGCTCTTCTCCGGTGCGAAGGTCAAGTAAGCAATGATGATGTGCGTCGTCCTGTGTTGGGTGCAGAGAGTCGCCCTCTGACTGAGACAATTGCCTTCGATGGCTCGAATACGTATTGCGTATGCCTGTCCATTGTCGATCGTTTCGCACCATCTTCGCACGCTTTTCAAACGCGGAAAGAAGTAACGTGGCGGCCAGGCTATAGATTGGCATAGAGAAATGAAGAAGTTAGCCTCGGTTTTGTCTTCGGTTAGTGTATCCTACCTCCCTGGTTGAGACCCAAGAGATGTGGATTGCTGTTGATTGGGGACATCGAGTGATAAGGCTCAGGGCCAAGGTAAGTGGCGTGAATGCTGTGACTTGTGTGTAGATATCGTCCGCTTTAAAAATATCCCAAAAGCAACCAAAACATCGCAAAACTTCAACGGTGGGATCAATCGACTTGTCTTTGGTTAGTATTATTATTACTTCTTTTTGTCCACTTTATAAGTCAATTTACTCATTGGTGCTTTGGAGCTATGCTTGTGTTATGCATGTGAAATATATATATATATATATATATATCATTCGACTGCAACAGTCCTTAGGTTGAAGTTTTGTTTTCATGTGTGCTGGTACGTGATAAAATATGCGACAGTGCAGCTGTTTCAAAGACTTTTCAAGTCATGGGCTTACATTTCTGTTTCGCATTTATTATAGATACTGAAGATGATAGAAAGTAGCGCCTCAGCGATTATCTAACTTAATCAGACAGACTCCACAGTGCCATTCACCTCTCCAATTACTTCCCCGTTATCTACTGCAAACCTACGGGACATGAAATTGTACGTTTAATACAGTTCTAACCACTGCTCAAAATTGGAATTCTTCAGGTGATGCAAACACCATCTTGGTATGCCATGTGAAATATCACACTGTGTTGGAACGTGTTTGGTCTGGTATTCAATGAAGCGTAAAGTAAACTACGGAAGGTATTAGTACAGTGTAAATTAGCAGTGGAATACGGAATTTTTTGCAATGGATATTAATTTGGAGGAAATTTAAAATCATCTTTGTTTTTTGAATCAAATAGTAAGGAAACTTGCGCCGTCCTTCCGTTGGCTTTTCCAACCAAAATTAAGGCCTTACTTGTGCCTACCAAATCGAAGTTCTCCGGTTTAATCTTTTGCTACGATGCGAGGAATTGTGCCAATCTGCAGCAAACCATGAAATTTCCTGTGAACAAACTGCCATGCATTTTGTTATCTCGGCAAAGCTAGCATAACCTACACAAATCAAGTGAATATGGACTTATTGTTTATCTGAATTTATCAACTCATTCGTTACTCGCTTTTACTTTGGTGCATCTAAACAGTGCTTTCACAATTGGGAATCTTGTTCTCGCTAAACACCTGTTAGGATTGTCTCGGCAGCTGTATTTCACAGCTTGAATGAATGATTAACTAATTTCTTTTGATAAATATGCATTGCATGTAATAATTGTTTCAACTAAGCATTGCAACATTTCGTAGAATAATCGTTTTGAACAATTTTTGCAGTGTGGAAATCGCTTGTTTTTTCATGATCAAATTATTATGCATTTCTATTGTTGTCTCCGTAGTCACAAATGACGCGCACAACAAATTAGCGACTAAATGTTTTTTGAGATATTGATTCTAGCATCATTAATTTGTAGCAGAACAATGTCGCTCAAGCAATTTCGTACTGACCATCTTTTCGCCTTTTTATACTGGGATTTTGTTTCTAAAAGTCAATAAAATAAATGCAACTTCAAAATTATTGCTGACAGTCATAGTGTAAAACTTAACTCGAATTTATCAAGGTCACGTAAAGAACGGTGTCCAAACCTTAGGTTTATTGCATTTTTGTTTACCACAAGTGCAAATCAAATCTGCCCAGTGAAAATAAACTGCGAAAATAAGTGTTGAACAGTGCAAGCCGAAAGTGACCAAGTGAGAAACTATCGTTTCCGTCTCTGTAAAAGACATTTTTTCCACTTTGCACCCGAATGTTTATTGCAGCCGACTAAAACATTTCGCTCACTAGTTGTTACCAATGAAACTTAAATTTTGTATCAGGACGCAAACGCGATGTGAAAGAAAATTATCAGCTTCTTAAACTGCAAGCTGGTCGTGACAAGGCATCGGAAGCAAAAGTAACAAACCTAGGTTTGGACACAGGTAACTGGGTAATCCAACTGCACCAATGAGTACTAATGCAATGTCCCAATGACGGGTGGTGCTTGGTCCCCGATGCCATTTTTTACACACTGCGTTACATACAGTTTAAAATTTTACAAACCTACAAATATTTTTATTTGCAGTAAATGCGTTTTTGCTCCCATAAGTTAACTGATAGCACGGTTTATCAAACCCTTCTGGGAATTTGAAACAGTTTGCGGCAACACTGGAGTCATCTCTTAAGTTTCAGTAGTAAAAGTGGAATGAGAATCGCAACGGTGTCATTATTTTGGTTATACTCTATGCAGGCTCTTCTGTGTCCCTAGATTTTTCAAGTTGCATTTGATCTGCCCCTGCAGTGAATCGCTTTGTCTAAGGATTCAGTGGAATCAGCACGAACATAGGGTTGAATCTTCATAAGACCCCGGGTTTTACAGTATCCATGATAGTCTACTGTCATTGCAACTGGACGCATCGAAACATGTTTTCTGGGCCGAATACTGTGACGATTTCTTAATTTCTGTTTACCACATTGAACAACCAAATCGATCTGTCATTTTGCAGTGTTTAAGGTGGAATCAGGAACGAGGTATTGCATAGAACAAAAAAATAAACCCAAGTACTAATTATCCAAGCAAGTCTTTCATTCTGTCTAACAATAACTCCCCTCCATCGCGAATTACGGCTGTGTAAATGATGGTGTCCTTTGTAGTTTGTTTAATTGTTTTGGTCCCTTTCTTTGAGTGTTAGGAGACGAAAGCAATGCAACGGATAGAACTAAAACAGACACGTCTTCGGTGTTGTGTAGCACACGATGCTTACCAACTAAAACTCATCTGAAAGTCATGTCCACAGTAGATCGGCGTTAGAGTATATGCTCGGTACACGAAAGGTCGACAAATCGATATTTAACCAGAAAGCAAACTGGAAACAAATTTGAGCTGCTGAACCTGCCAAAGCCGCAAAATGCAAGCATTCTCATCCGATCCGGTTTATTCAATGTTTCTCCAACCCTCACTTAATTTATCTGCTTGGTCATCAATTTCTTTTTTCAACTTGGTGCTTTCAGAAATGACTACTGGTTTGTGACATTCGTTAGACTATTCTGGTGCCATATGATGGCAATCTTTTCTATTATTTATTCTTTTGCCATCTGATTTTAAACTTAAATTTCAGTACTGAATTGCCGTTGTCAAATTTCTTCGCCTTTTGAACACAGCCAAAGCCATTGACAAATTCAGCCGAAAAGCGATTAGTTAGGTCCAAAAGTAGATAAGGACAAAATATATTTTGGGCGGAAAATACATTGGAACGTTGTAATAATGGCCATTTTTTGACTAATCCAAAAAAGGATAAGCTGTTGTGTGATCCTGGAAAACGGACGGCCAAATCCGTTGCCTCAATGCCCCTTTGTGTGGTTGGGTGGCAGCCAAGCGAGACATTTATTAAACAAGATCTCGTTAACTAGTACAAATGATATTTCTTTTCTCATACATCTGTGCTTCTCTGCAAAATTATATATCCTATTTTTACCGGTCCATTATCTGCTCTAAGTTGGACGTGTTTGTATTTACGACACTTGGAGGATTCAGTACCGAAAGCGAAATGAATCATTTGACGGTAGAGTGATCAATTTGTTGTGCACGGCTTATTGTGCAACAATTTTTTGTTTCTAATGACCGTTTTGAGTATTATCCCAAAAATTTATGCAATGGCTGATTGCCGAGCCGTATCTTTATCAATGCCTATCAAGAGAATATCGTTGATGAGACAATTTTATGGAGTTTCGAGATTTGGGTAAAATGGAATGTCTGGATTTGTTTGACGTACGATTTTGAAACTGGACGAATTTCATTTGCGTTGGCCGTAGTGTCTAATGCTTACATTTGGGCTCAAAAATTGCTGTTTACGGGCCAGTCCGTAATTTTATGAACTTAAATGCGCATAAGCTTTTTCGTTCCAGTCCTTATATGTTTTCAGTCATTTATCCTATGCAGTTAGTTTTCTGCCAAATGCAATCCCATGCACATTTGATGGAAAAATAAACAGACCTATTTCAACCTTTCGCTTATTCTTCCAAATGAATAACACTGTCTCCCTCGGGATTGTATAAAATGAGCATAGATTCCTATTTTCACATTGCTACCACTGTGTGATTTGTTAAATTACTCTGTCCAAATATGGTAAATAATATGTTAATTTCCTGGGAATTAACAATAGGCTGACCTCACATTGACAAATCTTTCATTCTTGTACTCAGTCGAACTAAGACACTCATACAGCCCGGGGCGTCCGGTTATGCGTGGATCACGAACAGACAGACAGAATTCACTCCGCGATTCGTTGATTGAAGCTGACAATCAGTGATGAAAGTTTCACAATTTTCTTTCTAAAAACAACATCAGTGAAACTTGTAAAATGCTGGCGGGCAACAAAGGAAATCACTCGAAATTTTGTATTCACATTGAAAAGAAACGAAATGATCCACCCACTTTGGTGATAAATTTTATTTTTCATTAGTTTTTCTAAGTTGAGGTTACACTTTTCGCAGAAGCACTTTGCAAGTCAAATCTATTTGCCTTAATTTGTGATTTGTCAGCTTACAAGGCTGGGGAGAGAAACTTCAAGATTTGAAGATATTTATTTGGACGAGATGAAAGCTTTTGATCACAGTGGATCTTTAACAAAATCTGACGAAGAAACTATTCGATCTACTTTTCTACACGTTTGTGCAACAGAAAATAAGGTTTACTAACTGAAAACGGAATGGGATATCAGAGAGCGACAAAATTCAAACTGAGGAAGACGGTTATTTTGTTTCTATCTACTTGGAGTGCCAGAGACAGATTTTTGATCGTTTCACAAAATGAGGTCCAAACGCCCACGCGATGATTTTGAGCCTCGCCGATGATTCCAAATAGGTCAGTTGAAAGTGTTTGAAATTCCATCATTGCTTATAATTGGTAGTTAAGTCGTAATACCGATGGACAGTTGATATCCTCCGAGTGAAAGTTTTGCTTTCCGTTTGTATAGCTCACGAATAAACCGACATTAAAAATTCCATAAGTCTTCCCTATTTTTGCTTCCGATTCGGTGTACGTGCAATGAAATGCCCCGGTGAATCTAGACTGCATAAACGAGGACCAAAGCAAACCACCAGATGGTTTTGTTCACTTGCGTAAATGCGATAAAAAACAGACAAGACAACTGTCAAAAAGCCAGAACTAGTGTTTCAAGTTTGTGATGAACACGGTCACGAGGCACACTTTAGAAGTACACGAAGTCATTTTTGAAATGCGTAATCCACAATTTTAGGCATGATTTTTATTTTTTTCAATGTCAAAAATTAAACAATAGTAACTGATGAGACCACATTTAAGGAATGTTGGGAACACTGGGCGGTAATGTCACTCGTATTTGGAATTCTCATCAATGCATATCCGCTATGCTGGACGTGAGAGGAGAAACCGAGTAGAACGATTTGAAGTCACACACCCGAGTCCCAAAGCTATCCAGGCACGCTTTAATCAGGTTATTGAACTCAACATTGTGGCTCCCGCGAGTAAGTAATTTTGCAAGAACACAGTCTGGTGTTTCAGTTACTGAATTTCCACAACCGACTAATTCTATATAAGATGAGAAAGGACCAAGAAATCAGCCTGAGTTAAGATAAATCATTAGCCACTAGCAGCATAATGAAGCAGTAAATTTTAGTATTCAATTGTGAATCTTCTCGATTAGATGTTCGACTCAGTTTTCCCGGTTCCATATTCCACAAGGCAGATATGGTCCGCCTAGTTTTCTTGATAAAAATGGCGCAACTGTATAGGGCTTCCATGATTGCTTATTTGCTTGCCAATCAGGAACTAATTCGTGTCACATCCATTATTCTACCAATCAAATTGAACAATAAAAATAGCCTTTGAACTTTCGGAATTTACAGGTCGACTCAGTGATTCATGTGTACCTTCAAAGTATCCTACATGGAACTGATCGTCACTGGTACCTGACAAGATTATTTTGAATTACCTAGATCCCAAAAATCATGAACCCAATTGTGGTCATCATGTTTGTTAAAGAAAATTCTGAAATTTTTAGGGGAACGACGTATTTTAGGTTCGTGTATTTCTATCACGGTATCAAATACATAAGTTATGTCATCCAAGCGGCAGCACTGTGCCGAGAAAAGGCCGATGGACCGTAAAACACCAAGTTTATTTGGCTAGATATGTTTATCGCGTTGCACTACAGACATAATATTAGTCAGTCCATGTACTGGCTTCACTAGAAGTGAAAGCAATCGCGTTATCTATACACACGTGGCTGAGCAACGCTTGTTTGTATAAAAGTTAAAACCAAAATTTTTAGTTGTTTAATAAGCAATGACGCAGTACCCTCGGCCATGAACTACCCAGTTCAAATTGTTGCACATGAATCCAAAGTTAAATTGCAAAACATTATCCCTGAGTGGAAAAGAAAACAGAACTAATCAAAATCTCACGCTAATTATTCATATTTTGGTTTCAGGGCTTTTGTTACACAGCAAACACGAACACCTAATTGTTCTATTTACTTGTGTTCAATGGGATAAATCATTTTAGCAGATCGTTTGATTAATGTCCAAAAACCGTAAACCAAATCCGACTTCGACTACGATGAGGAAAGCGGATAGCTGATTTCTCGACAGGTTGCCCAATGTGAAGGGCTATGAATTGCATACTGGAACTTCACCGCTAAAGACTTTTTTGTTTTGAGAAGTTTCCGAATTTCCATCCTTGAAATTATCATCAAAAATGGCAGGTTTTGTTGATCTTGGAACATTTTCCATTACTTTGGATGCTGAATAACTGATTAGACTTCCATTTGTCGTTTGAGGAATTCGAATTTCCGTTTACCCACATTTAAGTCACAATAACTCTGAGATTTCGCAAAACATGGCATATGTGTGAATTCATGCCGTGTGTACCAGAAAAGAGATTTACTCTTCGAGATTCATCTTTATAATTAAGCTTAAAAAGCGCAAATAATTTTGCATGATATGCATTCAAGTAAACGTGCTTTCTAGAAGCGGTAATTTACTCTGCATGTTACAGTTAAGCCAGACAAAATTGGAGCCAGTGCTATTTGACTGTTCACAACATGTACATTTATTTATTTCGCAAATTGTGTTGTCCGTTCTTGCCACGACTATTCAGGGAGAATATACCAAAATTCTAGCAGAAAGCACTCATTCATTACACACAGACTTATCTGCCCGAGCATCAGGCCCTCACTCCACCCGACCTAACGTCTTATGTTACCTTGTTTATAGGCTTACACTAATCCGTGCTTATCTACTATACCCGGAGTTCTAATGAACAATAGAAAGGATCAGAATATACCCCTGAATGCATTTGATATTTTAATTAACATTTTTACGTTTGGACAGCTTTTTATTTGTTTTCAAGCACTGTTGGAATTTATTTTGGCCAAGAGCATGCGCGCACTTTTCCAAAACTCAAATATGAATAGAAACATCATTGCTATCTCCATAAGAGTGAGGACTAATCGTCGTTTTGCATAAGACTGCCCAGCTTTCGCATTCGGGCTTTTATGGGAAAATCAGAACCGTTCTCAAATACGTCTAAATCATTTTGGTGATGCGCTAAACTTAGGGATACATTGGTCTGAAATCAGAGCGCTGCGCGAAATCTCGATGTGATCAAATGAGCGAATGCTGACTGGCAGCCAAAATCCACGGAAATCATAGTGCAACATTATTGATAATTTTGTCGGCATGATGGTAAAATTAGAAGAACTGCCTACCGAGTTACGCATCCTACAGATCAAGAGCCCAAAGAACGGCCTTTGAGATGCAGTTTCATTAAATATGCTAGAATGTTGTAATTAGATGTAGCTTTAGTCATGCACGTGATGCATTTAGTTTGGCACTGAATTTATCCTACAGATTATAAACGTGTATTTAGCAAAAACATTGGCTGGTCTGTTGAAAACCCACCTAACGAAATTGGCGTTAGCATATCGTGAACATGTAATTCTTGTGCATCAAACTACCTTTTGTTTTAAATTCAGATGCAACCTGGAACGGGTCTATCATGATGATGGGTAAATCAGAGAATTAACTGATTAATAGTCAGTCAGTCAGTTGGGAAAGCGAAGGTAATCAATGTGGAAATAATATTTTTTGATGCGAACCAAAGTAAATTTGCGGAAGTCTTTTGAAAATAAAAAACAACTTCAGTATGTTTGCTGACCAACCTTCATGAAATCACTGATCCTGTTACCTCCCGCTAGCAGGGAAACATTTTTGTTTTAAAAGGAAAGCTAAACTTATGAAAACTAATTTGGCGTATATTAAACACGACAGTTCGGTGGTCTGTTAGCCGTGGGATTATTTTACGAAACGTGACTTTTTCTGTCTGAACATAACTAGGGATTGGTGTTTGCCAATTCGTGTGTCCAGTTACAAAGGTATCAAACGCGAGGATCGTGTAAATAATTTAGCTACCTTTACTTTGAAGGCATGACATGATCACTAAGCTATTCCGTCTGTCATTGCTCACCGAAGTCCTGTTAGGGGGGGAAATGATGAGTGAAATGTCCAAAACGCAGAAAGTTGTGAAGAACTTGTAGAGATCCACAATTCGATAAAAAACAACTAATCAATTCTTGTTTTTTCTGTTATAGATTTCTGAAAACTAGCTAGTGGTAATATCATTTGCGAGTAAGTCGCTCAAAAGAACTAAATTCTGGTTACCAGTGTCCTTTTTTAAGTTCGAAACAAACTATATAGCAAATTGATCGTTTTAATTAATCAAGTTGAAGGACGCTTTTTTTGTCTCATTTCGGACGCAATAAACATGGGCTTCTCATAATTGTCATTTTTATTTAGACAGAATAAGAGGGCTTCTGTATTTGAGCTCACTGAAACCTAGTGTATCAATCTATGGGCAAAAGAGCCCATTCGCGGCGCACATGCTTCGAAATGACATAAATGGCCGTAAATCGGCCGATCGATCCTTTAGAGAGACTAGCATTTTTATTAAGATATATCATCTACTACAGATTGATATTGCATACCAGTTGCCTCTGCAATGAAGAATAATGCATTGAATATAAACGCATCTTTGAAACTAATACACTGTAATAATTAAAACTTTCAACACTTACGAACAATCGCCGCTCTACTCAGGTTTGAATTCTTAAAATTTTCAGAAAAGATAGTGTCAAAAGAAACCTGAGTATCATTTCGTTTCGTTCAATAAGTAGGATATGCAATTAGGGATGTTACGCAAGCAGTATTCTTCCTGTCTGGTTTATTACAGACTTATATTTCTCAAAGGTGAACCCGAATCCTTAATGAACTTTATTGTTATTGGCTGTGCTTGATGAATATTAACTCCCGAAATAAATATACTGGGTGATATCAAGAAAACTAAATTGGGCGAGATACCGAAATGCGGATAAAAACGGGCGATTTCTTCAAAAACAAATATTTCAACTGAGAAAACGGAAGCGTTGTTTTGATTTCGCACACCTATGTCTAGTGAAATCGATTGATCAACAGAGCCCGGAGGTTTAATCATCGTTCCAGCAACGTTTCATTAGGATGTTCGGAAAGGGATATTCGATCAAGCGCTATTCGAAGGCTGACAACGGATATCCAATAACGTGCATGAATTGTCTATCTTGAACCGCTTCCACTTTTGATTTAGCTGGGTGTGTTGATGGCTTTATTGTTCAAATGACTTTCGTATCGCAGTTGGAACACCTGCAATAGTTTTCGGGTAACTGACGAGGAAAAGTTCATTTAATAGCTTAATATTGTGTAGGGATAAATGGTCGATAATCATAGTACAAAAAATTTGTTGTTACCTACCACGTACATCAGATAGGGTAAGATATTATGAAGTGACTAGGTTGATTGGAATCGTCGCCGGTCCTATTTAAAGGATTCAGAAGATCATGATGCGTCAAGGGTCGAGGCGTCTAAAAGTAGGCACGCGACAATGCCAAGAGTAGAAAGTTTTCGACATATACCCATATCGGCTTCTTTATGCTGAATAAAGAGGTGAGTCAGCTTCTGGTATAGTCGGAACACATCTGCTAATGATCATATCAACTATATTTTCACGGTCTATCAAACACACGTAGAATGACCAGGTTCATTACACAAAAGTGGACATTATTTTTAATGCTGATTCCAGGCAGCATTATTAAAATGGTAACCATTCAGAGCGAAAAACAGTTAGGAATTATTAATCCTGTCTGAGAGATTTGTGAATGTCTTTGGTTAGGCTATTTGTAACTGACTATCTCACTTTCATGATATGTTACGTCATCTTACACAAGATTACACAAGATAGAAAAATGAACATTCGCGTTAACCCTAAATTGCCCATTCAGCTTCTCTGTCCTCAGAATGAAAACGATCCCGGAGTTGAAGCAAGCCGCACTAGATTATGGTTAGTCGTAATACGTATTAGGTCACAGGCGATATACTCTATCGCATTTGAATTGACATTGAAAGTATTCCATTTTCCGCTTTCAACTGCGGGCACATAGGTAGAAATATTTTCTTGTTGGTGAAAGAACACGAAGTTAACTTTGACCCAGTGAAACAAGCAAAACAGTACGCATACGGATTTCGACCAAGAAATCTAAACCATTTTAACAAAAAGTAGCGTGACTATTTCATAAATGATGTGTATCTTCTCTCAGGAACGAGGCATCAAACGCAACTCTTCTAACAATGCAAAGATTAAAATTCGTTAATTTCCGTGGTTTACCAGGGCAGAACAATACGTCAATAAATACCAGGAAAGTAAACTGTTTTGAAAATTCAATTTTTACCGTGACGACGGTATTTAAAACGGACAAAAGCGCGTTTGTTCTTCGGCTATCAACCAAACAGTTGATTGTCATCAACTAGAGTGGATTTACAGATTTCTGAGTCCGTAATAATATTACTAGAACTTGTTATTTTTAGTAGAAATTTCATCATGTCGCACAATGAACGATAATAAACATCGCGTATCAGAGTTCAGAATGTTAATTCTGCTTTGAAGACCATCTGAATTTTCTTGATATGGCACTGGTTCCATCGATGTGCAAATAAAACGGGGCAGCGTCTAAACTAGGCTGAACCGGTTTATCTCAAATTAATCCACAGTCTCGCATTGTCAGCGAATTTGGTTCCAAAATGACTGAATCAGTTGTTCTCAGAATTGCTCATTGGGAACGGTGCTGTGAGTGACATCAGTTGGCGTGTTTTCACCCAGCATGTGAATCCCTAATTGTGTTCATAATATTTTTAATATTTTACTTCCTTATACTTCCCTTTTTCTATTCGATTGTGCCCTGGTGGAGGGACAAGCATTCTGAAAGAACTGGCTGTTCCAAACGCCTGATTGCACGGATATCCAATCCACGAATCAACTGAAATGACGCCACCAGACGAGGCAGAACAAAACAAAAGTAATAACTGAACATAGCTTCAGTTAGTCTTTTTTTTCGTCTCACTGTTGTCCTATTCATCAGCGATCTGCCAATTGTTTCGTGAGCACATGTGTTCAATTATTCTGTCAGTGTTTTAACGTAGATTCGTATTAAAAACTCCTTTCTCGGCAGCCCACCTACTTTTATAGACGTTTTTCTGAATTAGTGGAACTTTCACCGTATTCAAATTACTGAATGACCAGCAGGTAGCTTCTGTGGTTTTGATCTATTTTGTCATCGGAACTTCTGACAGGACAAGTTTCACTAATCTTCTTGGAAAGAATCTTTAAAGACCAGGCAGTGCTCCGTTGAACAAAGAAAGATCCTCCATTTCTTCCGCTAATATTCTTACGCCCCGTTTTGTATTGCCGATTCATTTACCGTGGTTTGATAAGGCGCGTTTGGAATTGCCTGCAATTAGAAGTGTCCTTCATTAGTTGGGAGTCTTTGGCACCTACAAACGATTCATTTATGGCAATATGGGCAACAAGGCGTGAATGAAAATTTGGCACAAAAGGCGACGTTAATCTTGCCTTCTTCACAATGATCTCCAAAGTCTTACTCGCATGTCCGAATAAGTCCCGCTTCCTGGTCTCCGTTATTTTTCCTTAACAAATTGGGAGGGACTACCACAATAAGTTAACACCCCCTTTCATAATTAATCACATCTGTGTTGAACTAAGCTTACGCGTTGATAGAAAATCGAGAGTTCGAAAACCTGAGAGTCTTCTATTGTTACGAAGTGACATAGCCTCTTTGATTGCGGGCTTCACTATGGACTTCGGATAGCCCATTCGCTGTTTGTGTTTGATGGAATCCGGAATTTGTGCAAACGAACGGTTATCTAGTGGCCTTTACTAACACAGAACCAGGCACGATACCTTAAAGGTAAGCATTTATCTAATGTAATAATAATTATTCCTGTTCTCGATCTGACCTTAGTTTTGTTCCCCTTTTCAGATAAGATCAATGCAAACATGCGGAATCACTAGATGCGCATGGGTTTCAAATAACTTTTTGATGCTAAAATTCTGTCCTGCACGTTGTTCTGAATTACAAAAAACGAGCTTTTATACCATTACATTTAGATGCCATCGTGACTGTCCGTGGGATACTTTGAATGCAAACACGCGTGTCCATTACAAAAAAACTCGATTCGATTTACGTCATCACGTTTGGTGCACCGGATTTAAATAATCCAACATGAATGATTGGGAGATAGCAAGCGGAATAGAACACTGTTCCTCTAGGCGGTTTAAGCGATTGCTTGCCGACTGCGCTTTAATCTGGCTAACCACAGGTTTTTATCAAGGAATAATTTGTTTAAAAGGTGCACATAATCATGGCCTGCTTAAATTCTGCTTAAATTCTTTCGACAAAGGAACGACAGTGGTAGCTGACTGACTGCGCAAGTCGAGAAACATATTGGACAGCTCTGTGATGATGGCCTTGGATAGAAAGACTATAAGGACGCAGGTGGACCTCGCATAATCCATTAGTCCATTAAATCCCAACAGAAAAAAGCAATACTGAGTGTTCAATCAGATTCGCTGTTTGCTTACTTGATGTCATCTACATTGTTTGGCGTTTTGAAGGTAAAATTCAGGACAGAAGTTTAGGTCCAACGACATTGGAATAAGCACTGAACTCGACAACGATCAAAAACCTGGGCTAAACATGGAATTCTGTCTGGCAGTTTATCGAAACTCAAACCAGTGCCATCTGTTCGCGAGCTCTTGGCCACGATGTGTTCACTTTGCTTAAAACGATAAGAGCAACGTAAATCTGTGCACCCCGTTTGACCATTTAAATTTATTAACGCCTGTGTTGTAGTACTATTTGGATTGTTCCTTTATCACTGTCTGTTCAGTTTCCATCTATCGGGAACAGTCTTGTTGTATGACTCGGTTCGTCACGCGATATACAAATCAACAACTCCAAAGTGATTTAGGGTTTATGCTATTGTGTTACGTTATACATTTACAACATAATAAGTATAAACGCGAAACTCGTTTATTATTCCGGGAGGTAGGGGACGATGACAAGCAGAAATTGCAGACGGTTCTGGTATTACTAATCAAACCGGTAACAAGCACTCGTGATCCTGACCGTGAGTCGGACTTCAAAGTGGGCGGGTGTTATGTTATCACTGGTACTGTCAAATCCATTTGCTCCGTACTGCTTATAGATTTTGCCATCCAACTTCTCTATTTCCCTTAGAGTTTTGGACAAGATTTCTTTGCAATCCCGATTTAACTTAGAACAACAGGGCAAATGAAACTGTGAAAATTAATATCATCCTCACCACAAGAAATGTTTGAATACATAGCATCATCAACCATGAGTTTCCTCGTTGAAAATCAAACCAACAAAGTTTTAGTGGCGCTTTTCACGAAAATGCAATTGTCCACTTTGGAATTAACGATTTTCTCTCCGTAACCGTAACCAATCGAACTAGCCGGTGATGAATATGAATCACGGATGATCTATGGCAATCAGGATTGGTGTCAACGACCTTGATTCACCCGGCAGTTTTTATATTTTCTTCTAACAAGTAACGAGGCGGTCGACTTAAGTTCCTGTGCTGGTGAAAACTGTAACAGACATGATTTTACATGGCAAAAATGAACAGCACAAATGCTCCCTATTGTTTTCACTTGAGCTGTTTATACATCGGGACAGATAAACCAGTTGAAATGATGGCGTAGATAACCGAATTACATCGCCACAATTCATCCACTCAATGGGTTGCATAAACACAAAAGTTACTGAAAGTAATGAAAACGACATTTATAATACCATCACTTGATGTTGTGCGTTCGAAATTGACTTTCAGATGTGTTGTTCACCTGGAACGATACACCTTACTTGTCAATCATGGCAGATGTTTTGGAACAACCACAGGTGATGGGACTAAATCTTTAAACAAAACAGCAAAGATGGATTAACCGATTGACTTCTGATTTCCCTAACAATGACGTCTGCCTGAGTACCGCAAAGGAAACAAATGAACAAGCGCACAATTACGAGACGTCTAACATTTCGTGCGCAATAATAAATGTGCCGTGGTTTAGTCAAGCCACACTGTCAGTTAAGAGTATAATCTTTCAAGATATACTAGTACAAACACCAGGTGAGGATAGAAATCTCATCAGACAACAAAATGGGAACACGAATTTATGCATACCGCCAATAGGAAACGGCAACAGAGCCGTTTTCTCCCTACCTTAGTTGCATGCATCCCATGTTTTACATATCCTTATACAAAATTGATGAAAAATAAAATGCCCTCAAGTGACATGAGATTTGGGCACGTTTTCAATAAACGAGTAACCGAGACCGGAATTTACAGTTGCCGTGAATTATATTTTGCCACACCATCTTATTTCAACGATGGGCACCCGACTGACAGTGGTCGACATTATTTCTCAAATAGATCATCCCAGGAGAAAATCACTAAGACGCTTGCCCTGCGGTGTCTCACTAGGTTAAATTGCTCATCTGAGCAAAGTTTAAAGAAATACACAATATCTACTTTGATGTGACTTTGAAATGTACGATGAGGGATGAACTCTTGGAATTCGACAAAACTAAAAATTATGACCATCTAAGGGACGGAAACTTTATTCTCTCAGATTTTAACTAGTGTCCACAAATTACACCACGACATAATGAGATCGAAATCTAAGGAAACCATCTGACGATAATGTAACGATGAAACTTGATGTCAGCTGTTTAATCCGTCGTAGCAAGTAAAACACAAACTGACTACCGAATCGAGTTGATAGAATCTTTTGTAAATGGGGAACAGATCCATTGAATTTCATTCTCTACGGGAGCTTCATATCAACTGTTGAGTGCATAAATTCACTCTTAATACCGTATATTCTGGTCGCCGTAAGTTCCTCATTCACTTTGAAAGTTTCCTAATGTTCTTGATATTTTAAGTAAATTCAAGTCGTTCGAACGGGCTGTCCCAAATCATCCTGTTTTATTTGATCGTTCGCCCTTTTAAGGGGAATCGAATGCTCTGGAAAATAGTTCCTGAAACGTTAGAATTTCTTTTAGTGGTAGTGGATGAGCCTCTTCCGCTGTCAAAATCGACAACAATACTTCCCATTCGCTTATCGCCGTCTTGAGTCACGTGTGGTGTGAGTGCATTTATGAATGTAACAAAGGCAGATATGAAATTTGGCAGTTAGCTTTATGATGTCTGGTACGGTCGTTTAGCGGCACAATGGGGAACGCAAAACTAAGGATGCGTGTGGTCGGTGCGTCAAAATAACCTACTGGAATCCGCTGTTTTTGAACTCCGATTCTGCTTCGGAACTGACTGAAGGGTAAACTCGAATTCTACCAATGGAAAGTATTAAAAAACAATAATAACGCCGGCTGTTTATTTGGACCTTCAAGTAATTTGATCGTTCGGTCGTTTGGTCATTGGCCTGAAAGAAATTGCTTATTACAAATTCAGAGGGAAAATATGATCAAATTTCTCCAAACAGATTTTCCCAAACATGATCTAGTGCGAAAAAAACGTGGCCGGAATTAGGTCCATTGTTTTCATAAGCCGAATTCAGGTATGTTCTCGAAATCGTAGTCTGGTTTTTAAAGTACATCAAAACAGGATGTTGAAGTATTCTGTTTGCATGGGAAGAAATCGAGGAGTTGCAAATTTACTGTTCTTTAGATTTTGTTTTTGCCTTTTGCCTAAGTTTTATTTGCAAATACTCAACTCAAAAGCATTCCCATGCCTCAACGTCTTGTCTCGCATTTTTTTATTTAAATGCGGTTAATTTTTGCTAATAACAGTCATAGCCAACTGCCTATCATCACGAGTCACCGAGTTGATCAGTCGGAGCACGAATCACTACCCCCGAAATAATCACAATCACAATCGTGAATCAACTCCGATCAAACAGGGGCCAAAGGGTAGATGACACTGTGCTGAATGCAACAAAGTGTGTGCCTAACATTTTGAATATGGTTTTTTTCTCCACCTACCATTATTGAGCCTGGATTTTGCTGACCCATCAAAAACGAAAGCGTTTATTCCTGAAAAGACTATACACTTAGGTTTATCTAATTAATCATCTTTCGCTAATTAGATAATACTGCAAGTTTACCATTTTAATAAAACTAGTGACGTGTTCGACAGAACAATGTCAAGCAAACAAAGGTTAGTCCATGTCAGCCATAGGTTCAGTTTTTGATTCGGTCATTAATTCGGCACCATATATTAGAAACCTAAGATCAACCGCGAGTTGTAAAAGACTTCCTTGGAAATGTGCTATGAAGAAGAGAAACGATTTTAGATGCCCGAAGACCACTAATTACAGCAGTCAGTCTGGTGATCGATCGTTGTTAAGCGCCGGGGAGGATCAACATTCGGGCAACACGGACCATTTTAGTGGCAAAACTGCCACTTTTCTCCATCTTGGTCAGTCTCCCAACCAACATCTGTCCACGTGAACAGCACTCAGTTAAGTACATTTGGACTACAATGGTCTGGTAAGTATTAAGAAATAAGGCTTAGTACTCTTTATGTAATGCCTGGGTTAACGATAAGTCCTCTCGCCCTATTCCAGGAATACAGCCAAAACAAAGGTTTCTTATACCCACAGTTTTCATATATCTACTAGCAACAGTTGTGGTTCTGGACTGCTTGGATAGACCGATCTTACCGGCGGTGGGTAGCTTCTAATTTCGATGAATAGTCGAATATGACGCGATGCCGCAGACGCCTCAGAGCGCTAAAACCCATGGGGATTTCCGTAGGCACCATGACACTATCCGATCTGTAGCAGCACAGCAAGATAAAACTGACCAGATATCAAGTTATTAAACTGCTTCAAACCATATTTTCTAAGAACAAAGTCCAAACTTGTGCCCACATCATCTGTAGAAGCATCTTACTCCCTAGAGAGGTACACTATATCCTCACCACAGGTCACTTTTATTCAGTCTGGGCTGGATCAGTTGCACTTGATCTGACTCTTCACTAAGAGGCAAAAGGTTACCCGCATGTTATAATTAACGCAAACGATTTACCGTTAGAGCAGATAGCAAATCCACTACTGGTTGATTATAAATGGTTTATTTCCATGATTGCTGTAATAAAACAAATGAAGACCAGTAATGAGAGAGGACAACTCTGAGTTGTACCATTGTGGTGAGCTCGCAAGAAGGACACCAAGAATGCTACCTCGGCTAACGCTGTTTATATATAGTGGGATGGAGGGTTGAACGAATTCTCCTGGAACATTCTCTATGATCAACTGGGTCAAAGACCGCTTTCGGACGTAAGAATAGGGCAATCCGGGTCTGTCGGAAGAACTCCTTTCCTTCTAAAAATCCTTAAGACTCCGGGCCGGGTGTTGGCCTGACGTTCACAAGTTCACTTTTGCAAGGCCCAGATATGCGGTGATACACATCGGCAAGAAACGATCACGGACGAGTACGCGATATGAGTTCACAGATGCGGCCAAAAAGGGAGGACTACCGTCGCTCCATCCAGTTCGTTGATGGCCAATCTTAATATGGATAGTCTTATTCCAAAGCTCTGGAGGTCAACAAAATTCCGGTTGAGTTGATAAACCTTTACTTGAAAAAGTGCGATTTCAGCAGGAGCAAACTAGTGCCGGAAAAAACCGCATCCGAACCTGTCTGATTGACTGGGACAACAAACGGGTATTCGATAGTGCTTGCTGTCTTTCTTGAATAATCAAACTAAGGATGACCAGCAGCAAACTATTGTCTGCTGCACGCAACATGCGGAATAAACCAGTGCAGTATTTTTTAATCACAGGGGAGATGGAGTGCGTGGGCGGGTAAGATATGACTTACAAACAAGGGGGGTGGTCAGCTGATTTGGATGTGTACAAAACTGTCCAACCGAACTTCAAGCAAATAATTGAATGAGATCCCGAATAAATGCATGGTGTGTTTTCTCAAGCCCAACGCAGTCATGGCAACGCTGTGATATTGATGATTAACAGCAGGATACCCGGACACTCAAAAGATGGATGAAGAAACAGCAATTACCTGTGCGATATGGCAGAGGATCGCAGGAATAACGTTTGATTCCACTTTTCTAAGACTCTGGGTAAATGCTGTGTTAAAAGATTTAAAATTTCCCTAATGAGAATCGTTTGATATCTTGAAGTTAAGACAGGTGACCAAAATATCATTTGCGCCTGGTCTATTCATGTTATGCTTTCATGAGAACTGCTTTCATATAGATCTACAGAGCCTTAATTATTGACAATGTCCCGCACGCATGCTGTATCAGAATAAATAGTATTGTGTTCTTCATAAAAAGGATGCTGTAGCGATTTGGGTTAGTCACAAACATGGGATTTTAATCCGAAAGAAACGTTAATCAAAGCACTCGACTCAAAACTGATCGGAAACTCAATGAGATTCAAGCTAATATAAAAATTTGACCGAAGCCTCAAGCAGAGATGTTTCTCCGTTTCGATAGGTAAAACCTTGTTGTCTACTTGTAGCTGTTTTATCTTTCTTGGTGCCCGAGTAAACGGTTCGTAGTCGTGCCAATTTCTTTGATCTAAACGTTTAATGAATCAAGCGGAACGTGGAGAAATAGCATCCTCTGGGCCGGGATCATCCTAGCTTAGGCAGGCGACAACTATCCAAGAAAATCCGCTAACTTCTTCCGCCGTCAATAAAATGTTATCTACATTTGAAGGATTTTAGCCTACAAAATGCTTTTTCTTCATTTGTTTGCTGGACTGGTTTCTTCACTGGATAATTAAGTAGCACTTCATCGCCAGATCTTGGCCAAACGACTGAACCTTTGCAACTTTACTTCGTCCGGCATCCAACCAATGAACCATCAAGCATGGTGACGTCATCGGACATGGCAAGCCACCATGCAACAGTAGTCTGGTTATTCGTGGCAACGGGTTTGGTCCTTAGACAAAAATCATTGTTCAAAGATCATCACAAGCAAACCACAATAATAACCCGGCTGTATTACATTAGAGGGACTAGTGTTTCTTAGGAAATTTTTATTGTGTTGTCCTAGTCTAACGGGCAGAAACATTTACCGCATCCATTTGGTTTCGTTTTCTTACGGTGTTCCAAAGGAATGGGGACACAGATGCATGCAATCAAAAGAACAATATCTAGTGCCTACGAGAATATAGAAAAGAGTTCAGAGGATTAACTCCGCCAAGATTCCAGGTGCCATAAATGTATCGACTACAGGACAAATTTATCCTACCGTAAACGAGACTGCGGCAACAAGCGACTAAAATATATGACACCATGCCTGTCGCAAATTAAATGGTTCGCCAGCATGGTTACGTTTTATGGATGCAGGAACCAGAGTGTCATTCACACCCGATATCGTATCACTCTGGAGGCTGCGGATTCGCTGGCGATGTCACTATGCAGTGTCTCGTTTGGCTCAGTTGAAACGAACCACTAGGGAGGTTGCGTAATCGACGTGGACAGGAAAAACAAATAGACACGCAGTTAACGGCGCACGGTCATATATCTAACTTTGAGCTTTGATAAAATGTGCACTTTTGTTATTAGTAGTAGTGACCAATGGTTCTCAAGATCTTCCCAGTTACGCTAAACAAACTCCGATGAAGGCGAAGGCATAAAAACACCTAGACCGGGGGATAAACTGACTGAAAATGTTGGTGCCTCCACGAATTTCAACAGACAGTTTTACTCTCCAGAGACATTCCCCGGTTTTTTTTGAACTGGTCATAATCTGGGCTGACCAATGCTAGCGGTTAGTGTACTGTTTCACACAATGAAAACATAGTCGTATGTGAATTAAAAGTCCATATTATAGTTGAAAGATTTAATTTCGACCTTTAAAAGGAACTGATTGTCAACGGCGGCTAGCTTCTGTAATGCTTGTTCGTTCCCAAAAGAACACGGATTAAATATAGTTGCATGATCTTGCTAATCCGTTTGCAGATGTGAGATATCCCGGCTTATGAATACTACTCACAATTCACCCTCGTCTGATGCCGCAAAACATTGGGCACTTGCATGCACAAATAACTGACTACTGTCAAAGCGTTAGAACGTCAGCTGATTTTTTCAATAGCGGCAGATGGCAGAAATGTGTCGATACTAAGCACGAGGGATACAGTAATTCATTTATAGAGTTAAGAAAAAGGCTAGTTGGACGGTACATAGAAATGCTTTGTGGTGACAATGTTAATAACTCAGCGTTTCCACTACCGTGGGTAGTCTTTCTCAAGGCAGATTTTACAATCAAATAAATGAGGAAACGTTCATGTATCAGTTGTCTCTCTACTACGAACTCTGTGCCGGGTGAGAGATTATTTGTCATTCAGATCACGCGCCACTGTGGTGAGGCCAACTAGCCTGGTGACCTTTGGAATGTTCGTTTCTCAAAGTGTTAGGGCTGTCCATATCTTCAAAACCTTTTGGTCAGGCATTCCAGATTGACGCATGTGGACTGGGGGCTTATCGCTGGAGGTTCGATAACCTTAAGTTCAGTGCAGGTTTTCAATCCACGTTGGAGTATTTGACTAGAATCTCATTCGATTCGATAGAAGTGTCATTCTAGTGAGAAATTAAGAAAGGAGTGCAATAGTATAGGGATTGTTGGACAGAATAATGCCAGGTACGCATGCCTGAAAAGCGAAACTGATCGTGTGCTTCCAGGCAAATTTTGTTCATCCATCCGCGTGCGAAGTATACTACTACGAAGTGAACGTATCACTCCCAAATGACCGAACCAATCCACATGACCTGATGCGGTGGTATGCGGAGCGACGGCTGAATCACGCTCAAGTTTTGATAAGGCCACCTTATCCCGAAGGTCTACACTGTTCTTTCCTTGTGCGTTCTGTTATCCGGTTTTTCAGTTGTTTATTGGTTCGCCCAATGTATTCTGCTGAGCATCCATTGTAACTGATTTTTTAGATGCAGTTACATTGGGCTTGCACACTGACTTGATCTTTAGCCTTTGATAAACGGTGTTTTAACGTGTTATCCATCCGAAAGAATGTGTGAATATCAAAGTCACTAAGGGCCTTTCTAATTGCTTTCGAAGTACCCGATCTATATGGAATTCCGACTGAGACTGCTTTCTTCTTTTCCTTCTTCGTCCTGGTTGCTGATATGCAAGTTTCCAGTGGTTTTCTTATGAGGCGTGGCGGATAGTGATTGCCTTTCAGGAAGTTGTTTAGACGTCATAGATTTTCTTTACGTTCGGTATCATCACTACGTCGTTTTTTTACTCTGTTGGTTAGCGAGGAAGTAAGTGTCCGTTTTACACGTTGTGAATGAGCTGAACTGAAGTTCAAATACTAATCCGAATTTATGAATACCGATAGTGAATTTTCGGGAGTCATTTAATTTCAGCCGACAATCTAGGATGCTGGTGACACTACTGATGTCATCTGACTCCAGTGTTAACTTAATGGGTCTACATTGAGAGCTTGGAGTGCATTCCCTCAGTTATGTGATTGTCAAACTTGCCTTGAGAAAAACTACCCGCGGTAGTCGAAATGTTGATGGATTACACCAACCAACAATGCTGTTATCAACATTATGACATTCACAATAAAAACCAGTAAATGACTTATCCATTTTTCAATACACCGCCTGCGTCAATCGGTCCTGATATACTTGGGTATACTTTTCTTCGTTAGTGTGAATGTTTAAAGTCCTGAATTATGGTTTCGGTATGTGCTGTGTAGCTTGTAAGATTCTAAACCATTCTTCCGTCTGTTTCACCGAATGATCAACCATTCACTAAGGGTTCCTGGTTCTAAGCTGTCCGTCTCACTGAAGGTAGCTGGACGCGGCCTTAGACCAATGTTCCCAACAGAGTTTACACGTACACGACATAAATTAAACATTTCACTGTTATCCAGCATTTTGTTTAAGTTGTGACTGATCGATGGTTGTCCGAGTTATTACATAAGCACTATTGCCGAGTTGCTTCACTGGTTAATCCTATCTAATGTCGGTTGGTTTCCCTCATCTGCTTAGGGTATATTGTTTAATTCGAAGTTTGACGATATCTTGAATTGCTTACATATGACACCCTGTCCCCCTGCATGCGTTGGCCGTCTTCTCTTATCGACAAAACATGCAGTTTGACGTAATTACACAAAAAGGCGTGCTTCTTAAAGGCAATGCAATGAGGTAAATGCCGCCGATGATACACGATATCAGACATTTCATGAAAGTCATACCAACTCGAGGACGTACAAATGTAAGCACACACCTTACTGGATTAGGGTGTTATGATGACCTTCGTAAAAATAGTGTGTTAAGATAGAGTCGAACTTTTGGACAGTCCTTTGCATCGTATATATTATCGGAAAATAATCTCATTCACAAAATTCTGTCGATATGTCCATTTCCACAGGCTTATTTGTTATTGAAAGTTGAAGAAACACTTTATGATGAACGTTTTTCCAAACAATATGGCCGCAGGTTTGCTTCTCGAGATAAAACTTCCTCAATTCGTCATCTACATGGAAACTGCAAAAGCGTAGAATTGAGAATGAAGAACAGCATAATCAAGACAAGATAATTGCAAAACCTCGATTTATTTTGTACTCGCCACAATTGGAAACCTTTTCTTCTCGGAGTTGATGAATATCAGTGAATGAGTGCAGTTCCTCAAATAAAAAACGACAACTAGTTGTTCTGTGGGAATAGGTTGGGAGGGTTACCGGTGAATAAAAAGGACCGTGTCGACAGAATAACACACACGGTGTGAGGAACACGTTTTCTTGCAATCATTCGCTTGTCGACTGTATTGCAGACCACGTTGCAATATTTCAGCTTCTGTCGGTCGGAAAAAGAGTGCTTAACAGAAGAGTCCGCGGAAGGAAAATGCTTCCCTCACATTTTCATCCTTTTGTTACAGTAAGAAAATTATTGAATCAGAAGTTATTCTTGTCAGAAAATGTTGAACTGATAGTTACCGGATAATTTAAGCATTTAAGCAACGAAAGCTTAATGTAGAAAAAAGGTATGCTACAATAGTGTGGTGGATTGTCCATATGTGCTCATTCATACGGCAAAATTAGATGAGTACAGAGTAAGACATACAACGATCGTCCTCTTGGCTTCATGGTACTTTTACCAGTATCTGCCTCGTTGTTCACTAGAATCAGCAACACGTTGTATTGTGCCGAACGTTGAGATAGAGTCCTGGAAGCTACGGGACTTACTTTTCACTTAACAAAGAAAGAAAGCGAAGTGAATTTTGATAAGTAACTGAAACAGTTGAAGAATTAGGAGATGCAGAATGGACATCAGGTGATAAGCCACCAGTTATGAAGGTTTGAATGCACCTCTCCCACAATTACTTTCTCCCAAACCAGAACTCATGCTAACTATGAAACAAAATAATCACGATCAACATTAGTGCGAAAGGAAGCCGATCCGCACTGCAAATGAGTGGGAAAAGTGAATGAAAAAAACAAATAGTTACGTAATGGATGGATAGAATGCACAAGAATTTCCACGGGAAATCAATCGCTGAGCTGGATATGCATTTCAAATTTTATCACTACGGGAGTCAACAGTAACAGAGGAAGCACGACTAATGACAGACGGATTTCGACATAATAGGCAAAGATCTTTCCTGAGAAGGCCCAGAAAAGAAAATGGAAATCCATAGACTAGGATGAGAGAATACTTTGTTAAACAAAAGACATAATGACAGTTGGCCCTGTCTCAAACTGTCTCAGGCTAGAGATTTGAAAGGACAGGAGACTAATACGTTTGACAGAGTATTTTACTGATTCGACTCCGGGAACCGCAATGGCGTCAAAAATCTAATTTTAACGGGGAAAGGCAACGGAGAAAGGGAGCGATTAAAGAGAAAAAAATAATGTTATATATTTCTCAATTAAAACCAATACATGGCGTATCGATTTTCCGATGCACACCTTACGTTTTTTGGTCCTGATGGAAAATCCGAATATTTAGAAGGAAAAAGTGAAAATCTAAACTGGAAAGATACTTCTTCAATATCACGTACATTTTCTCGTGGATTGGGGAAGTTCAACTAACTGAAAATTCACTAACGGGTTTGATCTTTCACTGTAAACCCAAAAAGCTGAGCATATAAGAACAATCAGGCGAATGAACACTAAAGTAAGGGCTTGAATAAATGATAACCAATTTCGTTTTTTAGTATCATTAGAAAAGTAGGCTTCAATCACCTTCGTATAAAAACAAGACATCCGCGATTGCTGTTTCCTTTTGCCGGGATGTGTAACTCAGACGCATTCAATATTCCACAGATAAATATCTAGCGCATTTGTTGTTCTGTCTTACATCTTCAACACTCGTAAATCCGAATCAGGAATCAAATTTTGAAATATAGTCCCGGAGAGGATGTGGGTAAAGGGCATTCCATTTTACAATCTGCAAAACGCCAACTAATTTCCTTGAATTTGGATAACTAATGTTATCCTTACTGCGAACTCCCGGTCAGTAACAGTAGGCCATTATAGCCTCAATACAGCCACTCTATGGCGTGAAATGCATGGTTATTCATGAATCGTTTTTATCCTTTGACTTTGAAGGTTAGGCAAAGTTGCCGGAGTTTGCAACTCAATTGCCGTGAACTGCCATTCACAGTCAGGAGTGTCAACTTCAAGGGATAGTTAAGGAATGACGATTAGACAGCTTTGATGTTTTCGGCTGTTTTTTTTCTGAACACCTCTTCTGGTTTACTGGTCTGAATGCTCCGTGTAGTTTGTTACATTGGATGAATTAGAATAAAAGAAAACGCCGTAATCAATGGTGGAAGGCATCATTCAGTAAACCTGACGATTTCAGATTAATGAGTCCCGATGCGATCGCATTGAAGCTTTAGTTCAGCAAATCCCGGTATTGATCTTTTGCTATGTTGTTTGAGTATTAGCAGAAGTTGCCTCCAGATCAAGCACCACAAATGTCTGTTTGGGGTATGGAGTTCGGACATTAAACTTCTTTATCAACGAATCGGCAGTGCACTCATTTGCCGATGGTCGTGATAAGGAAGCTTGGAATATCGTGAACACAACCATAATACCGCACGTCTAGGATGTCATTGCGTAGGCAAAGAAGAGTAGACTGATTTTTGCTGGGACAAACAGTCAGTTAGTGGACTTGGAATTTCTGATTTGATAGACCTTACGTGCAACGGAATAATAGATTTCTAGAGTATTGCATCCCAGGAAAGTAGTTCTATTGGCTTAATGGAGTTTCTTGTTCGCAAACCAGAGTTCTTCTATGGTTGTCACAAGGGTTGGGTACAGTTATACACTTCAGATAATGACCAGCCTTAGGCTGGTGACTGAAATATGAGACATTTGCAATCGACCATTTTGGTTTCATTCAGTGCTATAAACTGTGCACAGCCTTGTGACGGACATTAGCTAAACTGTGAACGTTGAGTAATTCTGGCACAAAATTTCCATGTTCTACTTACTCCTTTCCAGCGTGGGTTCACAAGCTCCCTATCTCCATCTAACGTGTACCACCTTTCTGACGATGATACACTTTGTCGCAAAGATAACGAACGAAGCAGAAGACAGAAGGACAGAAAGTCATTGTGAGACGAAGAACGTCTTTGTCAACCGGTGTTGAAAGTTTGGGTAGTTGCAAATTTTAAGTTGAGTAATAACACTATTTGATGAACATTGTACTGGGTGGAAATTTTGAAAAACAAATAATGATTTGATTCACAAGCTGATCCGCTCTAATTTTTTTCAAATTGTGCGAAAAGTTTTTAACATTTGAGTTTAGAGTGGGCGCTAGTCCATGTGAAGTGAAATGAGGAAAACTTTTGCACTCATCCTAAGTCAGCAAACGGAGTTTGAACGAATTTCTGTCTTCAGAAGACACTATAAGATTTACGATTAGTAGAATGCTCAACGCGTTGATGGTGTAGTTTAAAAATAAGGAAATCCGGACGAAATGTTCAAGTAACTCTCGAACTCAGACAAGTGAAATCGATCGTCGGAGGAACTTTCATTATCATTAATAGGCTTCAATTTCTGGCACAATAGGCGGTGACAAATTTGCTTTTTGCTGAACTTGTTGTGCGGAATGTTAAAGAGCAAAATATTTTCACCCAGTAAAGTGAAACCAAAAACCAAATACATAGGAGCCAGTTGTTTTTTGGTTCACCGCAGTTTTGTTTCCTAATGCCAACTGACGAATAGAAAGTTGATGCCACTAGCCTAGTCATCTTATGACTACAAGTCGGTAGAGTAAATGGCATCGAGGGCCTTGTAAATGGGTAAACTTTTTTCCTAGGAAAGACCGGAAGGTCATTAGTTGTCTTAGCTACATGAGAAATAAGAAATCTCCTCGAAATTTGCTGCGCTGACTTTGATGAACAAAGTATCAATTAGATGTGGTCAGCTACACTGAGAATGCAAGCTCATGGTGCAAATCCTCCTGTGTCTAGCTTTGTTAGATGTAAAGTGTATAGTCTAATTTTCAGAATTTTGCTGTGTTTGCCTTACTGTCCTTTGTGCTTTTGTCACTCTCCACCTCTACTGCGTACCTCGTTAGTTCGGAACGAGAGGCGCATGGTCTCAGGTACCACTGTTTTTGTTCTCTTAAACGATGTACTGCCTCACTAGAAACAAAAATGCTTTCATTGTCTTCCCCTCGTGCCAATCAACTAAACAGGACGATCCGATAAGCGGTGAATAGTCTGTTTTCGAGATAGGTTTCTTTATTAAAACACGAGTTTCTAGGTTGAAATTAAGTGTCTTGAAGATATAATTTGCGCAAAGAACACCACTAAGTCTGCATTCCTAAGGCTTCGTTTCATTCTGAGGAAAGGTCCTGATCATACTTTCATTCATATTATGAATTGTTGGGACAAACCAAGATCGATTAATTGTATCACTTTACTATTTATCTGCTTTTCTGGAGCGGATTTAGTTGGATAATACCGGGTAATAGATAGGTGGAACGTTCTAGAGCGTTCTGACCGCTCACCTGGTCGTTTAGATTATACGCGTTTCATCATCGATCAATGCGAAAGAAAAACCAGCGTTGATATTAAGTCACCGGAGAACCCACCAACCTGGTCTGCACCATAAATCAGTTTTCAGCACTAATGCTATCGGTTACTTCCTGGCACAGTTGAATGATGCATCTTAAGAGTAAAGTATTACATAGTAAAGCTCCAATTTTGAGTTGAAAAACAACTGATGCCAGTCGGAAAAGAGTCGGATTATTCGTTGATACCATTCTTCAAGGGACGAAGGCCGCTATCCCGAGAAATAGACAGATTAAACTGCTCACGGTGCATTTCCCTCTGGCGAATTTCTTCTTTAAACCGGGACTTTTGTACTATTTTATCAAGACTGTCAATAAACGGATGAGTTCAGGAGACTAAGAAGGGTGTATTGAAAAGGATTAGATGATATTTACGGTTTGATTAGATTGAATTTCTTTCCGCAAAAATACTGCTGTGTGTGAACCGGTGGAGGGAATCAGATGCCGTTTACAACTTTTCGCTGAGTAAAACTATCCAGAGAAATTTTCTTGCTTCTTGTTTAATGAGATCCTTATTGCATTCTTTGTCGTAGCTAATTGCCGTCATGGTTCATCAGAATAGTCCCTCAAATTTGCTTGTGGCACAGGCAATGTGTCATTCGCTGCTAAAGGAAAGTTTTGCCTGCAAGTGAATGACAGAACAATGCAGTTCAAGCAAGCCTAATAAAACTGTAAATGTCCGGTATAATAAAGCTCGCACATAACATTAGATGAAACACATCTGATACAGTACAGGACAAAAGCATTTGGTTACGTTATTAACCCCGCTGCAATGTAAACAATCACTGTCAACGTGTTTCATTTGTTACCGTCACCAGTCATTTCCTCATTATTTTCTCCCAAATCTTTGCTTGCCCGTGAGCCAACCAAAAACCTCGCAAATGTATGCTACCAAGAGGAATTGCTATTTGGGATGTTGTTCCGAGAACATAAATCTGTTTTAAGAAAGTTTCTGAGTAATAAAAGCCGACTGGGTCACGCAAATTCTGACCAGCAAACGTGGAACAGTCACGCCGGCCAGGGTTGACTTTCCCAAATTGGAACTGAAAGAGCGGACTAATTATGTCCAGATTTCACTAAACCATAAATGAATCCTTGCCTGAGTTTGTTTCGTACGCGAAATGTAGTAAATGAGAGCTCTGCCGGTACCTTTGTAAATATGAGATGATTACCACGCGAGGGCAGAATTGTATTTCATGTATATTTTTGATATGAGATTTGAATGGTTGGATTTGAAATTCGCAGTGCTGTTTTCGCCGATGGCAGTGTTTTACCGAGGTGGTTGCTTTATCTGAATTTTGTCAAATTTTCCTGGCACTTTCCATTTGCCTTTAATCTCATAAATTTGTGAGTAAATATCTATTTGTGGTAGATTTAACAATTTGCATTTTGGTAGTTTGTAGCTATTGCTACTGAAACCACTGCAGATGGTACCAATAAATATTTCACTTTAGTGCTAATGTGGTAAATAACAGTTTTCTAAATAAGACGGCCCAACTTTTGGTTCGAATGAGGCCGTCCAATATATCCACTTCTTCATATGAAAACACTTTCTTTGCATAAATCCACTCCTCATTTCTTCCTTGAATCGCAAAATGTCAGTCTTTCCCATTTCTAGCCAGTAATCTTTCTTCACCACAAGCTGTAGCGGAAATGCTGATTCCAAGTTGTATACTCCGTGCCATCATATAAAACGGCCAAAGTAATAGAAACATCAGATGCCCACCCACGTTTTTGCAATAGCCATATACCTCACCGACGTTCTAACCGTCGTCCGATTGGTTCATCTTTTTAGCTCTCATTCACTCTGACATAGTTCAAGTCACTACCAAGAAAACCCGGCTCGCCAATTTGAATGGCTGGCAAATTTGCTGCATGGTTCTGTTTCTTTGTAGATACACAATCAGCCTCGTCAAACAGTCGTTGGTAACCATCAGATGAGGCTGGCTTATTCGGCTTTTGCTGATGGGAGATGAACAAGATTAATCACCAACGGGTTCCAGCCACCTGTGTTTATCAGAAGTGACTTCCAGATTGAGATAAAAAGAAACGAGAGCATTATTAACAAATGAAACGTTTCCTTTTGGCTTAGCCCAGAAAAGACGAGAATGGCGTCCTCACCAATTCGGCGAAATTCGATCTCCGTAATTGCTAAATCGTTGCGGTGATTAGGTCACGATTTTCAAGTTATTATCTGTCAAATTTTCAATGAAACGCAAAAGGATGAGAGATTTCTGCTCTGATGTCAACACGTCAATCGTCGATGGGTCCAAACTTCGTTTCTTACTAACTCGAGTGAGGAAAATGATCATATCGTGAAGGCCAAAATAAATGACTGATATTGGTTTCCTGTGGTCAGCATTCAGCGGTCCGTTAGTTTCCCGGGTAATTCGGCTAGTCCTTATTAAATGGCAAAACCATGCGGCATTTTCTCCCAGTCGACCAAGTGAAGTAATCAGCGTGATGTCGCCGCAGTTATGCTAAATATCGACTCACAACTCACTATTCTAGGAGTACCAATTACAATTACACCCATAGAACTTCTAATTCATTTACCTGCAAGCTGAACTCGTGCGATGGAATGGACTATCATCATTACATTCGTTGACACCTACAGTTGGAGCAAATGTTCTGAAGTTGCACAGTGATAAGCAAATTACGCATACATTATGTTTATACATATGCATGTATATATATGTTGGCTATTATATGACTGCTAAAGTGGCTGCACCCTGAACTATGAATTTCAAGCGTCATTCGATCAACTCGGGAAGCATTCTACTCGAGTTTTGATGTCATTAAGATGTCTGCCCGATATAAAAACTTTTTGGTTTGAATCCACTCTTTTTAGATGAAAAATGTCTGAGCTAATACTGCACCACTAAATCTCATTCAGATGAGCTGGCAGCAATGTTTAGCAATCAGAAGTGGCCGATAGATTCGAATAGTCACAAGTAAAATCTCCAGTCTGTCTCCGTCAAGTGCTCCCATCAAATCGAGTCTCTTCTACAGGATGGACAATCGTGGCCAGTAGGCTGTTTTTCCCGTATTCAGACCTTGAGTAAGCTTGGTTATTTGGACTTATACGGTATTGGGAATCTGAGGCCTGCCGAATATAAATCTGGCCGGGCTACCTGAGGTTTGCACATGAATAGTGTAGTTTGGATGAAGGCGCACTGTCATCAAAGCTACAACCAAATCAAAAGAAATCGTGAGATGTTTATACATATGGATACTTTTGTATCTATGCATGCATATATATATGTATATGTATATTTATATACATATATTAATTTTATGTGGACAAAATACGTTTGCCACAGCGACCTTTTGACGGAACTTCACTAAATCACTATTGGAAATCTGTGCCATGGAAACAAACTGCCACGGGAAGCAAGTGACCAGTAAGAGGGACTTGTTGATAACATTTCTTAAGCAAACGGTTATCAGTGGATACCAACAGCAATAAAGGTTAGCAAAACCAGTGTGCTAGAATAAAATTAACTAACCAAAAATTGCTAGAAAAAAATATATTAAATGCCAAGCAAACCAACCGAGGATAACTGCCTGAGGCTGTGTGAGTACGAGTACAGCCACATCAGAACCACTAACAACACAACAATATACGACTAATAATTGAGCTGCTCAGGTCAGCAGCAACCAAAAAATGAAACCTTGTATTTGTTTTCTTGTAAATCGCTGATATTCTTGGTGAAATCCTGTATATTTTCACTTGGGTTAATTGATAATCTCTTCTATGTGTCACACATAGATGATTGGGATATATTACCAAAAGTGAATTCATTTGATTTCGGGCGAGAAACTGGAATAATCAGGGAGAATATCCAAGACGAACTACCCAATCAACTGGCCAGCGAGCATAGTTTTCTCTTCGGAGACATTCAGAAATCTCTTTGTGGACATTTTGTTCTCATAATTTTCATCGTAAGCACAATATGTGAGTTACTGTTCTCACGGACACACGATTTGACCCAGGATCTTTGTGAATCAATTTATTGAAACCGGGACTATAGGGTCCAACCAGGATGGCTAAGCTCTCACTTGACAACTTCATTCTTTTGGTGAAAACGATGCCTAGTGTTTCAAAATATCATGGGACATGTATTTTTATCCTTTGGCGCCGTCACTCGTCAGTGGTCAGTCTCATTTGTCTCTGTCGCGTTCGGAAGGTGCACATAACCGTGACCACCCACAGCTTGGCTTCGATGCCTAAACCATACTGACAGATAATTGCTTGGTTTTGCACTGTACAGTTTCCCTCTCATTGGAAACTGGTTGCATAATGGGGCTGTGCTCAATAAACCATGGATGATCGAACGGCACCACTTTCTTGTCTGGCTACCTGTCAGAAACAGTAATTTCCTCACCCCGTTTTGGTCCTACCTATTTAAAGTCTGAACTCAATCCCCTTAGTTCTGACTTCACTAAAAACCGAACACGACTCACTGCCAATATGTGCATAGTCTCCTATAAGCATGTAGAGCTCATTCACTGAGAACACTTCGGAATTCGGAGGTCGACGAGAAAAAACTCTGTTTATTGTGGCGTTTCCCCGGGCAGTTGGACACTTTAATCAGCATGCAAGTGTTGAAGGAACAAATCAAGGTTTGCTAGTTAATTCGCTTTCGCGTTTTAAAACCCAGCACAATCGAATCGATTAGACTGAAAAGTCTAGAAAAAATCGAGTTTCGCAAAGAAAAATAAAGCTCGGCATGTTAGGAAATGTGCACACACTACTTAAAATACTTCCTGTTCTTTGGCCGGCGGTGGCCAAGCGAATAAGGTCATGGCGTTTGGACGCGAAGTTCGCGAGTTCGAATCCTCCCACCGCCGGTCAATTTCACCACTTGGCAGCCTTCTGCTGGCTGCGATCTCCTTCCTAAAAAATGATGTTAACTGTAAAATAATATTAATAAAATGCAAAAAGACAAAAGCAAAAATACTGTTGCAAGTCTAGCAGCGTGGAAAATCCTCCCTGAGCACTTTTAGAATTACTAGTACTTTGAGAGATAGAGGCCTGTAAATAAATGTTTGCCTAATCAATTCTTAGTGATCCTGGTTGCGTAATTGTGCATTAGTTAAGTGGCACAATGAAAGATAATCTTCAGAATGGTGGTGATTACCTATCGGTTCTGGATTCATGGATGCGCAAAAATCTCGAATTTGTCAATACCTTCCACTCAACTGATATCCAAATTAATTGTGCACCGTTCCACATATTTTCAGCCAATTTTCAGGTTTCCAAGGATCAAAACAGGTGTCATTTTCCTCTAATAGATGTGTAATTTTCACTTGGAATCTAGGTTACCAGCGAACCTACTCGCCTTTTTGCGCTAGGGTGTCCAACCTTTCCCGACTTAATGTTGTCGTTAAGGCATGAGATATCGCTGAAATTGCTTTCCATAGTCCAAAATTATCCAGATGAAACTGAGTGACCTAAATTCGATACTGCTTCCGATGTATTCCACAGAGTGGTTCATTGGTTTGACAGGAAAATATGGCAAAATCGTGTACAATGAACTATCAAGGTGTGGAATATATTTCCAAATTGCTACTTCGTTATTCATGTACGGAAGGGGTTGGGACAGTTGAAGCAAGTGAAAGTTATAATTTTCTTTTCAGTCTGTTCCCATTGAAGGTAAACTTTGCCCGTTAAATGTTTGTTCTAATGTTAAAACTCCCGTAATACTCTGGCTGGTATTCCCTCGAAAGAACAATGAGTGGGCTAACGGTGCATGCTTTGCTTATTTGCTAACCTAGTACCAAAGTATTTCATCCTATTTCTGATATTTGTTTTCTCCGTTATGGGACAGCAAAATGCAACATTTTGCCAAAGAGCAGTTGCCGTCGCAAAAGAGCTATCCGCTGGGGAATTCGACCAGCAATGGCTGAATATAGACCAACGATTTCAGATGGAAAATTCATAGCGTTGACCAATCCAGTTATGGCCGTAATGAACCGATACATGCCGAGAAGGATGATCCGTGAGCGATGCCAACTGCATTTATATACTTAGTATGTCGAAAAGAACAAGCGTGTTTTTTCCTCTTAGCTTTAAAATGCAATGCAAACATGACTAATAATACCACAACCAACTTGAAGGTCAACGCAAAACGCTCATCGATTATAATATTTTTCAGATATTTCTCTAAATGCTCTCAGCAGGAAACGAAACTTATCAAGGCTTTTGAAAGTTTGTTCTTATTTCAGACAATTGATTTTCGTGAAGTTCGTACCGTTGTGCTTGGCGCTTAGGTTACAAATGTTTCATCACCTGTCGAAGTGACGCCGGTAATGTTTGTGTTCAGCAGTTGAGGTTTCTCTGTATTTATAGATATACCACTACTCCTACTTTTGACTTCACCGAGAACCTCGGTCTTGCAAACAGACCATTGTCTTATTAAATAGCCTTTGCCGACTTGACCTTTGACCCTAGAGAAAGTACGTTTAACTTGAGCAAATTTATCGTGTTAGTTGTGCAACGCTGCTTTCATTTCCACTATTTCTGCATAAATATCTGCGGGTCCATATACTCTGGTTTCCGTTTTTCCCGATCTAGTTGAACCTGTTGCTGTTCATCAGGCTGTTCACATGATCTAATTCAAGATGACTATTGGTCAAAATGTTTGAAGAGTACTACACTTGCAAAACCTTTGTGTGCTTCGTGGTTGCTTGATCCCGAATTTCAACGTCATGCACATTGATCCTGTTTCCTTCATGGTCCCTGTAAGTCACCATGACGGGGAGCTGCTCATGTCTCCATCCACTTATTTTATGTCTCTGTATCCGAGTTGGTATTCTTCTAATGATTTGATCAATATAACATTTGCCCCAGTTTTTATAATTGAATTCCTATTCGAAGTTTTTCACTCCGCGATTTTGAATCCTTTATTTGTTGTCAACACGGATGTTGTCACATTTTGGATGGCCTAGGAGCCAATGCAATTTCGTGGGTTGTACAGTACTTGCAGTTATTTCAGATACTTTCTCGATATACGGTAGAATAGTCTTTCTGTTTATTGTGTTCACTGGTCACATACACGGATCTTTATTGAATTCTCTGAATATTCGTTCCGCCAGGACAACCTGAAAAGAGAGTTTTTCATTTGTTTCCCCGGTTTTGACATTCGTGAATTAGTTCGGCAAGCTTAACGTTCTGTGGTTATTTTTGTGATTGACATGAAGGTTTAGTATTTGATCCACATTGTGTTTGCCATTTACTGTGGCTTTCCATGTGCCCACGGCTTTTCATTTTACAAATAATTCATGGGATGCTGGTTTCTCATCGTTTTCGCAACTTCGCTATCAATATAAATATGTTGTTTCTTTACTAAATGAGCAGCTGATAATGAAGAAAATTTCTGCAGTATTTCTGATCAAAAGCGTTGGTCGAATTCGTCTTAGCACCACCATTTCCAGAGTCTGCATTTCGGCTTCAGTAAAAATTCCGAAAATATGTGAAACCATCGCGGTTTCAATGACTGATGCACGTGCACTGGTGTGAATCGATTAGGTACGTGAATCACGTGTACTTTCAATGGTTTTTCCGGCTGGTGTTCCTGCAGACATACGCTGGTTATTTTTGTTGCTAGATCCGAATAAACTGAAGTGGAGATCGCAGTGAAGGCAAGTGCAGTTGTCGTTTTTCTTCATCCACAAATATGTTTTTCACTTCTTCTAACAACAGCAGACGGTTGCTTACAAGTCAAATTGAGGCTAGAATAAACTGGTTCACCTTAGATTGAAATCACAACCTAACTGCCGAAATTCACGAATCTTTAAAGTCTGTTGTTTCTGCTATCGTTGTTTAAAACCACTTAAACGGCGATAACTGAACATGTGTAAGAGGTGTTTGGGATATTATTACCCGCTGCCGAAGAATATGAAACGAAAGGCGAGGTGATTTCTTACCAGCAATGCATGGGTTTATAGGATCAAGTCCAGAGAATGATTGCGGAATCTTATTCCCACGACACTCAAGGTGATGATTACAACAGCCTCTTTTTGCTCCCTTAATTTCGAACAACTTGTGGCCAATGCAAACGACAAGGTCGAACTTTCGGTTTTGACGAAAATTTTCAAGATATATCTATCCCCTTATGTAAGTACATGTGAGCAGATATTCCATAAACAACCGAGAGTTTTCGTCGAATGCATAGCGCATACAGTTCGCTAGGTGGATGTTCTTCCTCGGTGCATTCGCTTGACTATTGAAGACTGACTTTTATACGGCAGAAGATGATTTTGACCTCATCTACGCAGTACTCGATGGTCTTTCCTCGAGGAATCATAACCTGCAGACACTAGATTTGTATTCACGAATTTATTGGTGTGCTCTATACGCTTGTAAGATTCGAAAGCATATTTGACCGCGAGTTTGAAATACTTTAAATGTTAGGAGCAACATTACTTGGCATCAGTGCTCTTACCACTGAAACTCAACCAAAACCGGACAGTTGCGTGGCGTGTTATTGGTCGACAAAGAAGCACTGTCATTTTTAAAACGCTTTCAATTTATTCTCAGGTATTGCTTCAGGATTTATATTTTAATACAGATCTTTCAAAATAGGTTGCTGTACGTGTGGTCATGCGGCTAGAACTTTTGCGTAGAAATGACTTCAAGGGCACTGTGCTCCAAAAATACATTTTTTCTAGTTTATATTACCAAGGATTGAGAACACACTAGCAGGTGACCACATGGCAAATCCTTTTCGCATGGTGTCAATTTCCTCTTTGAGAAAAGTATTTTTACCTTTCCAAAACGGCAACAACACGAAACAGTATTTTAAATATAGACAGTTGCTGTTTCGAGTTTGTTCGAAGTAAACTAGAGTTTGGAGTGTTAATTAACGCTATAGGAGCGTTATCATTGGAAGCAAATCAGGGGAACTCGTCTGAAATGTCCGTCTCGGCCAAGATTAAATAGGGTGGCTTTTGGCACTGAAAATATCCAACCAACAGCAGCCATCCTTAAAAAAAGAGTAGCAGCTATCATAATTTCTGTTGCATTTATTCTGAATGAAAACGTATTAGCGTTTTAATGAAACGCAGATCCTCTCGTATACGGTTATGTAATGTTGACAACTTTTGTTCAGTTAAGACGACCTGGATGCTGAGTACAGCAGGTCAGCCGTTTATTGAAAAAATATGGTTAATGACCGCACAGAAAAAACGTCAATCATTCAGGCGCCGACTGGCTTTCCCTTGAAAATTTCCTTCTGTGGTCGGATGGTCTAGTAGGCACCAATTTATCCACAACACTAACTCTCTCAATGTGTCTCAGGCGTACATAAGAACGAGATAGAACAATCATCCGATTCATGACGTGCTACATTATTTGCTTTGAGTCTGACCACCGAAGCACTGTTTAGTTTAGCGGTAAGGGCAAATTTTGCTTTAGTCTTATCTATACGCTAAATTTGAAGTGTTCCTGAAGGAAGTGATTTCAAACAAGCTTTAAGAAAGTTTTCCAGGTAAACAATATACAATAACAAGAGGAACAGGGAAAAAACATGAAATGTGATAATAATAATATCGGCTTCAGTGTGTTAATGAACGTGTTAATCCTTTATCATGCCGCTTTCAGTGTTACTTTTCTTGTATTTTCGCGTTTATTTCCAGCAGCAGAAATGCATATCTGCATTGCCGGGATGAAATATATTTCATTTGCACCGTGCACTTTTCTCATTTTCCCAGGAATATTGAATACCACAATTTCGGCATTTTCTGGACTTTTCTGTGGGTTACATAACGAATGACATTCTATCTGTTCTGCAAAATCCGCACTGAAAATTGACTGAGTGGGACATATCGCATAAAATTTGAGTAAAACCTAACATATTTGAAAAGTTTACAAAGGAGGACCTGGTTGTGCCTAGGAAACTAGCCTGTAAACGCGTTTGTACTCGTTAGTGTAAAGACTCAGTGTCTTATAGGTGAATTTTTTGAGTCGAATGTTGTGATTATGGTTTCCAAGGAAGAATCCCCTTCTTCTATGTGGGCAGTCTTGTACTACGATAGCCCGAATACCTTCAGCGTCGTGCTTGCAGACAACCTTTCCAACTTCCATTATTTCAAGCACAGGTCACATAAGTTTCCACGAAGAACTGCGGCTCGATGGATTCATCTGATGATAGAATAAAAGGAAGAGGAAGAGTTCGTAAGCACCGCTCAGAACTAAGGGTTCACTTCATCATTATCCACGAACCCACCCAAATATGGCAATTAGCTGCCCTAGCTGGAACTCTTGAAACTTCCAGCATGGATGTATGCTGCCTCTCCGAAAGGTGCGTACAGGATTCCACTTCCGCGATCACTCTTCGTAGCCAAAAAACAACCTTTCTCTCGTTTCACATTTCGCATACCGAGTAATCCCGCCATGACCACTCGTACTAAAAATGGGTTTTGGGATCGCTTGCTGCATGTGAGCGGAGCGAACAAATGTTAGGCTTGATCCCAAAGACAAGGGAATGATAGTCGATTTGGCTTTGGCGCCCGAGTCTGATAGAGCTGTTTCGTTGGTTATCGGTGTTTGCGCGACTCTTGACCATGCCAGACAAGTCGCGATCAACGCACTGGCACAGATGTAGCCCAATTCTGGCAGACAGTGAGCAAGTGCAGAACGCACGATCACAGTGGGACCCCATTTCCCGTTGACCACCAGCAGTCGGCTGACATAGTGGCGTGATGGGAAGCATGATTGCGGATATACAAACGGAGAACGCCATATTGTGAACTGGGCCAACCAATCAGGATGAGCGGTCCAGATTCAAGGATAAACGCCATGAACTCAATCGCGTGGAATGCACCGAATAGGATGGACCGTTCAAAGCGCTGCTCGGACAACCGATGAAATGACAGTCTCACAGGCGTAATAAAGCAAGCGAAGAAACCCATAAATATATGACGATTTTATTTGATAAACGAGATATTCTGTGCCTATTTACATTTTAATTTTCTTTTGAGATGGTGGGAATTGAGGATAGCGATCTAGAGATAGGATAGGCCTACTGAAGAGCTATAACCACTTATGTGCAGTTCGGTTTGACGGTTCTTTGCGTGTCAGTGGCAATCTGTCGAAAATGTGTTGGTTTTTCATCACATCTGCGTCTACTCCTACGGAGCGCAGCTTCCCTGAGGTGAAAAACGAGTTCTACGGGAAGTTTCCTCGGTATGTGTTCACTGTGTGTTCAACGGACCTTATGGTTATTGTTTGTGATTTTAACATCCAAAATGGGTACTTGGTGGCGAAAGAAAGTCGCATCGGTCGGAGTGACAGGGATGATCGTCTGATCCAGGTTTGTCCTGACCACAGACTGTTTCTGGCGAACAACACCATTTTACCGTGAAAAAGCGACATCAGCTCATCTGGCAACCCCTTTTCCTTTGCATCTGGAGACCACCGATCATTCTGGCTCAAATCTATGGACTCAGACCATGCCTTGGTCCGAGCTTGCTTTTGTTGGCTTCTTGTCTATGATCACAACTCCACAAAAGCTATTCGCCCGGTACAGCTGGTTATAGACAATAGTCACTGACTACGATTCTAGTCGGAAATCTCAATGGGGTTGTCGCCTCAACAAAATGCCTGGGGTCCGAGCATACAGTGGGAGCAGATCAAAGAAGTTATACAGTCATCAACAAATGCCAAGCAACACTCCATATTACCTAAACATCAAAAACGAAGGATATTCTCTACTTTAGTTTCTCTGTTGGATATTGGCAGATCTGTCCCTCCGGATGTAACAAACACTGAGGTGCGTAATTCCCTGAGACGTCAATTGACCAGAAGCTTGAGTGATGACAGAGAGCAGTGGTAGAAACAAAGTGTTAGGAGGTGGACAAGGCTGGGGCTGTTGGAAATAGTCGCAACCTTTATCGACTGATTAGGAACACCGGGTCACGGAAGCTGTGCTTAGACGAGTTGATCAAGGAATTTGACGGCACACGGATTCACTCTTAGGACCGTCAGCTGCAGCTTTGTGTGAACACTTTAGAAAGAACTTCAGCTTGGTCATAGCCACCGTGGGTCTTCCACTTATATCTGCAAGTGAATCAATACAGATGGGTACGAGCCCTCCATCTGGAAGAGAAGTGATCTGGGAGTTGGGTTTTTCAGAATGTATTAGGCAACATGGTCCAGATGGACTGTCTTTGTCCTTCTTCAGAGATGATGCAGGAGTGCATATATCACAGTTAACAGACATTCCTGAGATCAGCAAGGGGAGAGAAGAGATGCTTATAGGCTAGTGTGAATCGGTGATTGCCCCTATTTACAAGAAAGTAGATTATCCTCATGGAGAACCACAAAAGAATTAGCCTAACGGGTATTGTGTCCAAAATTTTTGAAGATGTTGCCTTTTATCTTTTTACTTATTTTATTAATAAAGATAGCAATCCACATTGTTTTTCAGGAAGGGGGCCGTGACCAGCAGAAGGTTGTCAAGTTTACCAGCGGTGGGAGGATTCGAACTGGCGAACTTTGAGTCCAAACGCGACGACCTTATCCACTTGGCCACCGCCGATTGTCTAGTAATTGTGAAGTGTCCGCGTGAGAACCGACCCGGCATTAGTAGTTGCTCAGACAGGAATCTGTTTTGCCTGGAATATGCTCAGTACCGAAACCAAAACCTTTCTTCTTCTGTGTAGTTCTTCGATGTCGAACTTTAGTGCACGTTTAGTGGTTGTCCAAACTAACAAACCTGTATTGGCTGTCACAGAAGATCTGATTACATCACCCATCAGATGTGGCTCATAAATATCGGAAAATTATCAGGTCATCCAAGACCCAGCGCAATAAAGTGAGACAAAAGATGATGATGGTGATTCTATCTGGCGAATACTTCATTCCCAATTAATAATACTTGGACATAAATCTGGTTGTCACTGGGAGACCAGTCTTTTGAACAGGACACAAGAATTATGCAACAGCAGGGGTTAAGGGCTTTCTATAAAAACGGATATACTTAAGCAGACGAAACAGTTGGTTGGAATTCATCTAATACCAAGATCGCGAATTATGCACTGACCCTTTGGTGAATAGAAAGGAGAATAGAAAGCATGGAGTGCCGATAATGGAAGCTTAGAAAATTCGTGTCCAATTCTCATTCTTTTCTTTTATAACCGACACGAATATTTGGAGTTCACGCACAACGGTTCTGTTTCTAACGTTAGTTTTTCACAAGCAAACTGCAATACACATTTTCAGCGGGAAAAAATTATTCATTCTTTTGTGAATGTCGTTTACATTTTTCTACCGCTCGATTAACTTTACACCTGACGGAGCTCGACAAACCTGGGTCTTTCAAAATTCGATAATTAACGATTTCAGTTTTCTAGTAAATTTAATTTCACATAGTTTTCTTGAAGAATAAAATTCTGCGTTTGCTGACATTGTCTAAAATACTTTACTAATCGTGGCGCACGCCGCTGGCTACTCTGTTTAGTTATCGTGCGAAACGCTTACTTGGGAGCCTCGAGGGTAAGCCAGAATACCCCGAACAAGATAGGGTTAGGGTGTCAGTAGCGGATCAGGTGGCTTTATCGCGGTTTTTTTGCTGTCAAGAAATACTTTTCGGGGAGGACCCGTGATATGGCTTATTCGTTTCCAGAGTGCAGCTAAGTATGTCGCGGTTAAATGTCTTCCATAAAGCTGGTTGCATGCTGAGGTCAATGATGAAGCAACTCAAGTTCACTCATAAGACGCTTTTAGAGATGATTGTCTATCAATTCAGAGGGCACAGCGAGTGTTGTTATAGTTTGTTGTCTTAGATGAGGTAAAACTATCTGGGTTTCATTGACCAGTTTAGTAATTCACTTTGTGGCTAATGATTAGAAATCATTTTACTTCAGCCAATTATTGTGCAGTTTTATCGGTAGTTTAATTGGTTCTAATATCCAAGCACATGATAATCGAGACTGTACTGGTAATTGTATCAACCATCTGATTGTAAGCACTGAACGCTGGATCTGTATTAATACTGTCTGTTTCAACGAAATTTGTCATTTCCTTCATATCACCCCTCGGTTTCCACATTTGTTTTAGTTTTTCGTATCCAACGGTTGTTTTCTGGGTCCGATTTTTCATCCCATCATTTTCTTCGTTTGCCTTCGAACTACTTTTGGAATGACTGATCGTTAGTGTTTTGATTCTACATCGAAAGATTAATCGAGCACAACGTAAATGAGTGAGATAAGTCGAATGCGAGCGACCTTTTAGTATTCAGTAACATTTATCTCCTCAGTATCCGCGATCGTTCCCTAGTTGTCCCTATTTTTTCTTCGACTTCCGTTGCCCTGCTGAGAAACAACATGTTCGACCTGATAAAATTTCACCTTCCTACCTAAAATTGCTACTCAGAACTGAAGAGGGAGCGTAAAAAGATTTTGTGAAACAACGGCAAGCATATTACTGAAGTGATAAAAATAAAAATCAAATGCATTTTATACAGATCTTTATTTTGATAACAAAAGAAGTCTGCGAGATTCACGAGATTCTGAATTAGCTGCACATGAAACCGAACTGCGAAAATGAGGTCCGAAAACTTGAGAATCGATTCTCGGCAGAACTTTCAACCAATCACAGTGCCACTTTCACGCCGACTACTTGCCCATTGAAGCTTCTAACGAGTTAATAGAAGAATACGACGAAAACGATTTCCTCCATTTTGTTCATACTGAGCTCATCGTAACAGCTCTAGTTTGAGACTTAAAGACAGTACTGATGGCTTAACGCAGTACGTCTTCTAATTCTGGCTTACAATCAGCTTTCGTAATTAAGATTTAATGTCCTCATCCCGTAGCCCCAACGTTCAACCCACCCACGGGTTACCTTGCTGCCGAAACCATCTATGATAGTTGGTTTCCCGTTGAGACAACGACAATCCTCAAGAAAGTATTTGATAAGTACCTCTTAGCTAAGGAAACTGTTACTTGCTCTCTTTTTCACTCTTTGCAAACCTTTATCTGCAAGATAATCTGCATTAGCCCAGTAAATGATCTTCTTCCCAATCCCCGTCGAATGATGCTCTTAAATGCGCACTTACAGTTACTTTTTCTTATGCCAATCTCATCGCTATCAATCATTATCAGATGCATCAAGCGAGCTTCCTCTATCCGGTACCTTGAAGTAGTACGAACACAATCGTTCACGAATCAGTCGTGTTGAATTTGCGTTTCTTGGGATACGTAGAATATCATACCCTTTAATTTCACAAGGCTAACTGTAACTAATAACGCTTTTCTCAAACATGATGCTTCATGCATTCATATTCAGTGGTTTAGGACTCCGGGTGGGAAATAAAATATTTCGATCTCGTTTAGAAAACTCTAAAACTACTTGATTACGTATTGAGGATAAAAACTGGGATGAATTTTCAGAATTAATTGTCCTGTGACCTTATGTAGACATCAAGCGAGCCGTCCTGTCGCACAGGACAACTCACAGTAGTGTATAAAGCTTTAAGTAATATTTTGCAGCACCGTTCCTAATAGTTCCAACTTGTTTTATCAGTTTTGAAATTTTCAATCCTCATTAGGTAAAAACATCGATCTGCCGTGAATATCCAAGATGCAATCAACCAGACATCTCAAAATCTGAGACTTGATTTGGATAAATCTTCGTCTCTGTTCTATAAATAACATTGTGACCCTATTTATAAACCTCCTTGGATACATGTTGTCATTGTTCGAATAAAATTGTCTGTTTTCGTTTGACTCTTTTCGGTGGTTATTTGTGGAAAAACGGGTGCGAGTAAAAGGGGGAAAAAGTGTGATTATTACGTTTGCACGTTTCGAATTGCTTGGGAAAACCGGCCTATCGGTTTAGTTCTCGGGTTAAGTGTACACACAAAATGAAACTGTTCGTCTTGGATGCCTGTGAGCTCGGTGCGCCGCAGTCAAGAAGACTTGATTTACGAAACTGCACAACTTGCTGGAAGAAGTCACAATGTTCATTGTTGTGCATTTTCCTTTGATTTTGCTTGTGAAAATACATTTACCAAAATTACGAATAAACGGTCAGAGTTTCTACTAAATTCGGATTACGTTAACTTCCACCGTAAGTGCAGAAACTCTTTCATAATTTGTTTTTGAATGAAACAACTGCAATTCAAACGACTTCGTTTTAGATCGAAATTATGCGGCTTTTTTTCAAATGCATTGGTGCAGCAATTGCCACCAAGCTCTTTTTGTAACTGTAATGTTCCGCATTCAATATTTCGTCTCCAGTTTTACGTCATGTTCATTTCTTCAGCAATTAGTCGGTGATAAATTTTCGAAATATGCGACAATTGACAAGCTAACATTAGTTTCCAAAGGCAGTTGTCATAGGGAGCACAATAAATTAGGTCGACTGAAATGACGAGCTGATCATTTCATTCTGAGACTATGGCTTCCAGAAATCCCATTTAGTGCAAATCCTATTCCAGTTAAAATATGCAGCATGTACAAGACTTGTTGCCTATCATCTTTCGTGGAGATCCTCAATTTAAAATGCGACTAAAATTCCGTGGAAATCAAGAGCTCAATGGGATTTTGTTTGTGGCATAAAACTGACTGGACTGAGCCAATGGATTTTGTCACCTCAACATAAAACACAGTAACCCGTAAACTTCTGCGGGTGTGATAATTTTGTGCTAAACTGACTGAACCGAAGTCTAAAGACTTAGCTATTAGGCTAGTGGTTACCGACCTTCAACTCACAATGGTTGTTCTCGATCAGCATCCCACTTCGCGAGTGGTGGATGTGCACGAATTCCTAATCCCGATGAGGCATGGGCGGGGTCCCGCCGTGGTGCTTATCGGTGGACTGGGCATTGATGTTTTAGGAAGCGTCACTGGAAAATCACATGTACTTATATGATTCTCTGATTTGGATTTAGTGGGACACGAAGGAAATAGCTGGGCGTACATAAACTTTATACCAGGACGAAGTTAAATTTTTAATCTGACCATTTGCCGAGGATCAGAGTCGTGTAATGAAGCGTGGATCGTTCATTAAAATGTCTCCTCAGAAAACATATTCCAGTTTACACATTCAAGGGAACAAACACAACCTCTAATTGGATAAAGCTAAAAATTTCTTTAAACGGTATTTTTTAGCAGAGGATCACATCGTATTACGTCAGTCAAGAGGAGAAAATCACTAAGTTTCCCAAAACATGTCAGGAAACGGGCAGTTATTTCCCTGAAAATGATGTATGTGCCACTTACCTGGAAAGTTTAATTGAATCACAAATTAGCGATCGTTGGAACAGTGTGCAACTCTAGGACTCTGATTATTAGACATGATAAGTTTTGGACCAGTTTACTCACCGAAGACTGAGATTATCATCTTAGTATACGATTCTCTGTACCAGTTTCTGATAGCCAAACAAGTAGAAAACATAACTGGGGAGCAGGAGAAAATTCTGGTGAGCAAAATCGGGGAAGCTAATTGTTCAGAACTAATAGAATGATTTTGGTAGATAAGAAAACCTGTCTATGATTAGTTTATAACACTTATTATACTGTATGAAATTGCAGCAAGAAAATCCTGCTATCCATCCAATTTGTTCAGATCAGTTTGTCGAGTAGAAACTGCCGAACTAGGTTGTTGGCCTAAAGCCTCAGTAACACGTGGTTATAATCAGTCCCAGGAGACAAATTACTTCAATTTTCCCCGGGTAGTCCAGGGAGCCATTCCGTGGCTTCACATCACACTGGGTAAATAGTCATCTTCTATAACCACGGTAGAAATCATTGATGCTTTAGCAGACGGTCGGCATTTGGCTCAATGTAGATCAAAACCGCATCCACACACATGTGACCATTTGTATTCGCAATACTACTGAATCTGCTCGTAAGTCAGATAAAAAGATCGATTGATGTGATACAGTCGAATATGGAAGCTGTTCACTGAGATGACTATTTAAAGAACTTTCATCACAGTGCAAAGAGAGCAGAGATCCCTAGTGTCCTCATCTTTAAGGTTCACTCTCAACTGACCACTTAAAAGGTGAATCATGATGCTTACGATTTATTGAATACGACAAGCGCGGATGTGATAACCTGATCGATAGAGTGCAAATCTCGAGCTTACAACTCAGTTTTTTGGACCTGCCAAGATCAAAAGTACTTGATGATCAGCGATTGTAATGAAGAGATGTTCCGAAGTTTAATTCTATGTTGCTATTCCTTTGCTTATGTATGGTAAAGAGGAGGACTATAACCGTAAAAATGGGAATCTTGATTCTTATGAGAGGACAAATTTGCGACCATAAATTTAAATCATCTCGTCTATCAAAAATGCTGTATGTCTATTGGCTTTACTTGGAAACAGCGAATATTTGGAACCTTTCGGTAATGTCATATTAATCCCGTCCTCAGCGATTAAGACCGGGCTTTACTTATAAATAAATTGGTAACCAATACTTGTCGATTTATTTTGTTTCGATCTACTGGGCAACCAGATTACAGAAGACACAACTTCCGAGCAGCACTATTCCAGAATTGACGCAGTTTTCCGTGATATATTTGCAATTGGCTTACTCATTCTTTTATTTCCCCCTGACCTCTGCGTAAACTTTAATAGAATACTACCAGTCTCATTTCAGTCATCAGAAATCTGAATTTGCATTTGAGCAGAAAAAAACATTGTTTCGCGCATGACAAAGAGCAAGAATATCGTTGATCTATTATAGTCCTGCGAATTCTCATTCATACGGCCAACTTGACATAAAGTAGGCAGGCATTCATACTTCTCAATGCTTCCTCTCGTATGCGGAAACACGTTATGACAAGCAGACAGAATGGGAGGACGACCGGCAGACTAAAATGCACTCAACTAGAAATAACAAATTCTATCCGATACAAGTGATTAAGACACATTGCTGAATGTCCGTGGTTTCAAATTCACATCCTGTGTTACTTTTAAGTTTTCTGATGTAAGGGGATCCCGTAGATTTGGACATTACATTAGGATATCCAAGGTGGAATACAGATAGCTAAACTAATTTAAGTGAATTACACCAGTTAAAACAATATGTACGTATGAACACAGCATCAACAAATAAGATTGAACAATTTATGCTGGCTTCATATTATATCTAGGAATTCTTAACACCATGGACTGGAAATCGTACAGTAGATGCACTGGATTATATATGTGGACAAAAAATTAAAACGTCGTCACGCACTCAACCGTTCTTAGTAGTACAAGAAATAGGTTACTGTATTTAATGCACCCCTTTGTCCAGTATACCAAAATGAAAGCACTCAGGAGGACATACAATCGAATTTTATGTTCCTCGTAAATAAGGAAAGAACGAAATTCACTAGTGCTTACGGAACCATGATAGCGTAGACAATTCACGCATCGGAAATGCTACTCATTCACTGATATTTGGAAATGAAATGTTTTGCTTTTTTTCCCATAATTTGATTCTCTTCAATTTGGTTGCTTCGGTAGCTTCACGCATATCCTCGGATTTCGGGGGCATTTAGAATAATCGATACATTTGCCGTAAATTTAAATCTAAACTAAGATAATCAACAGGGCTATAAGGGGTCAATAATGTTGTAAATTCACAAGCGCTCTGCACTGGATGTCAACGGGACTTCGCCCTCAAAAAACATTCTTAGATGTAAGGCAACTGCGATAATCCAATCAGGGTCCTTAGTTTGTGAAGAATACTTGACTCTGTATCAACTCCAACGAGAAACCATACTTTGGTTCGAAAAGCCTAACATTGCTTTGAAAAAATAATGCCTAGTTAAACGATTTTTTTAATGGAAAGTAAAATTCCGTGTACATGACTTTACTCATTCACATTTGTAATGATTGATTGAAATGTAAACCTTCTTTTGTTCGTTATATCTGTATCTGAAAATCAGAAAAAAATGAACTCATCTTTTCACTTCCCAAATTATTCCGCAGAATGTGAAACCTACTGTGGATTCCATGTTTGCACAAGAAAGTCATATTCTCGCATTGTCGGCATAATGCGAGCGAGTTGTATCACAACGTTTCTAAACTGCCGTCCAACGTTTTGAATAAAACTGAGACACCAGATATATGTGAATTTGGTACTATTTTTCTGAAACTGTTTACTGAGTAAGAAACCTTGGAACATTTTGCAAGAAGTGACAGCTGCCAACTGATATGAAAAGAAGAAAAATACTAAATGTTGGAAGGACAATTTAAACTGCATTTAAAACCGAGAAAAGACTTTTCATTAAGCGTAAAATCAGACAGACTGCGTCGTTTTTAAATCCTCTGCAGCCCTTTAAACTACGTTAGGTCTAGCTCAGTTGGACTGTTATTCCCTCTAGTCTTCGATGCTTGTTAATGATCTATTGATGACGTCAGAAAGCATAATTTCGCATCCACGTATTAGTGAATGAATGTAGATCTATGTTCGTTATTTAAATTTTATTTGAATAGTCACTTTGGTAGACCGACAGACTCGCTCGTGAAACACCTGCAATTCCGCAGAGGTTTCCATGTTCTAAATCTGCAGTACGAAGACCTAGTTAGTAAGTAATTGTTGTTTGTAGTAGATGGCAGCAAATATCTCACCATGATGGATTCATACTTGAGAATCAAATTGACTGTTATTTAGTAAATTGGCTTATTGACAAGTTAGCTTCTTTACTGCACAAGGAGAGTGCACCGTCGACTACGTCCCAACAATGAAAGAGCGGTTTTGCACTGTGTTTAGGGCTGTCTTTCATTTCATGATTGTTTCAGTTAACGACAAATCAGCCTTATGATTAGTCATTTGTGAGCAGCGAGACTCTGCGCGTTGGTTGGCACTCGAAAGAATAGTTTTGTTAATCAAAGCTTACTTGTCATCTAGATCCTTGTTTCTGAGACCGATTGCTCTGACCTTCGTCATTTTTTTCGTATCCGCAATGACTGCATCACTGTAGTGCTAAAAGGTGATTTTAATACATAAATTGGAAAACTTGGTTCAGCAGAAACTTATTTAGGTGATTTTGGGTCTTGCCCGTTCACGCCACTAACAACAGAGAAGGGGGTCTCCATTGCTGTCCAAGGAGTCGTTTGTTCCTATCTAGAACTGAATGCCAGCACATTCTGCATTGTACAACTACATGGCCTTCCAACTCGAGAGGTGGTCAGATTTTGATCGACCGTATCACAACAGGCTTTCATTGGTGCGGTTCCGTTCAAAATTACAGATCCCGTCTATCCAAGGTTGTAGAATCGGTCTAGGAGATAGGTATAATGCGGTCTCCCTAGCCTCGCAATAGTCCTCGTCGCCATCAGTAATCCTGCTAAGCAGCGCTGGATTTCACCCAGGTAGAGGTTGCACTGATCGGAGTTTTACCCTCGGCCAGCTACACAGTGTTGTCAAACACCCGTATTTTTTCTTCACTTAAAATGTGACTTCAGTCAATCAAACATAGCTATTCATTGTTCTTTCATTGAAAAATATCCCTGAAAGTGTTGCGAACCAACCGGAAACATATTCATACGTCTATGATTCCGTAAGAGTATGTCGTGAAATATCACGTTCAATCGAAATGACTAGGAGCGTTTCACAGGGGTGTTCTATCTCCATTCTTTAAATTCGACAACTAAGGGTAAGTGGATGACGCCTCAGGAGGTTTTCAGTATTTATCTGCCAAAATGGCAAACAGAGAACACTTGTTTGACCTAGAGTAAGCAGACAATGTTGTGCGGCTATTCAAATGGGTGGAGTATACTCAGCTTGTACTAGACGGACTGGGAAGACTTGTGACTGCATTATGGATGTGCTTTGCTCCTTCAAAGTGTAAAGCTTCGTTGCAAGAGTGGTTCTCGATGGTGAGGAACCCACCGCTGCCGATCGTTTCAGTTACCTCGGCAACTGCTTTAGGAAGGATAGTAAGAAGGGATTAGAAGTGAACACATATACTTCCAAGGTTCAGTCGGTGTACGCCAGGCCGAAGCACCTGTGGCACCGACGGTATACTTCGCCGAATTCGAAACGTTGATCACGCCGCGCGGAAATGCGTTCAGTTTAGACATGGAGCTAACATGGTGAATATGGTTACCACGCATTCCATTTCGATGGTCGGGTAAAGCGTTGCTTATGGACAACAATCCTCCTCTGCCTCCTTATTCTTCCTTCCTCTCTTGGAGTAGAGGTAACCTTGTGAAGGTCATCAAATTAAGTTGCAGTTTGCAATGCGAAGATGTACGTTGAATTTAACTGACGTCAGTGCCTAAGAACTACGTGACTACGGTCCGAAGAATCGGCACCCGGAGAATATGGCTTCAAACAGTGGACACTGATCGCCATGTGTTTATTTTCTATCGGATTAGGTTGATTGAAAAGGTGCGCTTGGAAAGTTGGACAACACTGTCGTTCATTTATCTCCAATCCTTGTGGGTCCGTTGCAGATTTATTTATTCTACCGCATCATGTTTCCGCTGGCAAAGGGAGTGGCTAGTGGGCATTTCTCTGCTAGCTACTGTTGGACGATGATGATGAGTACAGCGGTAAGGTCACAATAAAATGAAGTGGATATTGATTCTGCACTCCATTACCCACTTAATACACTTCCTGGCTACAGCGTTGTTTACACCACGCAGTGTGTAAAGCATTTTTTGATCGATGGAATTCAAATCTAGATCGGGTGCTACCTTTAGCTGCGAAGGGTCGCTAAAATTAGTTGTGGAGTCAGCGTGTTTTGACTGAATGATACCATTTTACGGTGAATGCGAACTTTTAGTATGAAGTTTTGACTTACATGTACTTGCCCCTAAGCCATCTAACGTGTAGAATATTTTACCCGTTCTCTGCATCCGTGCGAACCAACTGATCGCGGTGTTGAAATAACCACCAAAACGTTTAAATAGCAACGTAGCTGTAGTCTTTGCATTAAGTGCCAAGCAGAAAAGAGGGTCTTGCTATCTATCGATAGATAGAGAGGATAGGAAGTTTAAGTTTATTCGAAAAAGTCGGCCGACTTTTGTACGCAGGATTCACTTCAATCTGTTTCATCATTTTTCTCAATTTTGACCGGTGGAGGTTATAAGGTAGAACTCATTTTTGTTATATCTCGATGCCCACGGAGGGTGACCAGTCTTATCGAACGCTGTCATCTGGCCACCGGGTATTCTCGTTTTCCTTGTCCATAGTTTAAACAGAATAACACTTTAGATTCAAATTGTTCTGCATGGAAATCAGTCGTAAATCGGATTTTGGAATGTGAATCCAACTGTTTCTAGCTATTAGTTATTTGCCCTATATTCCTGCTTTAACCTGTGAAAATCCTCGGGGACTTTTCAGTAGTATTCAGACTTCTGTTTGTGCTAAATGGAAATTTGTGAATCAAGAGAACTAAAATCTGTTCTTTCAATAAATAGTCAATAGTTGTTCCGCACGACTGAACGTGTATTTACTTTGTCAATCATAAACCACGCATGCATATTAACTGATTCAATCTATTCAGCCCAAAGTTAATTTAATACAAGGTAATTCAGACCGACCGCAGCGTTTTGATTTATTTTGCTGCCCAGTCGTCTCTGACACGTGGCCTTAATGTACAATCATCCGTGGGTGTAATAGCCAACAGAACAGAAACTCTACAAAAGACATATTGCTTATTTTATCGTTCCCATTTCTCGTCGAAAGTTAAAACCACGTTTTCCTACCATTTTGATACTGGAAGAACTGAGAAGACCACTGGAGCCGTCTTTCAAAATGGGGAATCAGCTCGGAGAAACATATTTCTCCCTAGAGTGGAAACAAACGAGAACTACTAGAATGCTAGTTATGGCAGTGAAACTGATTTCGGTGAAGATATTCAAATCAGAATTTGTTTGGTTCGTGGACTTACCCATGCCGATGTTTCGGGAATGCACTTCAACAAAGCTACTTTGAATAAATTTATGTAAAAAAACTAAAACTATGTGAGAACATAACCTGATGTGAAACACCGGGTAGCTATTGCAATAAGTTCCCGAAAAAAATTGTTCAGTTGCACTCCCAAGAAAATACATTTTTATTAATGGCATACAAATATTGCAAGACAGTGATTCATTGGTTCCGGGATTGAAGTTAAAAGGCTGTTCAGCAGCAGCTAGTAGACATCAAAGATAACCGTGCCCGACAAATCTCACTCTTTTGATGGTTTTATTCTATTTCGGCTTTTATGTTTGTTCAGTGTCACATTGGTAAATTTCCAAAGAAGCGTGAGGTCATATAAACTGACTGTCCAATCAATGTGTACCATCTGTGATGACCTCTGCCAAGCTAAATGGAAATAGGCTGATTGATATAGGTTAACTAATTGAATGATGAATGCAAGTCGAGGCCACGCAACAATATCTCTGCCTTATTCCTCTAGTCGACGGTCAGAAGATGACGTATCGTTTTCCATATTCGTTAAAAACAGCGAACTTTATTGTTCATTATCGGTTTACTGTTTTCATTTTCTTCTTGGTTAAATAACAAAGGAGTGCAAGATTGAGCACAGGTTGCAATTTGAAAAAAATACAATCTGTTGTTTGAATGGATCTCGAAATAGTTGAAACTTTATCCACAGTCGTTTAATCACAGTGAACTATGAACTGTGTTCACGAACAAGCGATCTACATTTGCATGTTTGTTTCGTTACGGGTGGTAATTTGATGAACTGGAAAACGCACTGAACAGCGGCATTTTTGATTCGGAATTAGGCGAAAGTAAGACTAATTAGTCGCCTTAATGCGCGATGTACACGAAGTAGGGAAATTTGAAGACATCCATCGACTTTGAATAGTTCCGGTAAAGGACGGTTGACCATTTGAGAAGACTGAACTATGAGTACACATCAGTTGGGTTGCCCAAATAACAAATAGTTACTTTTATTTTCGACAGTTTAAAACCTGGCCTTACTGTATAACACATGGTTGGAGGACATAACAACGTGAGAATACTTTCGTGAAGCTTGAACAAGGTCCGGAAGAGCTTTATGTTTTACGCGATTCTAAATTTGGCAGTCAGCACCAACAACTCACCGTATTACCAGTTTGTCAACATTCACCTAGCCCTATTAAAATATGTCGTCTGTACGATTCACTTCATCACAAAGAATGAGCAGTGAATGATTGGTTGTCGACGGAGTATATGCAAACAAATAAGAAGCCGTCATCGAATGCTCGAGTTAGTACTGAAGAGAAGACAAGCAGAATGAACGACAGCATCAGATCACCGTCGCCAGAACGGTAAACGCATCACGGACGGGAGAATAGTTATCGTAAGGGGTGAAAGCAAGGGAATACAAAATAACGGATGAAATGGGATAATTACTCTTGGCTCAGAAGCGCATACAATTAATTTTCTGGTTAACTGTGCTGCGTTTTGCATAGGGATGCATGAGCAGAATTTACCCGGTAAGCACATGACCGGTTAAGATTCACCGATTCACTAAGTGATTTGCAAATAAAGTGATCCATTCACAATGTTAATGATTCAGACGACATTCTAGTGGTTAGTTATGCTTCCATTAGCTTACATTTGGTTCAGTTTGTGCATCTATCCATCCATTAATATCCGCATATCTTTTCATTCTTTAATATTTGTTTATCCACTCGTTTCTATTTACTTTTCTATTTATCTATCTATCTATCTATCTATCTATCTATCTATCCATCTGTCCATCTATTTACCTATTTTCTATCTACCTATCCTTCTATTTAACCGACACTATCCATCAATCTATCTATCTAGATAACTATTTATCTATCTATTTATCTGTCTTTCTATCTATCTGCATACCTATCGGTCTGTCTCTCTATCTATCTGTCCACATATCTTTTAACCTATCAAATTCTGCATGTGCTGCAGATAGGGCCTTTCCTCCATCGATTGAATTGGTCCCACACAACCTAGCTGTTACGCACGGATTTTTCAAGACATTTGAATGTAATAACAGAACTTGATTCTTGCAAGTAATCATCATGCCTGGGTGCCTGATAATATTTTTATTCTCATTGCTGACTTTCTTATGAAGGTTCGGCACACATGTACATCGAATAGGTTATGCTTCTTCTGGCGAAAGAATGAGATCAAGCCGGGGTATTCGCTTCATCGGTTGTCACAATTTGTAACATGCCATCAAGAAGAACCTCATTATAAGATAATTATAGCTAAAGGGTGTGGAAAACAATTGAGCATATTCTTCCGCCTTCTGCCAACTTTGACCAGAATGGAAAAAATATTTTCTGCTTTAGATCTATAACGCAAGACGTGTTTGCTCAGCTGATAAATTACACTCAGGTTTCCAAAATTCAGACAGTTAATTATTACCAGTGAAATAGGGGAGAACAGCTTCCAAATGGATGTTTGAAGCGCATTCAAATTCACAAGCGAGCCAAACAAAAATTCTAAAATTTGTACCCAGTTTAGGTCTGCAAGGTCTGCAATTGTTTTGGTACTAGAAGAGATTTGATGTACCACAGATGTTCAGTGTTCTGCCTTCTTCAGAAACCATGGGGTTGGCTAATGCTATCTAAGATTTTATAGCTCCGTCTCGCAAATGCAAAGTGTTCCGTCCACCGCTCTGTGCACAGTGTGTGCTACGCACATCTCACCTAGGAATAATAGATAGTTGTTTGGGTATTTGAACGGCAGCTTACTGCAGTTATATGGGTGACGCACCGATCATCTGACGTACAGACAAACGATTCAGACTTCTGCGAGATTACCTCAGACGGGTATGATTCTTCCTGGTTTGATCTACTTGGTCTTATCAGACCGCGTAGAATCCTCACTGCGCAGATCCACATAACCCATAGTTATTGCACTGAACTGCATTGCATTGTATTGTAAAGAATTTTTCGTACGAAAACTAATGCTGCATTTCAGTAAAAAAACGTGGGGGTAAAAATAAAATCGAAAAAAACAAAATAAACAAAAATGTACTCATCGCCTCGTAGAAAATAAAATCTAGGAATAATCGTAGCACATTATGAGAGGCTGTTCAGGAATTCGGCTAAACCGCCATCACGGTTTGCAAAAAGCTTGCTAAATAAGGGACAGTGGAGTTCTTATAGAGGGTATGAAACGAAAAGTGGATCGCGTTGAAATATGAGAGCGACACTTTGGAAGATCGTTGTGCATAGGATGCGTGGAATCTGCAAGAATTTTGTGAGCAAGTTTCCCACATGCTGATGCGTGCTGATTACGTAGATTGAAGGTCAACTAATTTAGTGATATAAAAGACACACGGCTAATAATTGACAGCCCCTGGCGAACAACTTTAAAGTCTTTTCTAAGTAAACCTGGAAGAATAACAGGATTACAGTGATGCAGGAATGGAAACCGCACCGGCATACAAGTCGGGAGATGGCGCTTTGCTTCATCTTGTAGTGCCGAAGCTTTCTGATTTCAAGTGAAGATCGTCGGAGATTCTTTACACAGGTAGAAATGTGAGTAGTCCACTTCAGATTCTTATCAACAGTAACTCCCACAAATTTTATATAATCAACCAAGGTAAGTATTTTTGAGTTGATGGAAGACGTTTCGGATGTGGAACAGACATTCGAAACGTGTTGAGATTCAAACCATTTTGTGAGGAGAAATCGTAAACAGAAGATAGGTTATTGGGAAAACTTTGAAAATTACCGTTTTTCGAAACCGCTTGATAGAGGACAACATCATCAACATATTTAAACAGATGACAAGGGGAGCTAGTTGATAATTCGCCGATGTAATTAGAGAAAAGAAACGGTAAACGAACAGCACCCTGTAGCACCCCTGAGTTTTTAATCAATACTTTCGAAGCTTTTCCGTCCATTCGTGTGCACTGGGTTCGGATAGTGAAGTAATGGGACAGCCATGCTAATTAAGAACTGGAACAACCAAATGTTTCCAGTTTGTGAAGTAGAAAAGACCGTGGGACCAAATCAAATGCCAGTGAATAGTCTAGAAAAGCGCAATGCATAGATTTCATTGATGCTTTTAAGGACTTACACATGTAGTGAATGAGGGAGGCGACGGCGTTAAAAGTGAACCTGTTAGATTTATAGGTAAACGCAAAAGTGTGGTCCAGAGGATACATAGCAGAACGCAGGCACTTAAGTATAGCACGGTCCGTCAGTTTAAGACCAGAGTATGTTAAGACGGTGGAGCGAAAACGTTTTGACAAAGTAGTTCTACTGCTAGATTTTGGAATGGGAATAATAATGACGGGTCTTTAACAGTCAGGGATGATAGACGAGATTAATGAGTCAAAAAGAGAAGTAGATGTATCGGTCAGAGCCACAGTGCCATGCCTTAAAAGAGCTGAGGACAGACTGTCAGGATCAACCCCTGTGGTAATTTTAGTGGTGCGCACAAGGTCGAGCACCTCTTCCCCAGAAAAACGTGTAACTGTTGCATCATCACCCTGTCCAGATATGACCGGAGTATAAGTGGAAGAATGGATGAAAGCACGATTGATGCTGTTGACATCCACGGAACATTTCATGTTTTTTATTCCCCCCATACAACTGTCAAATGCCTTGCCGTAGAAATTGATTGTTGCTACCACTCAAAAGTTGGTTGGCGAACGTCATGTCGATGCGCCGAAGTTCCGCTTTTATTAGTTTGGAAATGTAGCGCACATTTGAGGTATTACGATATTTCTAAAAATGCTCTTTGCATCTTCTTAGAGATTTCAGTTTCTGGATAGATATATGGTCATTTGAGACGAATAGTGTTTCCGAAGGGTTGCAAATGAAAAAGATTGCGCTGGCTGTCTCTGTGAAAAGTTTGACATTGTCGTTGAGCAGGGGTTCAAAAGAAAAATAGGTAGATACGAGTGGAAGGGATTTCTGAAGAAGAATAAAGTTGTTGTGTGAAAAGTTACGGAGGCAAACCCGGATTTGATTTGTTTGCCTGAAGGAATAGAAGTCTAAGTACATCTTGGGCTTTAACAGAAGCAAACAATGATCGCTGCTTGAATTTGGAGCATGCAGGTTCAGGGGATATAAATTAGGGTTGCTGGTAGTAACTCTGTCTAAAATGGAGTTGCCTCTGGTGTGAGAAACGCAGAGGTCAGTCAAATCAAACACAGTCAGTGGTAGAGTAAATGCATGATTGAAACCACTTGCAATAACAAGCAGATTATCCTTAAGAAGAGGGACAATAAATACAAGAGGCGAAAAAAGCTGTGGTATTGTATTGCGAGCTAAAAGGGGCAATGTATATATTCGTTATGATAGTGCTGGTATGTCGGGAAAACCTAGGATGATACTGTGTCACGTTTAGCGAGTACGTATAAACAACTTCGGACTTGCCAGACCAGGGGTTTATGTATGCTGCCACACCGCCTCCAGTCTTCCTGTCCGAAACTCTGTCCTGCCGATGGAGTTCGAAGCTGTGTATTAACACGAGTGAATCAGCAATGTCCGGGTTCAGCCGTGATTCTTGTATGCAGATGACGTGCGTGTGAACATGGATCGGTGATTGAAGTGTGAGAGACAGATCCGACGTTTTCGTAAAAAGAGAGAGAATGCTCGTACTCAACAACGTTGGAATGGACATCCTGGCCGGAAGAATCCACGTAAGATATGCCTGTCAGCTTGTACAACTGCCTCCTTTAAAACGGTGAGAAGATTGTTGTGGTGCAGTAGTAAGGGATCCGAGTATATGTTGAGAAACGATACGGTTTTTGAACAAAAGTAATTTCGACCGAGTGTATCATCGAAATGAGAATATGATCGAACCAATTATCCGACAACAAAATAACGAAATAGGATGGCACAGAATTATAGCCCACCCAGTCAAAGGTTGCAGGCCAGCTGCGATAAAGTCGTATATCAGGAAGAAGCTTTTCTATAAGTCTCATATGGTTCCTACCAGGTAAATTGTGATTGGGACAGATGGAGCCGATTTGCCTAAAGCTTTAAAATCGGTTAACTGAACAGAATACGAACCCGTGCTTATAGGTGGCCAACAGTCGTTCATCGAGTACTCATGAAAAAGCCGAACCACATTTTCGAAATACAATAATTCTTCTTTTTAACTTACTTGATGTCCTTGAGGCTGCATCGATTTACTTCCACATAACTAGAAGCAATCTCACTTGAGATGATCCAGTCATTTGTGCTTATGCATATGCTCACTGAATTGCGGCTCTGTAGTCAAACATGATAGCACGTTAGTTGCTGTTTAATGGTCACAGGTTATTTTGAATACATTTGACACAACTGGCACAATGTAGGGGTTTCGTGAGGCATTAGTGCAATAAGTCATTTATTAGCAACATTGGGGATTCACCGAGTGAGAAAGTAACAACAACCACTATTTATTTGCCGATCCGTTATTCATTACACGACATCTTTCACACATTGCCTTTACAGAATAAGCAAACGTTTTTGGTAAAAAGTTCAGTTTACTAGTGTTTATATGACTTACCCCATGTAACTCGCTCGAGGGAGGTCAAAACATTGCTAAATTGACTGTAGGTGAAATCTATTAGTCCTGTCATGTTTATCGGCACAGTTCACAAAATTTCTGAACTAAAAGTTTTCCTGAAATTATTCACTATGTGATACCAACGTTCAATCAATCATCATAAGGGCATATTCACCGCCCGGGAGCTGAGACGTGATCCCAGGCTGAACGAGTTCGAGTTGAATGGCTTAGCTATTCCGCTACTAGCCTAGTCGTCAACAGTGGGTCACCGCACCCTAGTCTCCAGTGGCCATTCAAATCAGTAGCTAGTAGGTGCAGCATCGTTTGGCTGAGTTCAAAAAAATTGTTGAAAGCGTGCTCGGTAGCCTAAAAAATAAGACATTCCTCTAAAGGTCGTTCACTCCGGGTTCGCGTCTCAGCTTGAAAGCGGTGGATGCGCACTTCTGATGACTTTCATTAGATGAAACAGCCACAGACTGCTTCTACAGAATTGTACCGGTTAGTTGAGCGTCGATATCACACGGTGAATCGTTTCACGAAAACATTAGATATTGCTACTTAAATATAGCTTAAACGTGTTTCTAAAATGCTTGTAGGCTGAAGAAAAGATGCTCACCAAATTATCCATTCAATCACAGAGTTTGTTGGCCTGCAAATTTTGCTGGTAGATGAGTGCAGTATTACATCAGTCCAAATATAAGGTGGACTATCTGAAACCACTGCAGAATACCGCTCAACCTAAGCTAATTGTTTAGGGAAGGAATGCGGTAGTCACTGAATATTCAGGAAGATCAAGCGGAAGTACTAGGACCTGTCAGGAATTTTCGCTGCTGACTGCAAGTAGCTAAGCAAACAGTACTGAGACAATATGCTATGAGCAAAACCTAATAGATCACGATTCAAACCGTCACCAAGTTCCTGTTAGATGGAATGCACAGATCTTTCAACACAGCTTGAATTTAATATTATCATCTAATTAACAACAAAACTGATTTACTCTGTACGACAACTAAAAGCAAAGCAAATATACCGTTCTGAAGCTAGTGTCAGCTGAGTGCAAAAGCATCTATTAATTACCGTCGTCCAGTAAATTGCTGGGAATCAGCTCCAAAAATGTAACTGCTAACATGTCTAGTTGGTGCCTCCTAACATGTTCACATCACAGCTGCGGTACGGCGGACGGCGCTATTAATGAACATTAACGGTCCAAAAGCGAGTGGTATACATCATCATCGTGGTACTTTGTGGTGCTTTGAACTGCAAGAAAATATGGCGAGTGAGATTCACTAAGTTTTATCAACCCCGATCGCTATATTTCTCAGATATTTGGATGAATGTTTGGGTAGCAATTTTCATAACAAGCGCTGAAGTAGATGGTAGATTTCTTCTAAAACTAATTACCAAATTTGACTTGTCAGATCAGGCTTAATCGAGGAGAGCAAGTTTCTCTTAACAACTCTCATGCCTGTACAGTCCAGCAAATAGAATGATTAATTTGAGACGTGACAGCAGAAATACTGTTGTGCCAGCATGTGTAAATCAAGGATCGGTACTTGTCTTCTGACCGGAAGTGTAGGTCAAAATTTGTTTCACTGGGTTGATTGATTGAATCATTAATTACTTTGGGTCAAGTTTCGTCGTGAATAAATAAATGATGGAACAGTGCATTGTAGAGGGCATGAAAATATAACACTTGGCAGTGAAAATGATGACAGAAAAGAACACTGACCTTTGAGACATGCTTTGTGTTCCAGTATGTAGAAAGGCACAACTAATGCTTTGCTTGATAGTTTCAGTTTCTAAACAAACAAACCATAAAATGCACTGAGTCCGGGGAAGGCAGAGATGAAAATTTATTCCTGAGCCAGTTCACATACCAGAATGCATCAGGCATTGCAATACTCGTGGGTAAGATTGATTAACCTATCAAGATAGCTGTAGAAGTGCCCATATAAATATTTTTAAAGTTCTTAGTGGTATAGCCAATAAAATTTTCAGGCTGATTTTACTAAAACAACAAGAGGCAAAACCAGTAGTTTACAGTTAAATCGATTCCTGCCAGATTGCTTTCTGACAGCTTGAAAGAGCATATTAAAACCAAATTAAGCTACCGTTTTGTGCTTAAAAAACAGAAACTTTGCTCACAGAGTTCTGCGACAAGCCTCTGGGTTATCACGTTTAGCTCCTACTCCGTTTTTTTTAAAACGTACCGAAATGAGTTCTTTGATGTCATGATACAAGGTCTTAAAGGAATGCAACGCATATAAAAGTATAACATGCAAAGTCGTAAGCGACCCAAAATAATTAAATAATACCTCTTATGGATGATACAAATAAGAAGATCGTCGACGTAAACGCAATGCACAATGTCACACAATCGTCCTTGAATAAATCCTTTCAGTTCCAACCAAACAGAACAGTCCATCGTTTTTAGAGAACCTTACATAAACTGGGAAACAAAATTTGGCAATCCGCGCAGCATTTAGCCTTTGGTGTGCACAATCTTACGAGATCCAATCCAAATCATATGAGTTAGGAAATGTGGTTCAGTATGCTAGATTTTGACTGTCTTTACTGAAACCGTATTGTCCTTGGGATCTACAAGTAATCTAGTCGCGGTGACCATTGTCCCTCTGTAGTTGATTTAAGTTCGTGACAAATCTTTGATTTATTTCCACCAGTTTCCATATAACTTAAGGCTTGACAATAAGGTCACAAACGTTTCGCTACCAGTCGAGTTGAGGTCGTCCCGATTACGTGTGCGCAACTGGTAATGTTCTTTTGGATTTGTGCCTGGATTCAACAAATTTGCTAATTTGTATGGGTTACCTGTCAGACTGCTTGCTTTTCTAAGGTTTCAACCACTGCTCTCGTTTTACGGTTATCCGTATGATTCTGGAGGCACATTTTATGCTCTTACACCTTATATTTGGTGGGTCATAATTCCCCGTAATAGAACCGGGTTCAGCGACGTATCGAATTCCGCCCACAAGTAGTAAAGAAGTTATGGTTACACCCAAATCGTAAAGTGTTTTGTGATGCTTATTTAAAAACTAACAGGCTGTGAAGTTACCGTATCTCCTTACCTTCAGTGTAAATTCAATCCCAGAAGGATAGAGAGGGCAAACTAATCAGACAATGAAATTCTACTACCAATCAGCCAACAGCGCACATGCCAGTTAATCGAAAGTCTTTCTAGCAGTAATGTTCGGACATGGCCCAGCACTGAAGACTATTTCATTTCACATTGTTTAATCGAGTTTCATTGATGATGTTTCGTAGATTTCATCTTTAGGTTGAGGGATTTCTGTGTTTTTCGGATCAGGATTTTACAGGATTCCAATTTTCTTATTTTATTCCAGGTAAGGCTTTACGGCCAATTTGTGCCCTGACAAAGGTTATCCTGCCAACCGAAATTTAGTACCACTAACCCCACAAGCGCCAAAACGTTTTGGTGATAGTATGTGTACCAAAACTTTTATAGCCTTCAGTGCTAATGCAAAACAATACAGGAAATGTATTAATCCCCTCTAATTTTGTCGATATTTTACAGACTTTACATGAAATCTTGCAGGTAAAACGTTGGTGGCAGCATGGTTTTTAGACTGAGATGACCAGTCTGACTTTCAGCCATCGTCGATGCTACCAAACTGTTGGGCCTAAATCCTGTCCGAGAATGCCGAAAGAAAAGAGGTACTAGGGTCTTCAATACTTTTGTCGTAATACAGGGAGTTTCCATGAACTTGCCTATTCCGGTTTTGGTTATCGCTTGTGACAATCGGATGCACCGAGATTTATTTAACCAGGTGTTTTCCCCAACCTTGGAAACGTCAACATGGGAGGTATTCTGGAATGTCTATTTGGCAATCCTTTCCTATCACCCAAAGATCCGTAATGATATGGAAAAACTTTCATACAAAATGAACGGTCTTATGTTGGTAAAAAACGCGCACATTTTCCACGTCAATGAATATTAAACTTTTGTCCTGCCAGCTTACTAACATACTTTGTGACTGATACCTCGAAGCGGAATTTGGGGATTTTTAATCGAAATTAAATTCATTCCAAAGGGGAATGCCGATAGGATATTTGCAAAAAACTCATTCATTCACGGTTATTCTAAGCGGATTTGTGTTTACTACAAGTGAGAAATGCATTTTTCACTTTTTTCAAATTAGGCACTAGCCTTATTAAGACGGACTCAGATCCGCCAACTGCTGATGTATTAGATGACAATCCGTGTTGGGTAAAATAAAATCACCAATGGTGAACAATTCAATATCTCTTTCCATGACCGTACCGGGGGCTTTTTATCTGCGTTGATTAGCCAGTTTAAAAACCTTCATAAGTTTTGTTTATTTGAAGGATTCCATCCTTTCAGAAAATTTTAAATGAAAATATATTATTTCGAGGAAACGAATATGAAGTAGTACTTCATGATTGTTTCCTAAAATATAAAACTCCAATTTGTTATCGATATCTGGCACCATTTAGGGCGGTTTCTATTCACCGATTGTTTGTCGTTTGTACAGGACAATTCGTTCCTCCACAATCGTCTTCCATTGTCCAATCACATCGGATCTCTAAGTGACTAATGGATGCAGTCGTTTTCATGTTACCACAACTAGGTCACCACCGTTGCTTGTGTAATGTTAGCCTATTAGTTTATCTCTCCAGTGCAATTGAAACATTAAGCCTCCTTTACACTGTAAAGTCATTTTCTTCCTTTAACTGAACTTCACTGATGTCTCTCAAACGCGTTACAGTCAAACTTCCACAAATGCAAGAAATGTATATAGATTTGGTTTGTTTCTTCCGAACTGCTTATCGCATTTAGCAAGTCGGAATAATTCGTCCCGTCTATTCCTTTTTATCAAAAAGAACCTATGAATAAACAAGCAGGTTTTATAAGCATTTTCCGCGTGAATTTCAATGTTCGTATGTAAACCGGGACGAATCAGTAAGTATGCAACATGTTCATCGAAAACATTCGAAGGGAAGTCTATTCAAAATGAATGTCTTTCCCTCAGTGTCCTTCCGGTCTGGTGTGAAATTGCCGAAAATCATCGAAGCACATTGCTACTGTCAGCTGGGACTGTTGATTAGGCAATTCCTAAAGAAGTGTATTGCGTTCTTTTCTCAGTCGCATATCAGCCTAAATTATCTGAGTATTTGCGGTAGATAAAATGAAGTGCCATATTACATGGAATTGCATGCTGGATGATTAAGTAATAAAAGCATATTTTAGACAACAATGAATTTGCTCCTTTTTAGTTAAAAATGCGGTCGGTCCATATTTTGATTCGGATCATTAGAATAATGTAGCTTATATAAAGGCGGAGCGCATGTCGATCAGGAAGGACAACCAAAGTTATATGAAGCTAAACCAATCTGCCCCCCGGGCAAAAGCCATTCTAGAATTATGCATAGCATTTTTGTGGTAAAAAATCACTGACAACACAGTCTGTGGGATTGAGTCTGGAACTTTTAAAGCCCATCAAGTTTGTTTTTATTTTGAATGATATAACGTTAATAACACGCCAATGTTGGAAAATGTAATGCACCAACGTTTCCACAACCGTGGGTAGTCTTCCTCAAGGCAAATTTTGGGGGCAAATGACTGAGGGAACATTCACATGAAAAGACTACCCACGGTAGTCGAAACGTTGGCGCATTGCATCTGCAAGCAATGCTGTGTTACTAACATCACTAACATTACATCATTCACAATAAAAGCCAGTTCATGGCTTATTGATTTTTCAATATTCGCCCTACGTCATTTGGTACTGATACTCACCACGGTTCATCGGCACAATTTCACAAACAAGGAGAATTCGGGAAATAGCAGGTATAGATCCCATAGACATTTAGTTTACTGATAATCCGCTCCAGTAGGAACCAAGCAGTCGGATGGTTGATGCACTGTGATAAAGGAGAACAGGGTATTTTTAGGAAGAAACTGATAGCAGTTGTTTAGGAATTCACAACTCTCAGCTGGAAGCAACCAAACCGATAGTTGTTTGTCATAATTGCAGACTAGAATTCCTTTAATATACCCTGCGCATCAAGCAAACAAACTGTAACTTACAAGTGCTTTTGATGCATTCTTTCGCAGATGAACTTTAAGTAGTCAGCAATAAAGTAAATACTTAGGCATTTAACGTTCGACCAAAAGTGATAGACTTGGTGTGAACCTTGTTGATGTAAATTCCGTGTAGTGTTCTTGTAGTTATTACGAGTAGATGAATACCGTTAGAAAATGACTCATCGGAAGAAAATGCATTTGGGACAAATGTAAGAGATAATAACAAAAGAATGCTCGAGCTCAACCAGTCCGTTGAGTTCTGGTACTGGGTTTGCATGTGCTCATAAAATCATTCATTGTGACCAAAAACAAACAAATCAAACGATTCTGGGATACAGAATAAAGAAAGAAAAGGACAGAGCCTTAATTTGACCGAGTCAATGACACAAACAGCGAGAGACTGTGTTGTTCACGCAATTTCAGCGGCTTATTTGTAGTTATCTGGCAAGGAATATAGACGGGCAGACGGGTATATATCGACGAATTTATCAGCTGTTAAGATTTCGATGACAGAGATAGTTAGACTTGTCAGGTGGACAGCTGGAAATAATCTCTCACAAGAAGATTCAACACTTGGTTCATCTCAGACGGAAATATGACTAATATATTCTTGATCATTTTATTTTTTCTTATTTTTATTTCACTTCTGATAAGATTCCATTCATTGTACTCCTGAATATTAGAAAAACAGTTATAAAAAATGCAGAATTTGGCAGGATTCCAAATAACCTTAAAATACACCTGCAACAAAGTACCAGTTATCTTTCAGTCGATCCAAGGGCAGGGAATTTGTTGTCATTTTACAATAGCAAACCCAAAAATTCCACTCAGTAATGCAGCCAAAAAGCACGCGACAACGAACCGATTGTGTTGTCTCACACCATCTTCATATTCAACAAATGCTGACGTAAGCTTCCTACCTTTCTAATCAGTCCGTCATCCGATTGGTCGGAGGATTTTCAAGCTATCATCACCACGGTTTTTCAACATCAAGGTAACGATTTCGAATCTTCCTAACGCTGATTAGTTTCCCCATTAAGAAGCCATCAGTCGTCTGCTGGCTCATCTTGAAAGTGATGTGCATTGAGGCTTCATAAATAAAGGAAATAAAATGTAGATGATAAACGTGATTCAAATGTACAAGCCATCGAATCACACTCCTCATGTGTTCATGTTTTTCCCCATGTCATATGAGATTATTTCCGGCTAACTCAAAGTCTTTGGGTTACTTTCTGTTTTCAATTGAACGTCTGATGAGTCAGTGATTGGGAACAATCCACAGGTGTGCCCTCTGACACAACAACCTGCACAATTTTACTAAATGACAATATAAATTTCCTTATAATCTGAAATTACAATAATTGACGGACAAAAGTTAAACTGAAAGTACCAATATTTTTAACCTATTCAATCTGATTAGACCTTCAGTTTTCGCTGTCGCTATTTGCATATACCACTGACATCCACTAACTAATGCAGCCTAAATATTCATACTTGGTGACACTGATCCCCTCATTTGCTCTCGGGTGATTAGTATTTGTAAATTCAAAAATATTTACGTAAAAACGTACAAGCTAACTCGTAGAAACACCCGAATTAGATCGATAAAACCCCCATGGCAGGAACAGTGGACATTTTATGACTAGAATCTCATCTGAATCGTTAGGAGCACGAATGGATGGTAAGCCCATTTAAGAATCACATGGTGATTCGTGAAAGTATTCTCGTCGGTCAGGCAAAGCAAAAATTGAGAAAGGAGACACAAGACCCGAAAGCATTAACCTTTTTTTCAGTAATATATTTCGCATACAGATGGATAAAAAAAGGTTTCCGCCGAAGCACACGACCAGTTTCGCGGTTAATGCTGCTCTTCCAGTATTATTCTGTCCAGCCATCCATACACTAGTGTGTTCCTTTCTTAGTTTATCACTGGAATCAAGCTCTCAACGATTCAAATGAAATTTTAGTGAGAAACTAAGAAAAAAGCGCAATAGTATAGGGATGGTTGGGCAGAGTAACACCCGGTGCGCATACCAGAAGGGCGGTAATAACTGTGAAACCTGTCGTGTGATTCCGAGCAGATTTTGTTCAAACATTCGCATGCATAGTCTACTACTGCAAAGTGAATATTTTACTCCAAAATGACCAAACCAATCCACCCAACCTGATGGCTGGGTTCTATCTTTGAGTACCCAACGGGTTCCAATGCATAGTCCATCAAACTGCATCAAATAATTGCAGTTAAATTATGTCCGTCAAACGTGACGTGTTGGACTCGTTATTCTCGTGGCATCTTTTCCGCGTTCTCAACCACCCAATCATATAAATGGCATAAAAATGACTCAGTGAGAAACTTCTGGTCAGGTAAATGCTGTTTATAAGTGACACCCACGTGCGTCTCTTTAATTAGCAATTCTATATCACCTTGGGTGAAGCACATCAACGGTTTCAGATAGGTTGGATATTTTGATGGGTAAACTAGCGAATGTGTGAGGAGCTTGATTATGGTTAACTGTAGCATTTCCGGTTGAATACGAAAATCTATAACAATAAACTGTTTATCAAACTTGCATTAGATATTACTTCAGGTAGTTGATCTACTCTGGGTTTGTTTAAATGAACGCTTTGGTGCGCACAAAACAGCGGTAAAAATCTGTGTTAATCGAAGCGTGTTTCCTCTCTTGCAATTGTCGTTCCGTGTCGACAGGAACTTTCACAATTCGTTTAAAAATACGCGGATAGTAAAAACCTCCCCAAATTGAATTGTTGATGCAAATCCTATTGTGTTAAGCAAAATTAATTGCTGAGGAAAAAAGTATATACGGTGCCTTGACTGAAAAGCTGCAAAACAGGAGGTCCTATAGACATTCAGAACGGTCTCAATGCTCAAATGAATAGTACCGGATTTTTGGAACTCACTGGGTGGTAAAATGTTAACATACTGTGATTCAGTCAGAGCCACACTACTTGTTCGCGGCCAATGGTTGATTATATAAAACCCAACGATTCATACTGACTAGTGATTTTTATGTGATACATGAGTAGATGCGACAAATATCGTGTCCCATAAAAAGAACGAGTGGTCTACCCGTATCGGATGCCTTTGAAATATAGGTCGATAAATATTTGTTGTGACTATTTTTCGGTTACGTAAATTAGTGTCCATTTAGTTGTGAACCGAATGGACATCTCAGTTTGATATTTGCATGCATAATTATTTAACAAAACTCTCAGATAGAACCCAAGCAGCTTCTGGTGCAATATCAAGTGGCGATGTTCAACGAACTGCTCAGAGACTGCCCGGTAGCGTAATGGCTAAGGCGTTCGACTGGAAATCGTTCGTCCCGGATTCGTGTGCCAGTTCGAGCACAGTGCATATGCACTGCTCATGATTCCTAACAAGGATGAAAGAGCTGTGCAGTGCTTCGATCGTTTCTTAATGCTCAGTTGACCTATCATGTAAGATGGTGAATTATTTGATAAGAACATTCAATCTAGTACTACTAACATGTTGCAAGGATTCAAGCTGTGTAGGTCAAATCCAAAACATTCGTTGAATCAGGGTTACATGCGGAGAAGTCATCTATCAGCGGGCGTCGATTGATGTGCGCTAACAGTCAACGGTCGTGAAAATGAGTGACGGATACGTGCAAAAT